>CM076579.1:812687495-813103795 GCA_034641835.2 Pinus albicaulis | reverse complement strand
CCCTGAGTCTTCCGAGCCAGCGTGTGCCTTCGTTCCTACAAGAGGACAAGCCACCTTCATAACTACAGGGTCACACACTTTTACCCAATGTTTTAAAACGGGGTCGGTCGGCTACCGAAGTAGAGGTAATGACATCCATGAGAATCGGTAATATTTCAGTGAAGCTCTCGAGTTTCAATGACTCGTTTTTGTAAAAAATACATTAAATATTAATTTTTTTGTACAAAAACATAAATTTTAAGATTTTTATTCATGTTTCCAAACACAAAGCATTACAATATAGATAAGTCACAAAAGACAACATATGATCAAAGTAGGCTCATGAATATATCCATTATATCAAAATTGCACCTAGTGCACTGTCCAATACAGGATGATGATATAGAGATCAAACAAAAAACATAACCAATGTCACAGGTGACTCCTTTCGACAAGACATCAACCCTCTAGAAGGCCTGTGGTAATTCAAAGCATATAAAGAACCGTGGATTAAACCTACAGTGTTAAGTTCTGTGACCTAATTGAAGAGGGTTTCATTGTGTTTTTCCTCAAATAAGAAAGCATTTGCAATTGAGCCACAATAGCCTTCAGACCGAGTTATTAAGTTCCCTATCTAAGTTGAGAATTTAACGTGGATCAATTCACGGCATCTTTGTACATTACTTTGAAGGCTTGATTCTAAGTATAAACAAGGTATTTCTGCCCCTCGTTTGAAGCAATTATGGAGGACTTCTTTGCTCAAGTAGAATTGAAGGGTATTTTTCTTCTGTTTCTCTTGACAGTGCATCCTTGTTATGAATTTGTTATTCTCATTGTTCCGAAGAAATTTAAATCCCCTAATCTAAAGAAAAATTCGGCATTTGACATTGTGGTCATTGGACTATGAGGACTTAAAAGGTGACTTCATTTACAACTAGAAGGGTGGTATCCTATCAATGATCGTGAGGAGGACTTGTCCTAGAATTAGAGGCACATCATTATAAAGGACAGTTCTAAGGCCCTCCATAATTTAAGGAAGCCGAGATCTTGTATACATACGTTTGCAAGGTAATGTGTAATGCATTTATTTATTTTTATTTGTTTTAAGGCTCTTTTGATGGAGGGTTTAATTTGAATAAGAACCCTAGATGGCTCATGGAAAACCCTAACTCACATATGAAACCCTAATTTTTAGGGTTTGTGGATTCTAGGGTATTTAGATGAGGATGATGTTTTGAATTCCATCCTCCATTAGTGTATTAAAACCCTATATTGTATCTCATGCTTTTATGATCACATATTGTTCTTGGTCATTGTCACTAACATCATGTCATCAAGGTAGATAGAGGGATTGGTGCTCTTGATTAAATACGAGTTCCATACCCTAATACATGACAAAATTCGATGGAAACATTGCAATAACCCAATCCTGAAATCCTAAAAAACTGATAAGTTTGCTGGATTTTGAATGAGATCTAAAATTCTACTTTCTCCATATGAAATTCAATGAGGTTGGAACCACTCTCAAACATCCTGAGTCATTTCATGGTAATGTTAAAAATTTAAGTAAAAGGATGAAAATGAAGATTAAGGAGAATGTCACTTTTACTTTAAGAATTTAACATTACCATGAAGCTGCTCCAAAAAACAACTCCACAACTCTTCAGAAAACTCTCACAAATGCTCAAGCAAATTGAATGAGAAAGATGTGAGCTCAATAGAGGGGATGGGTTAGTTAAATAGCATGGGGAGGGCTTAGACAACCTAAAAAAACCCTAACAACGAATTAAAATCGATTTTCAAGTCACAGCGTTGAATTGGGCCCATAGAGCGTGGTTTTATTCTCGGCTTTTAGATTTGACCTGAACTCTCGGCTTTGTGGTTGTGGGAATTCTGCAAGGCCGGCCCAGGAGGTCATTACAAAAAGCACGGCGGCTGATAATAAACAGCCAACACAGGCCGGTTTTCACTGATCGGACCGACCACTAACGACTCGATGACTTGGAACTGAGTATCGGTGCCGGTCGGACGATTTTTAAACGGAAACTTTTACTGGCAAGTGATGGTACCAAATGGAGTATGGAAGAATTTTCCAAGAAAGCCTTTTTCCTATGATTTCTATCAACCAAGCTTATGCTTGGATGTAAATTTTAAATATGCAACTAAGTTAGAATGCCTACTATGATATGCAAGTAAGTTTGCAAGTGCTATGTAAAAAATAGAAATGCTCCTAGTAAGATTGTTCCACAAGATCACTTTATATATTTGCTCAAGTAAACATAAGATGCATACGCTTCAAGAACAATTAAAATTGTGAGTTGCTAATGATGAATAATTAAAAGCTTGATGCTTATGAGCAATTAATTTGCATGTAAAGTAAATTGCAATGCTTTAAAAATGAAATTGAGATTTGTGCTCACAATAGTTTTGCAAAAGGAACTTTAAACTTGAAGAAAATAGCTTGACATGAAAATAATTCACTGCTTTGAAAGACAAACTTTGTCAAATACACAATGCTTCAATATTCTTAAAATGGAAATGTGGTTTGAGATTTGGGAAGCAAACTTTAGGAAAAAGAAATGCGATTTGTGTTACTTCCCAATTAGAGCATGCATATGTGATGTGAAAGAAAATGGAAATGTCAAAACCACTAAGTCAATCCATCTACAAATTCTCTCATTTGAAATGGAGAGATAGGGATGCCAATGGGTAAAACCCAGGCTCCCACAAAAAAAAAACAGAAATTTTTATTATTATGGTGTTACGTTCATGTTAAATATAGAAAAAAACTTTTTGATGTTTCTTTATAAGAAGAAGATGATCACATTCCAAGACATGACAATGAAGTCATAATCGATAATTCCTTCATCAAAAGACTTTGAGGATATCTTAAAACTAATGCTTCAAGAAAATCAAGAAACAATATCAAAGAAGCAAAAGGAGTTTGAAGAAGTCATATCCAATAAAAGCGAAGAAAATTCACATTTGAAAGATCATAGTCAGAAGTTACTTATACAAGTCAGAAAGTGTAAAACTAAGAAACACAAGTTAGGACAAGAAAATGAAAGTTCCGAAAAGAAGGTAAACGAAAGTCTTTCAGAGAAAGAAGAGGAAAATTTATGCTCAAAGAAACTTAATCAAAGGTTATTAGAACAAATCAAGTGTTTAAAAGATGAGAAGCTTGAATGCCAAAATAAAGTTGACTCAGAAAATGAGGAACTCTTATGTCTTAAAAAGCATAATCACAGTCTACTAACTCAAATTAAGAAACTTAAGGATGATAATAAATCATTTTAAAACAAATTAGCAAAATTTTTCATGAAATAAGTATCGAAGTCTTTAGTTCA
Source organism: Pinus albicaulis (assembly GCA_034641835.2). Classification (NCBI taxonomy): domain Eukaryota; kingdom Viridiplantae; phylum Streptophyta; class Pinopsida; order Pinales; family Pinaceae; genus Pinus; species Pinus albicaulis. The sequence continues at coordinate 813,100,469 of CM076579.1, read as the reverse complement.
AGTCGAAAAAATGGAACAAACATAAAGCCCATTAATCTCACATTTCAGACAAATCCAAATCCAATTGAAGTGAAGATGTACTCAAAGGTTGCAGCTCAAACAATGGAAATTCCAAGAGATGATTCAATAGCCAACTCAACAACAATAGTACCTGAAGTAAATTAGGAAATTGCCACACACATGATAAGGGAAAGTCAAACCAGAAAAACTCCTTATCGACATCCGAATCAAAAGAGTTGACTTATTTCATTCTTCATTCTGAATCTTGTCCTGAAGATGGATCCCCGTTGGGATTCGAAACGTCGACCATTGTTTTTTTAACACTGTGGATAATCCAAAGATTTCTTCAATAAACTATAACCACAGAAGCTTGAAAACCATAATTATATCCCTGCACAGAGGGGGCTCTTGGGAAGATATTTGTTATCTGGAAAGATCTCAAATTAAGATTGAAAGAAGAGCAACAAACCTCCTTAACCCTGACCTTCTGTCCTTTCATTCTTCATTCTAAATCTTGTCCTGAAGATGGATCTCCGTTGGGATTCGAAACGTCGACCATTGTTTTTTAACACTGTGGATAATACAGAGATTTCTTCAATAAACTATAACCACAGAAGCTTGAAAACCATAATCTAAGTATGAATATCACTCAGAACATAAACAACAAACTTATGTTCCAAAGAATACTGAAGTTTGTACAATCCACTCGTGATAACAATTCATCACAAGTTTCCACTCACTGCAAGATTCCACAAAAGATTAACTTAGGATGGTCACATCCCTTCTCAGTTGGGAAATTTTATTTATCACTCCAAGGATCTTATCATCTTGTATTAGCGAAGATGACAACTCTAAGAATTTCGAAAGATGCGAATAATTTACAAGATAAAGAAATAGATGACAAGCCTTGTTAGCAATAAGCTTTGAGGACAAAGCTTTTCGAAGAGGAAGGCAAGTTATGAATATAATTTATATAAAAATAATGTAAATATAGTAACGATTCGGTAGTGAAATATTAATTATTAATTAGTATTTAAGAGGCATGTCTAATGGGACATGATTGATCATTAACAGGCACCTTCCCAGGTACATAAGCAAGCCTCATTTGTAACAATCACATCACTTGTACTTTCAACAATTCTTGTATAATATATATTACTTATCCTACAATGGATACTTACAATATATCAGATATTCCGAGTATTCTTCTGCGTATACAAACTTTGTTCGTTACATCCAAGTTCTAAACAAATCAAGATATCAAGTGTAAAGCTCCAATCCCATCATAATCTTTGTCAAAGTCTATCTTGAGCAACATGAAATCTTGATCGGTCTCCTTGGCCCATTCCATATACTCCCAGGTCCCAAGTGGTTAACGTGTCCAATATGAACCTCTCTATGATAAACCCAAATTGCTTCAGTCCCGGAATCCTTGTTGTAGTCCTATAAACTATCAATTGGAAAGTATTGGCTGGTATTTTGTATGAAACATTCTAAGGGCATGATTGGCCTCCAAATATGAATAATATCTCTGACAACATTCTTTGGGGTGTTGAAATTTGAGTACCAGAGGACAAGTGGTTCCCTAAGGCTTTAATCTTTGGCCTAGGGAAAAGTGTCCAAAAGAATTTAACTTTTTCTCCTAAAGTGACTTTAAGTGATAAAGTTACTAAGTCTAATTTTAAAGTGACTTTAATAAAGTCAATGTGAAATTAAAAAGTGAAAAGTGACTTTGGAAATAAATGACTAAGAGGGTCTTTATTAAAGTGGGGTGAATTAAAAAATAGAAAGTGAGATTTAAATGCACATTTAATTTTAGCCCTAGATCTAAAGCTATCTCAACCATTGGATTTAGGGATTCCCCAAAAACCACTTAGGGTTAGGTTAAAGGAGGAAAAGAGGGAAAAGATCATTCAGTCTTTCATGAGCAGATTGAGAGAGGAGAGAAAGCAAAGGAGACATTTTTGAGCAGTGAGAAGAAAGAGGACAGCAGCAAGGAGATTCAGCAAATCCGTACAACAAAGCAAAAGCACGGTTTTCAAGGCAAGTGGGCACAAAAATCGAGGAAGGGAGAACATCATTTATTGCTGCCATATTGGCACGTTTTTCAAGGTCTGTACAACAGTAAGGAGGCAGTGTTTTTGAGCTCCGTACAACAGAAGTAGGCATAGAAACCAAGGCAGTCGTACATCAGTTTTGAGCAGCCATATAGCACAGAAATTGAGGCAGTCGTACAACAGTTTTGAGGCAGCCGTACAACACAATTTTCGAGGAGGCTGTATAGCTGTTCCGGCATAGTTTTCTATGTTGTCCGTACAGCATTTAATGCTGTACATTTCTCTGTAAATTTCTTTTTTGCATTGGCATGAAAATCGAGGCGGAGTTTGTGCACAATTTTTGAGATAAGTACATTTGTGAAGTTGCTGTATTTTTTACTGTGTTTTTCTGTTCGCTGTAAAAGCATATATAGAAATAAAGAGAAGCTTTCGAACTGGTTTTCCCTAAGAGTTGTAGGGGGTTTTTCCAAGGTCATATTGACCAAAAATCAGCGGGTCAAATTTCTGTGTGGCTGAAAATATTTCTGTGTTTTTATTTCTGCAATTTCCAGCATTTTGAAATTTCCAGAATTAGTGTTTTTAGAAAATATTTATTTTTCCAGCTTGTTGAATGTATGGTTATGGGAATGGGCATTTAACTTTATGGGAGAAATAAGGAGAAACTGAAAACCAGAGTGGGTTATCAAATTTCTACATGGTATCGGAGCTAGTTTGCTGAAAAGTGTAGTTTGGGACAACAAAGAGAAAAATTACAGCAAACTGATTTTTCACACAGAAAACTGAACCATTACCACAATAGTGTCATTTTCAGTTTATTAAGACAACAAACATGTCTTTGGGCTTGAGGGTGGAGGATAGGTTGGATGAGCATAGCAACTACAGTATATGGAAAGAAAGAATGCAGAGCATCTTTGAGGAGGCAGAAGTCTGGGGTATAATGGTGAATACCCAACAACACCCTGTGAATGTGTCTGGTGATGCTGTTCAGTTGGCATACTTTAACAAGAAGAATAACAAGGGTAAGAGACTGATTCTAGATGGTGTTGAAGACCATTGCATTTCTCATGTGAGAGGAAAGAGACTTGCTCATGAGATGTGGACAACCTTGACCAATCTCTACCAGAGTACCAATGAGAACAGAAAAATGGTCTTAAGGGAGAAGCTGAATGCCAATAAGATGACAAAGACTGATAGTGCTAATGCATACCTCACAAAGATCACTAATGTGAAAGATGAGCTGGCAGCAGTTGGAGAGGTCATTCTACCCACTAAGTTGGTGCGAATTGCAGTGAATGGCCTTCTCAGTTCATGGCTGAGCTTTGCTGATGGGATTGTTGCACATGAGACTCTTTCCTCTTGGGAGAGGTTTGTAGGATAATTTCATACGAATGAAATCGAAAAGAACCGACTTGGGGCGCAGCGAAACCGGTTGAGGGAGGATGAGGATGTAGCATTGTTAGCAAGGGGCAAGAAGGGCGAGGGAAAGAAGCAAGCTTCCACAAGTGGTGGTGGCGGCAAAGGCAAAGGTAAAGGGAAACGACGGGTGAACAAGGAGAAGGACTATTCCAAGGTGAAGTGTTGGAATTGTTAGAGGATGGGACACTATGCGGTTGTGTGTGTCGGAGAAGAAGAAGGGGAAGAACAAGACCATGGTAGCATCAACGGAGATAGAGGACTTTTCGGAAAGCTTTGGCTGGGGAGTTTGGGTTCATTGCTTGTGAGTCCACTAGTGCATGATCACACGCCACGGAGGTTGAGAGAGAGTGTGCATTTCCCTCCACTAGCGGAGCATCTTCGAGTGTATTTGGTATGTTGACGGTGGGGGCTTCACGTCATATGACAGGAGTCGTGAGTAATTCTCGAGAACTCGGGAGAGTGGCAACGATATAGTGGTAGTACTCGGAGATGACAACGTTGTTAGAGAAGTCGGTGTGGGGACATTGACATTTGATAGAGGGAACCCAAACCTCCCTTGAAAGTGTTAAGCCGTTCTATATGTGCCGGGGATGAAGAAGAACCTTATATCCGTCCTCGCATTGGAGGACGAGAGGGATATGAGGTATTGTTCGAGAGAGGACAGTGCTTATATATCCCAAGGGTGCTCCGGCTGATTCAACTAGAATGATTGGGTTACGCCATGCAAAGGTGTACAAGTTTGCGTTTCGGCCCACTTTTGGCATTGAGCGAGAGTACCGGCGACAAAGCTAGTAGTTCGAGTCGTGCGAGATTTGGCACACGAGGGATGGGGCACATGTATCACGAAGCCTTGAGGACATTGCGGGAGATCACTACGAGTGTGTCAGATTTAAGTTCTAATCACCTAGATACATGGAGAGGGATGTGCTATGGGCAAGTTTTCCAAATCCCCTTTCTCCTAGCGACAATGATCAGCGGGATACTTGATTTGATTCATACCAATGTGAGTGGTCGGATGTCTCATGTTTCCTTCGGTGGATATGAGTACTATGTTTTATTCATTGATGATCACTCCAGGGAAGACCTGGATTTATTTCTTGAAGACCAAGAGTGAGGTCTTCAGCAGACTTTCGAGAGTTCGAAGCTCTTGTAGGGGAGACTCGGACGAGGTCGGAAGATCAAGTCCCTCGGGTCGGACAATGGAGGGGAGTACACCCTTGGTGAGTTTGTGAGTATTGTGCGGAGCGAGGCATCGGAAGGGAGTTCACGGGTTCCTTACAACCTCCGGCGAAAACGGGGTTGCGGAGAGGAAGAACGAGATCCATCGTTGGGGGCTACCAAAAGCCATGCTACATGATCGGGGGTTACCGATTGTTTTTGTGGGCGAGAGGGCACCGCACACGTTGTGTATTTGCGAAACAAGAGTCCACATCGTGCCTTGGGGCATTTGACTCCAGGGAGGAGTCTTATTACGGGAAGAAGCTCGATGTTAGGTCACTTACGTATCTTTGGGTGTATTGCATACTCCTACGTACCCAAGGAGAAGAGGACCAAGTTAGAGCCCAGCGAGAAGAAGGGTATCTTTGTGGGCTACGAGTGAGACCTTGAAAGCCTTTCGGATTTATATTCCTACACAAAGAGAGAGTTGTTGTCGGGCGGGATGTGAAGTTCGAGGAGGACAGGGGCTTTCAAGAGTATTTGGATCGGCCCGGGTCCCTCGGAGACGGTTGTGTCGATCCACGGGGATCCGGTGGCGAGGATCGAGAGTTACATCGATTACGGTGTCGGGTCCATCGGTGAGCGGTGGCGCGCGAGAGTCGAGAGGGTGGTGCTTCGAGCAACATTTCGGGAGCGATTCACTAGAGTAGTCCATCTTGATGGACGGTTCACACGGTACTTCGACATCTACGAGTTCGAGGTTCATGCGGAGGACAACGGACAGACATTCGGGGAGTTCGGGCTCTCGATGAGGATGAGGAGTTTTCACTCTCCCGGTTGGGAGAAGTGTGCTCGGGGGAAGACGAAGCCCAAGTGGCTTCGGGATACCTTGAGAGAGGCCACATGTTGTTGTTGGGCCGAAGAGCCGGGTCGGAGAGAGCGGATCACTGAGAGGTTCGTAGCTATATGGCAATGGTTCGCGAACATCGTTGACAATGAGCGTTCTGGCTATGAGGAGGCGCTAGCCGACGGGTGCGGAGAGGGGCCATGCGGGGAGAGGATTATTCTTCTATCATGAAGAATGATGTTTGGGAGGTGGTGCCGAGGCTCCGAGGGCAAATCCATGGTTACTTCCGGATGGCTTTACAAGGTAAAAGCATCCCTGCGAGAATGACAACATTGAGAAATTCAAGGCAAGGTTTGTGGTTAGAGGGTTCTTCAGGGTAGAGGGAGTAGATTATGCGGAGACATTCGCTCCCATGGCTCGATATACTTCCATTCTGTTCCATTATATCGATAGCGAGAGAGATGGGTTGGAAGATCCACCAGGATGGATGTGAAGACCGCATTTCTCAATGGCTTCATACGGGGAGGAGGTGTACATTGAGCAGCCATAGGGGCTTTGAGGTGCATGGGAAGGAGTCCCATGTACGGTGAAGAAGGCTCTTTACGACTGAAGCTAGCTCCTAGAGCTTGGTACTCCGAGATTGATACGTACTTGCAGGAGATGGGTTTCACAAAGAGTGATGCGGATCCGAACCTATACTTTATTGTAATAGGTGAGGAGCCTCTCATTACGGTGTTGTATGTGGATGACTTGGTCATTATGGGTGCAAAGAGACTCATAGAGGGCTACAAGAGAGATCTTGCGTCGAGTTTGAGATGAAGGACATTGGCTTGATGCATTACTTTTAGGGTTTGGAGGTGTGACGGGGAGGAGGGGCATTTCTTCCTTGGAGAGAGAGTATATTGTGGACATCCTTAGCAGATTCCCACATGGAGGATTGTAGACCCATGTCAACACTGATGATCACCAAGCGGAAGAAGCTTCATGCATCGGATTAGAGTTGGTGGATCCCGCATTGTATAGGCGGTGATTGGTTCCTTCATGTATTTGGTCAACACTAGACTGAGATATATGTTTTGCGATCAACACGATGAGCCGGTTTCATGTGTGAGCCCAGGAGAGTGCAACGGGTTGTTGCAAAACACATTTTGCGGTACTTGGGGGGACTGCGGATTATAGTTTGGATTATAGGCGGGGAGATGGAGTGAGATTGGAGAGTACATCGATTCGATTGGGCAGGGTTGTGCTTCGATAGGAAGAGCACTTTACGGTGTTGTTTTGGGTTGGGTTCGACGGTGGTGTTGTAGTTCAGCGACGGTGGTCGGTAGCATGAGTTCGGCGGAAGCATAGTACATGGAAGCAGTTTTGAGCTAGTTGTGAGGCCATATGGCTTCGCAAGATGTTGTTTGGCTTATTTGGTCGGCAGTTGAGACATTCGGTGATTTACGCGATAATCGAGTTGCATTAAACTTACGGAGAATCCGAGTATTCATGACGGAGTCAAAAGCATATCGGCATCAAATATCATTTCATCGGGAGACTATGTTCGAGAAGGTAGGCGCGTGAAATGACTTGAGTATATTCCCCACCGTGAGCAGTAGCAGAATATACTCACCCGAAAGTCTTACCATGGGGAAAGCATGTCTACTTCGAGAGACAAGATGGGTGTGGTGAGGAACACTTTCCTCGGTAAGAGAGAGTGTTGAAGATTTGGGTACAGAGGACAGAGTGGTTCCCACAAACGGCCGGTAACGACGGCAGCACCAGCAACAACGAGACGAAACGACAACAGCGGCAACAACAACAAGTAAAATTCAACGGCGCAGTCTATGGTCAACCTTTGACCTCGGTTCTTATGCCAAAATGTACGGACTTCATAAATTGAAGTCTGTACCAAAACATAGCTCCTTTGGACCATGCGTTGACCAAAGTCAAAGGCTGGTCAAACTACACGATGGAAACTCTAGCTGCAACGAGATTCTCTTTGTCCTTCTTTCCCACGTGTGAACCGAAAACTGCCTCCAAGGAGCTCGAACCAATCGAAGAGGAGGGATGATGTGTGAGGATGAGATGAGTGAAATGTCCTCCAAAATTGACTCTGTTTATATCAATCATTGAGGGTGTGTGACACATTTGTTGGTGGTGTAAAACCTTAAGGCCGACCTACACATATTTTGAAAGTATTAAAAAAATAAATTCAAAATAAATGTTCCGCTCATTAGATCAAGATGATCTTTGGATCAATCTTGCACCTCTTTGAAAGAGAACCCAACAAAAATATTGGTGTCTTCATGCGAGCATCACAACATGGAGTTTGGACCTAGTTGTCCAATTTTTAGCACTTCCCTCTCGGCTCAGGGAGAACTCCATCCACATGCAATCAAACATCGTGCGTCATCCGCGCCGTAACTTGCTTTCGTTGGCCTCTTTATTTCGAGAATAGAAGTGGGTCGATCACAAAGACATCATTCCCGACTGACGCATTCAACCTAGAGGTCAGAAAACCTGCAGCCAGGACTCACTAAAGAGTCTCATACCAACCCGAAGTTGGTTTATCGACCCGAAGTACGTAGGTGGTCCCGAAACCTCTCTAGGATTCAAGAGAGTCATATACTAACCCAAAGTTAGTTTCTTTGATGCGAAGTAAGTTGGAGGTCCGAAACCTCTTCTAGACTTGATCCCTAGGATCAGAGTGGTTGGGACATAGTACCATCCTAGATAGAGAGTACAACAATCTCGATGCGTCCATCGGTCTTGCTACTAGTCTCTAGATTTTCCCACCTCATTGGCCAAATGAGAGGTACTTGCCATGATTTCGGAACTCAAATGGGTAGGATGCATACGGGGCACGGATCATGAGAGGCGAACCAACTCAATCATCATAACGGTGGGGCAGTAAGCACCACAAAGTTTGGGAAGCCTAGCCCCTGTGTGTGCTTATAGCTCGAGGAGCTATCCCCAAGGCCCCCCTCGAGGCTCCCGAGCTCATTGTCCAATATGATCCTCAAAATAGGGTCGTTCCACGATTCGAAGATTCTCACTGAAGGTTAGGAACATGACCTTCCCAAGGGCATTGTGAGAATATGCGACTTGTTCATCGGTTCCCTATATGATCGAGCCTTACGGCCCCTCGCTTTGTACCATATCCCGGATAAAGTGGTACCAACCATCAACATCCTTGGATCGTTCGTGGGACACGAGATTCTATGACAAACGAATCCCTCGGGTTATCACCAAGGATAACGGTGGCATCTAGCACATGCTCGAACAACTCATTTGAAGAGCTTTCGCAACCAAGTGACTTCACAACGGGCCATACATGTTATAATGTATTCGGCTCGGCGGTGCTCAAGGCTACCGACTTCGGTCTGCCAGTAGATCGATGTGTGAAAGGCGGCATCCAAATGTGCTCTTGCGATCCACCACGCCGGCCATTTAATCGGCATTAGTATATCCATGGAGTGTCATACTCCCGGCGAGTGTGTCTCAGCCCATGGTCTAACGTGCCCCGGAGATATCTCAAGAATTTCTTGGCACCAACCTCGGTGAATGTTATGATCAACCATGTGTTGACTCAAAGTGTTCCTTTGCACAACATACGTCCGGACGGGTGTTCACTAAGAACATCGGGGCCCCTACGAGTTGACGATACTCGGTAGGATATGCTAACACGGGTCCGCGACGACTTTGTCACTCAACTTACTTGAAGTTGAGCTCCATCGATGTCGACAGGGATTTATAGTCCACCATTCCAAATCTTTCCAGGGAAGCTTCACAATATATTTTCCTTGAGAAAGGAAAATCTTGCAGTCTTTGCGCAGACCTCCGGGCCTAGGAAATAGTGCATCGGCTCCTAGGTCCTTCATCTCGAACTCGGCGAGTGAGCTCTCTCTTGCAACGATGAATGAGAGGGGCGTCGCGCACTATCAAGAAGAGGTCATCCACATACAACACGCGAATGAGAGGCTTCTCCTCGTCAAACTTCTCCGCAGTAGGGTTCGGATGCGCATTACTACGAGTGAAGCCCTGACTTCATCGAGTAGCTATATATCCTCTCGTACCAAGCTGCGGGTGCTTGCTTCGACCCATAGAGTGCTTTCTTCAACCCTGCTGGAACATGGGTGTCCCGATCCCAGACTTCGAACCCCCGAGAGGTTGCTTCACATATACCTCTTCATTTATCTCACCATGCAGAAATGTCGTCTTCACATCCATACGAGTGGAGACTCCATCCTTGCGTAGTAGCGAGGGCTATGATAGATCGAATGGTGGTATATCGGGCCACGAGGTGCAAATATGTCATCATAGTCTATGCCTTCTTTTTGAGTGAAGCCATGGGCAACGAATCTTGCCTTGAACTTTTCGGCCGACTTCCATCGGGATCCATGCTTGATCTCGCTAGAGCCATTTCGAGGCGGCAAGCTGTTTTGTCCTCTGGGTCTTGGAACCACATCCCGGACATCATTCTTCATTATAGACTCATACTCTTTGTGCATAGCATCCTTCCATACTGATGCTTTACGGCTTCCTCAAAAGATCCCAGGGCTCGGATTGTACAATAGTACTCATGGCCGTACTGATACCCTTGGTATCTACTCGGCTTCTTGCTTTCACGGGATGTCCCCCCTTGTGGCCATATGTCCCTTGGCATCCTCGAGAGTGTCCCACGAGTCATGATGGTCTCTTCCCCGATCGAAGGAGGTGGATCAATCGGGTTCATCGGTCCTTCAACATCGGGCATCGTCTCATCCTTCGATCCTTCTTGATTTCTAGGCCTTGCTTCATGGTCTTCCTCACATCTTGGAAGAATGACTACATTCTTCGGAAGCATCTTCGCCAAAAGTGACATCGTGGCATATCTCAACCTCCCTTTGACCGGGCACATAGACTCTATAGGCCTTCGAAGTTTCGTTGTAGTCCACAAACATTGTGGTCTCCCTCTTGATGCGAGCTTCTCTGCGAGAAGTCCTTGAACTTCGTTTGTCTCATATTCGGGTGCCATTATTGGTTCTCAAAATCTTGATCTTTTTCCCCTGTCATATTTTCCACCAAGCTTTGAAGGTACGAGAACCACATGAAAGCCTCATCCTTCTTCTTCAAGAAGTATATCCGAGTTTTGTGAGAGAAGTCATCTATGAACGTCCTTATAATAAGAACATTCTCCCAAGGATGTCACAAAAGCGACATCTTGGGATAGATCAGGATGGATCAATTGCAGAGACATCGAATGTCTTTGTGAAACTTGAGGGGAAAGGTCCCCTTGTATGCTTTCCTTTGGCATAACCCTTACATACACCTTCATGATTATTTGAGAACTCGGGCATCCCATGCTCACCATCTTCCTTGCTTCGGGAAGGGGTTTGTAGTGAAGGTGTCCAAACCTCCAGGTGCCATAGTATCACATGTCATTGCTCCCGGATGGACTTCCTCCAACACGGTAGAGTGTATCAACTCTAAACCCAATCGTGATAGCTTCCTTGAAGCTCTTTCTTCCACATGCGCACTTTTCCATCAATGAATGCCACATTGAAACCTTTGTCTTCCATGGCCGATATAGACACAGAGTTATTCTTCAATTAGGTACATAGAGTACATCCTACGAGCGGAGGAATTGACCTTGAGACAGAGTGGAGGGTCCACGAGTGCCGGTCCCTTTCACATGATATGTGGCATTGTCTCCAAGGACAATTTTCGGATTAGTATTGTTCTCAACCATATTAGAGAGAGCTTCTTTGAACCAAGTGAGTGTGCCTTGAGGCACCAGCTCTATCAGCCAGACATCCATAGTATTTGGGTGGAGATGCAACGGAGAGGGCGAGATACAAGAATGTATTCATTTCTTTTATCAACAACATTTGATTCTCTCATACCTGCGGTTGTTGTTTTTGTCATCACGATCGGGAGAATTCTTCTTGAAAGGACATTCTCTAGCATAGTGACCAAGCCTATGAAAAGTGAAACACTTGTCCTTTCTTTTCCTTGAGGGCCCCTTTGGGTTTTCCTTTGTTCTTTGGACCACCAAAGTTCTTCTTTCTAGAATGAGCGATGTCATGCGATGATTTCCTTTATTTTCATACTCCTTCATTATTGATTCTTCTTGAACGCATCTCGACGAGTTCTTTGTCACACATTATTATTTAGAATGGTAGTGTTGAACACTGCCGTTCGGATGGGAGCACTCCAAGTGCGGTGAGTACTATCTCTCGATCAACTATTGTCTCTCCAATAGCCGGCGGATTGTTCTTTGATTTCGGTTGGCTTCGAGAAAATATGATTGAACGGACTCATCTCTTTCGCCTTTCCTTAGATTCTTCAATTGATTCTTGTAGAATAGGACTTGGATTCGCATTGTTGGCCTTGAACTTGTTGACCAACTTATCATACATCTCTTTGGATGAGCCCAGCTCGGAGATGTAGGCAACCATACTCTTGTGAATTAAGTCCCACGATCATTAGCTTTGCTTTTGATCTCCCCCTTCTTGTACTTAGTTTTGCGGCAACGGTTGCATCTCGGATGGAGGCTCTTGGATTTCTACCACTGCACATAGTCCATGACATCTTGGTCTTCCAACATAAGATCTAATGTCATATTCCAAGCATGGAAGTCATCCTTCCCGATGAATTTGTCATGCTGACCTTGAAGCCATTATAGTTTGAGGGAACCTTGTTATCGCTAGCTGCCTACACCTACTGTAGTTAGTGGGAAAAAGCCTTTAACCCCACAAGGTGTGGTTGGTGGCAAGGAACTAAGAGAAAGGGGTTGTCACCTATTCCGACTCTCTCGTTTAAGCTATCTCCTAGGTTAGCTATGGGGGGGTGGCTCCTAAAGAAAAAACTAAGTTAAAGATGTGAGTTTTCTAGGAGAATATTAGAGTGAGATTGGATTACTTCGAAGATTCATGAACATTTATGAGCAACTTTGAAATAATGACAAACCATTTAACTAGTGCCTTTACAAATAACGTGCTCAAAAAGTAAAAGAAATGCTCAAAAAAGATGAGAACACAGTAATCCGTGAAATGGAAACAAAAGATCGTTAGCACAAGATATCGAGAAATGCTCTCAAGATAAATAGATTTATGAATCAAAGCATGTGAAACTATCTTGCTCATAAGGAAACATTTAGTGTTTTACTTTTGGAGAATGTAAATGAGATGATAGAAAAACTCAAATGTTAAACCAAGATCACAATATGCAATTAAATTTGCAACACCAAATAAGGGTATTTGCCAATGAAAAGAGATATATCAATCATCCATAAGCATAATGATCATTAAAATGACAACATGCAATGAAGTTGCATGTAGTAGCAAATTTCCAAGTACCATAAAATTAAACTTGTTGCAAAATTTAAGGAATTAAAATGCTTGCATCCAAAGTGTTTTGAGATAATATTTGCATGTGAATCTTTAAACCGTCAAGATAGCAAAAAAATTTGGGAACTTTGCAAGTAAACGTGATGAGATAGTGCTCTTGGTTTATTTTATTAATTTGTTCTAAAGCAAGGTTACAATTGAACTCTAATCCTCGGGACCTCACCTTCGCCCAAATATTTGGATCTCCCAGATGAGGGAGTCCATAGAGGTAGAGGATCCCTAAAACGTCTATTCAACCAACTTAAGTTGGAGGTAAATTTTAGAGATGCAAGTCTAGTATGAAAAAGTGAAATGCCTAAATGATATGAAAGTGAGTTTGCAAGTGCTATGTAAAAGATGGATATGATTCAATTAAATATGCTTCATAGTTAGACCAATAACTCAAGTTGCCATAAATTGAAAGTGCTATGCTTCTTTACTTGTAGTATATTGTGAAACTTATCCAAATGAGAAATAGATCACAAAACATACAGTAAGTGATGGCAAATGAGATTGCAAATTAAGAAAATAAAGGACTATGCGATTTGTGTTACTTTCCAATTAGAGCATGCATATGTGATGTGAAAGAAAACGAAAATGTCAAAACCACTAAGTCAATCTATTTACAAATTATCTCCTTTGAAATGGAGAGATAGGGATGCCAATGGGTAAAACCCATGCTCCCACAACAAAAACAGAAATTTTATTAATTTTACAACAATGAAATGACCATGAGGGCCTTTTTCTAAACCAAGGAGAGTCTTTACAAAATATTGAGACCATAGACTTTTCCTCGGTGAGAATTTAAAAAAAAACCTCAAAAGAATTCAAACTTTACGAAAAGAGAAGAAAAGCTAAACCCCTTCAATTCCACAACCAAAAGAAGAGAGTTATCCTCCTCATTTGAAATTTGTAGCCAAAAGGTTCGCAGAACAACTTGTTAATAATTTCCTATAGTTGTCCACTCAAAGTTGTTACAAGAAAAAAATTCGAAAGAGGGGCTACAAAACCAATAAAAAATTAGATAGATAAAAAATTACAAAATATTGCACGAGAGTTTACAAAGGGATAAGCCAAAGAGTTCGAGTAAACTCTCCTCTTTGCTTTGAGTCATCTTCAAGCTCTTAGATAGCAAATGAAAGCAATGAAGTATAATGTTTTAAAAGATATTCCAAATTTAGAAGTATTCGGCTCTGTATACAAAGCTATGTGCCAAAAACCACTGCAAAAACCACTTTGTAAGATAAGATTATGAAAGTTCAAAGAACAAATGAGAGCTCCTTTGAAAATGTATCAAGAGTGGGTTGGTCTCTCCAAGGACTTCACCCAACACTTGATTTTTTTGATCCCAACAAGATGTTCCCTCTACAAAAACTTCAAACAAGAATTAGTTCCATATAGATCTAACAATAAACAATGATAAGAAACTCTAGAGATTAATTTGAAACCAACTAGAGCATTCTATACCTAGAGCATACTCATAAATCAAATGTCAATGTAAGATAGCTCTACATTAACAAATCTACAAGAGCATATGGAAACAAATTAGATCAAAGCACGAGTAAAAGGAATTATACCAATGTTCAATAATTCATCACACTCCAAAAAGGAGGAACACCTCATGAATGAAACCCTAAAGTCTTTATTGATATTTCTAAAAAGTGTGCAAGTCGGCGGCGCTTCCGCAAGTACAATAGCTACTAAAACAATGATACAATATGAGAGTCCATGACTCCATTATATAGAAAGTTGGGAGCAAATCCCAATGAAGAACCATATGCCAAGTGGTGAGAGGAAGGAGATCTCAAGGAAGATTCGAATTTGATAAGTGGAGCTCCAATGCCAAGTGTAAAAAATCGAATTACGGCAAGTGGACATTATTTTCTTCTTCCTTATGTGCCAAATTTGAATTTTATGATGGAATGACATGTGTATGTGGTTGGTAACCCTTGTGGAGACAATTTCCCACAAAAATCTCCACCAAATATTCTCTCAAATCCTCCCAAATATCAAGTAACTTCACAAATTCGAATTTCCAAGTAAGTAGCTCTCATTTAATGCGGAAATTCAATTTTATTTGAGCACATGTCTTTTCCTTGATTTTAGGAGTCCACATCACCTTGGGACTACACTTTAACTCCATAATTTTCCACCTCATTTCCACTTCATTTATTATGTGTGTATATTTAATTTTCTCCATTTATTTAATTTTTGGCTTAATTAATTGCCACATTTCCCACTAAACTTAGGAAAAAGTAGGTTTTGAGGGTTTAAAACACATTTTTAACCCCTCAAAGTGTGTCATAGTAAAAAAAGTTGAGCGTGAGAGGTGTAATTTTGATTACTCATATCCCATACAACTTCTCTAGACAACACTTATTACAGATTCAATTACAATTTTTATTGCAATTTTTCGACATGTGGGAAATCTAAAAAATTAAAAAATCACTACTTAAACCTAACCAAATTCCACGAATTTTTTTGTGTGATCTAGTATGGTAATATACATTGACTCTAGACACATAGGATCTCACCCAAGGCCTCACCATCAAGTCGTACTACGGCTTTGGGGGTAAAATTGGAGGAAAAAAACTCAATTAATTATTAGCTCCTAGTGAGGGAGATGATAATTAACCAAGTAAAAAAAACCTCCTAGAGTAATACTCACTTGTTGGCAAGGTCTCGAGGCTACCTAGGCCTGTTATAGACTCAATATTGACTCAAAACTCATCATTACTAGCATCACTTGTTACAATTCCCCGTGGGGTGTGGAATTTGGGTACAAGAGAAAATGATAAGAAATAGAAGTAGAGCTTAAAAACTCTATTGAAGCTGATGATATTTGATGATATCCAATGGTACAAATGTCTTCCGGTTCATTCTTGGGCATGGAGTCTTCTCATTATCATCGTGTGCCACTCCGATGGTCAACATTTGGCTCCATATGGGGATGCATGCTAGATATGAAGTGATAGTGTGCAAGAACACTGGAATGCGTCCACGGAAGCCAAATATATATATTAGCGTGTATCCATTCAAAATAACATCAAATAAAATCAAGTGCGAAAATGGAAATTTATTCTAGAAAACATAAATAACAATTTATTCATGAAATAAAACTACTTAAACAAAAATTTACAAGGGATAGGTTAGAATATGATACACGGGATGCCCCATAGATTAAATGTCTTCGGTGAAATCCATCTTGAGAACACCTCGCCTACTCACGAGCAAATCCATAGGCTCTTTATACGATGTGCCTTGGCCAATTTTTGACTATTTTAGGACTATGATTTTTTTCCCCACCGCTTACTTTGTTTATGGCCATCGGTACACCAAACCTCTTCCTTTTCCTTTTCGACTTTTTGATGCATTGAGGTTTGATCTTGCTCAAAAATTGGTGATTCATATTTTATATCATTTTTCTTTTTTTCGTTTTTTTCTTTTCTTCTTGGTTAGTTGCGATGATGATGATGATGCAATCATTGTCAATCCAAGCTGCTCTTGTCTTCAAAATGTTCGATGGAAAATTTGAAGTACCCAAGCCTTTTTGAACTATGCCTAATCTCTTCATTTTTGAATCCATACGTTAAGGGGGAAAGAAAATTTGTCAACACAACATCACTTCTGTCCGGCATGATCTATAGATAATCTCATTGTTGGGTCTCCTTGGATCCTCAATATGATATCTTTTTCTTTCTAACTCCCAGATCAAGTCACGACAAAGGTATCATTTGGCATGGGGATAGTGGCATATGATAAATCCATTTGAAGGCTACCACCTAAATCCGATGCCCATTTTCTTGATAGGAGCATTCCCCATGAATCGGGAACATCTATCACAACAATATCCATAGTCATTATTTTGTTTGGGTATGCGACTAGGAGAACTCGTAAGTCTTTAATTATCCCACACACTTCAATTCTTTTAGAATCCATTGAACATATGTTGTGATAGAGACCTAGATACCCTTAAATTCAGCTTGCTCCATGACTTTCTTGGTCATAACATTTGATGAAACCTGAATCAAGCATGCAGATTGTGTAAAAAGACGATCGTCACTATCAAAGAAACATAAAATGGCAGATGATCTTCGTTTCCCCACATGCGTTTCATACTTTTCAATAAAATTTCTTCATCTTCGGTTCATTATTAGGCTTTTCTTCCCCCTTGAGTAACTTCAATTGCACTTAGTAACTTGGCCCTTTGAGATGGTATCTTAAAAAGCTCATCATCGGGATAGAAACCTTTGCATTATTCACCCAATTGCCCAAGTCAAAATTTAATTCAGAAGTAAGAGGAGAAAAATTTTTTGTGATTATTCGGTCTTGAATATCCCTTCTCTAATAAGTCATCCCTTTGTGTTTTGCCATAGCAAGAATTTGTCCAGGATGTAGGCTTTTCCCCAAAAAATCTTAGTGACTTTGTCGAAATTTGCAATCATATTGTCAACCCCAAGATTATTAGGGACTATGGTCAATCTCTTGATTTCCTTCAATGGTGTATATTTGATCTTCCTTGGAGAACATATTGATTTGACGACAGTAGTTCCTACATGTTCATCTCCCAACATGCTACCTTCCATAATTCTCTTTACATATGGGCATAGTGGTTTCTTCATGGAACTCATTACATGGCCTACAAAAGAGGGGAATTTGATTCTACCATGTTGGTGGATTCCAACTGGCAGTTTGGAGGCCTATAATCTTGTTGGGGGCCTTTATTCTTTTGCCATCCATTATTTGGCCTAGGTTGGAATCTTTGTACTTGCGATCTTTCCATGGTCACCAACCTACTTTGCATGGATTGCATTTCTATAGTGTGGTTTGCCTCCATGCTCTTGATGAGTTGAGTTAATTCCTTAATAGGATCATGGGTAGCCTCTTCCTTGGCCTTGCCTTTGGAATCATTCAATTTTGATGGCCCTCACTTTGGAAACCCGGGGAATACGATATTTTCTCGATTGCTTTCACGGCCCTCTCCATTTTCAAGGCTTCGAGTTTGAGCTACACCTAAAGTTGCAGGCTCCTCTCTTCTCAACTCATAGCAGAGTAGTCAACACCAAAAGAATCAGGATAGGAACATAAGAGAAATTCATCACGAGGTTTGAATAATGTAGTAGGCATGCTTTTAACCAATTCATTGAATCTCGTTGTTAAACTCCTCCATGGTTTCATTCTCATTTTTTCTTCATGGTGCTAATGGCACTAATCAAATGACTATTCTCTCTTCTCTCTCCATACTTTCCCATGAAAGCATTAACAATCGCTTGTAAAGAATCATACGAGTGAGCAGAGGGTTGCTTAGTGAACCAATCGAGAGCATCCTCTTCCAAAAGAGAGAACGAAAAGCCTCATCTTTACATCCTCATAGTTAGCAACGTTACACCACTTAAAGATGCAAACATTAAAGTTCCTCACATGTGATGCAGCGCTAATGGCATTGTTACCTTGAAAAGAAGGCAACCTTTCAATAGCCTTGTCGGGGATATTGTGAGGATAGCCATTAATGTTAGTAAATTTACAAGGAGCAAAATATCATTCATGATGTTAAGCTCAGCTTGTTCTTGAAACAATAAATGAATGTCGAGAAATAGCCTCTTGCCCAAGGCTAGCAAGAGCTCTACTATGAGAAAGTCTATTTAACCTCTCTCTAAAAACCCTTTCGGGAGATTAGGAGAGGGGCTAACTAGACTACTTGAATTTCTATAGTAGAAACTCTTGCAAAATTAGGATTGAGTGGAGTCGCCACTTGAGCAAGAATCTAAATCTAAAATTCAAATATGCTAAAACCTAAATTTAGTCATTTTCCAGGCACAAGAAGACGGTCCCCTGGCAACGACGCCAAAAAATGTTATCGCTTGCCGCCTACACTTATCTACGAGTTACACGTGAAAGGCCTTTAACCCCATAAGAGTGTGGTTGGTGGCAAGGAACTCGAAGAAAGGGGTTGTCACCTATTCCCAACTCTCTCTCTGTTTAAGCTATCTCCTAGGTTAGCTATGGGGGGTGGTCCCTAAAGAAAAAAACTAAGTTAAAGATGTGAATTTTTTAGGAGAATATTAGAGTGAGATTGGATTACTTTTGAAGATTCATAAACATTTATGAGCGATGTTTGAAATAATGACAAACCATTTAACCAGTGCCTTTACAAATAACGTGCTCAAAAGTAAAAGAAATGCTCAAAGAGATGAGAACACAGTAATCTTGAAATGGAAACAAAAGACTATTAGCACAAGATGTGAAAAATGCTCTCAAGATAAAAAGATTTATGAATCAAAGCATGAGAAACTATCTTGTTCATAAGGAAACATTTAGTGTTCTACTTTTGGAAAATGTAAATGAGACGATAGAAAAACTCAAATGTTAGACCAAGATCACAACATGCAATTAAATTTGCAACACCAAATAAGGGTATTTGCCAATGAAACAAGATATATCAATCATCCATAAGCATAATGATCATTAAAATGACGACATGCAATGAAGTTGCAAAAGTAGAAGCAAATTTCCAAGTACCATAGAATTAAACTTGTTGCAAAATTTAAAGAATTAAAATGCTTGCATCCAAAGTGCTTCTTGAGATAATATTTGCATGTGAATCTTTAAACCATCAAGATAGCAAAAAATTTGGGAACTTTGTAAGTAAATGTGATGAGATAGTGCTCTTGGTTTATTTTATTAATTAGTTCTAAAACAAGGTTACAATTGAACTCTAATCCTTAGACCTCACCCTCGCCCAAATATTTGGATCTCACAGTGAGGAGTCCATAGAGGTAGAGGGTCCCTAAAACGTCTATTCAACCAACTTAAGTTGGAGGTAAATTTTAGAGATGCAAGTCTAATATGAAAAGTGAAATGCCTAAATGATATGAAAGTGAGTTTGCAAGTGCTATGTAAAAGATGGAGATGATTCAATTAAATATGCTTCATAGTTAGAACAATAACTCAAGTTGCCATAAATTGAAAGTGTTATGCTTCTTTACTTGTAGTATATTGTGAAATTTATCCAAATGAGAAATAGATCACAAAACATAAGTAAGTGATGGCAAATGAGATTGCAAATTAAAAAATTAAAGGACTATGCGATTTGTGTTACTTCCCAATTAGAGCATGCATATGTGATGTGAAAGAAAACGGAAATGTCAAAACCACTAAGTCAATCCATCTACAAATTCTCTCATTTGAAATGGAGAGATAGGGATGCCAATGGGTAAAACCCATGCTCCCACAACAAAAACAGAATTTTTTATTAATTTTACAAGAATGAAATGACCATGAGGCCTTTTCTAAACCAAAGAAAGTCTTTACAAATAAAAATTGAGACCATAGACTTTTCCTCGGTGAGAATTTCTAAGAACTCAAAATAAATTCAGACTTTACAATAGGAGAAGAGAAGCTAAGCCTCTTCTATGCCCACAACCAAAGAAGAGAGAGTTATCTTCTTCATTTGAAATTCAGCCCAAAGGTCCTGCAACAACTTGTTAGTAATTTCTTGTAGTTGTCCACTCAAGCTGTCACAAGAAAAAATTCGAAAGAGGGCTACAAAACCAATCAAATATTAGATAGATAAAATTACAAAATATTGCACAACAATTTACAAAGAGCTAAGCCAAAGAGTTCGAGTAAACTCTCCTCTTTGCTTAGTCATATTCAAGCTCTTAGATAGCAAATGGAAGCAATGAAGTATAATGTTTTAAAAGATATTCAAATTTAGAAGTATTTGGCTTGTATACAAGCTATGTCTCAAAACCCCTGCAAAACCACTTTGTAAGATAAGACTATGAAGGTTCAAAGAACAAATGAGAGCTCCTTTGAGAATGTATCAAGAGTGGGTTGGTCTCTCCAAAGACTTCCTCCAACACTTGATTCTTTGATTCCAACAAGATGTTCCCTCTACAAAACTTCAATCAAGAATTAGTTCCATATAGATCTAGCAATAAACAATGATAAGAAACTCTAGAGATTTATTTGAAACCAACTAGAGCATTCTATACCTAGAGCATACTCCTAAATCAAATGTCAATGTAAGATAGCTCTACATTAACAAATCTACAAGAGCATATGGAAACAAATTAGATCAAAGCATGAGTAAAATGAATTATACCAATGATCAACAATTCATCACACTCCAAAAAGAGGAACACCTCATGAATGAAACCCCAAAGTCTTTATTGATATTTCTGAAAGTGTACAAGGCAGCAGCGCTTCCGCAAGCACAATAGCTAGTAAACAATGATTACAATATGAGAGCCCATGGCTCCATTATATAGAAAGTTGGGAGCAAATCCCAATGAAGAACCATATGCCAAGTGGTGAGAGGGAGGAGATCTCAAGGAAAATTCGAATTTGGTAAGTGGAGCTTCAATGCTAAGTGTAAAAATCGAATTCTGGCAAGTGGACATCATTTTCTTCGTCCCTAATGTGCCAAATTCAAATTTTATGATGGAATGGCATGTGTATATGGTTGGTAACCCATGTGGGGACAATTTCCCACAAAAATCTCCACCAAATATTCTCCCAAATCCTCCCAAATATGCACTAACTTCACAAATTCGAATTTCCAAGTAAGCAACTCTCATTTAATGCCGGAAATTCAATTTTATTTGAGCACATGTTTTTTCCTTGATTTTAGGAGTCCATATCACCTTGGGACTTCACTTTAACTCCTCCATAATTTTCCACCTCATTTCCACCTCATTTAGCATGTGTGGATATTTATTTTTCTCCATTTATTTAATTTCTGGCTTAATTAATTGCCAGATTTCCCACTAAACTTAAGAAAAGTGGGTTTTGAGGGTTCAAAACACATTTTTAACCCCTCAAAGTGTGTCATAGTAGAAAGTTGAACGTTAGAGGTGTAATTTTGATTACTCATACCCCATACAACTTCTCTAGACAACACTTATTACAATTCAATTACAATTTTTATTGCAATTTTCGACTTGCGGGAAATCTAAAAAATTAAAAAATCACTACTTAGACCTAACCAAATTCCACGAAATTTTTTGTGTGATCTAGTATGGTAATATACATTGACTCTAGACACTAGGAGTCACCCAAGGCCTCACCATCAAGCCGTACTCCGGCTTTGGGGTAAAATTGAAGGCAAAAACTCAATTAATTATTAACTCCTAGTAGGGAGATGATAATTAACTAAGTAAAAAAAACCTCCTAGAGTAATACTCACTTGTTGACAAGGTCCCAGGCTACCTAGGCCTGTTACAGACTCAATACTGACTCAAAACTCATCATTACTAGCATCACTTATTACAATTCCCCGTAGGGCGTGGAATCTGGGTACAAGAGAAAATGATAAGAAGTAGAAGTAGAGTTTAAAAACTCTGTTGAACTAATGATATCTGATGATATCTGATGGTACAAATGTCTTCTGGTTCATCCTTGGGCATGGAGTCTTCTCATTATCATCAAGTGCCACTCCAGTGGTCAACATTTGGCTCCATATGGGGATGCATGCTAGATATGAAGTGATAGTGTGCAAGAACCTGGAATCTACATCCACCGACCAAAGATATATATTAGCAGTATCCATTCAAAATAACATCAAATAAAATCTAGTACAGAAATGGAAATTTATTCTAGGAAACATAAATAACAATTTATTCATGAAATAAAACTACTTAAACAAAATTTACAAGGGATAGGGTTAGGAATATGATACACAGGATGCCCCATGGCATCAAATGTCTTCGGTGAAATCCATCTTGAGAACCTGCCTACTCACAGGCAAATCCATAGGCTCTTTCTCTGATGTGCCTTGTCCAATTCTGACTATCTTAGGACTATGACTTGCCCCACTGTTAACCTGTTTGTGGCCATCAGATACACCAAACCTATTCCTTTTCCTTTTTCGACTTTTGATGCGTTGAGGTTTGATCCTGCTCAAAATTGGTGATTCATTTTTTATATCATTTTTTTTTTTTTTTCGTTTTTTTCTTTTCTTCTTGGTTAGTTGCGATGGTGATGATGATGCAATCATTGTCAATCCAACTGCTCTGTCTTGAAAATGCTCTGATGGAAGATTTGAAGTACCCAAGCCTTTTGAGCTATGCTTAATCTCTTCATTTTGAATCCGTTCTGTTAAGGGGGGAAGAAAATTTGTCAACACAACATCACTTCCTGTCTGGCATGATCTATAGATAATCTCATTGTTGGGTCTCCTTGGATCCTCAACATGATATCTTTTCTCTAACTCCCGATCAAATCTGACAAAGGTATCATTTGGCATGGGGATGGTGGCATATGATAAATCCATTTGAAGGCTACCACCTAAATCTGATGCCCATTTTCTTGATAGGAGCATTTCCCATGAATCAAGAACATCTATCACAACAATATCCATAGTCATTATTCTGTCTGGGTATGCAGCTAGGAAAACTTGTAAATCTTTAATTATCCCACACACTTCAATTCTTTTAGAATCCATTGAACATATGTTGTGATAGGGCCTAGATACCCTTAAATTCAGTTGCTCCATGACTTTTTTGGTCATGACATTTGATGAAGCCCCTGAATCAAGCATGCAGTTGTGTAAAAGATGATCATTCACTATCAAAGAAACATAAAATGGTAGATGATCTTCGTTCCCCACATAATAGTTCATACTTTTCAATACAATTTCTTCATCTTCTTGTTCATTATTAGGCTTTTCTTTCCTTTGAGTAACTTCAATTGCACTTAGTAACTTGGCCCTTTGAGATGGTATCTTTAAAAGCTCTGTCACTGGGATAGAAACCTTTGCATTATTCACCCAATTGCCCAAGTCAAAATTTAATTCTGAAGTAGGAGGAGAAAAATTTATGTGATTATTCTGGTCTTGAATATCCCTTCTCTGATAAGTCATCCCTTTGTGTTTTTCCATAGCAAGAATTTGTCTAGATGTAGGCTTTTCCCCAAAAATCTTAGTGACTTTGTCAAAATTTGCAATCATATTGTCAACCCCAAGATTATTAGGACTATGGTCAATCTCTTGATTTCCTTCAATGGTGTATATTTGATCTTCCATGGAGAACATATTGATTTGACCACTAGTTCCTACATGTTCATCTCCCAACATGCTACCTTCCATAATTCTCTTTACATATGGGCATGTGGCT
This sequence comes from Pinus albicaulis, assembly GCA_034641835.2. Taxonomy (NCBI): domain Eukaryota; kingdom Viridiplantae; phylum Streptophyta; class Pinopsida; order Pinales; family Pinaceae; genus Pinus; species Pinus albicaulis. The sequence goes on along the minus strand of CM076579.1, from coordinate 813,076,519 downwards.
TCTTCATGGAAATCATTACATGGCCTACAAAAAGGGAGAATTTGATCTACCATGTTGGGGGATTCCAATGGATTTGGAGGCCTATAATCTTGTTGAGGGCCTTTATTCTTTTGCCATCCATTATTTGGCCTAGATTGGAATCTTTGCACTTGCGATCTTTCCATGGCCACCAACCTACTTTGCATGGCTTGCATTTCTTTAGTGTGGTTTGCTTCCATGCTCTTGATGAGTTGAGTTAATTCCTTAATAGGATCATGGGTAGCCTCTTCCTTGGCCTTGCCTTTGGAATCATTCGATTTCGATGGCCTTCTAGTGAAACCAGGAATCTCAGATTTTCTTGATTGCTTTCTGGCCCTCTCCATTTTCAAGGCTTCAATTTGAGCTACACCCAAAGTTGCAGGCTCCTTTCTTCTCAACTCATAAGCAGTGTCAACACCAAAAGAATCCAGATAGGAACATAAGAGAAATTCATCAGGAGGTTTAACAGTAGTAGGCATGCTTTTAACCAATTCATTGAATCTCTTGTTAAACTCCTCCATGGTTTCATTCTCATTTTTCTTCATGGTGCTAATGGCATTGATCAAATGACTATTCTCTCTTCTCTCTCCATACTTTCCCATGAAAGCATTAACAATCACTTGTAAAGAATCATATGAGTTAGCAGGTTGCTCAGTGAACCAATCAAGAGCATCCTCTTCCAAAGAGAGAACGAAAAGCCTCATCTTTACATCCTCATAGTTAGCAACGTTACACCACTTAAAGATGCAAACATTAAAGTTCTTCACATGTGATGCAGCGCTAATGGCATTGTTACCTTGAAAAGAAGGAAACCTTTCAATAGCCTTGTCAGGGATATTGTGAGGATAGCCATTAATGTTAGTAAAGTTACAAGGAGCAAAAAGATCATTCATGATGTTAGGCTCAACTTGTTCTTGAAACAACAAATGAATGTCAGAAATATCCTCTTGCCCAAGACTAGCAAGAGCTCTACTATGAGAAACTCTATTTAACCTCTCTCTAAAACCCTTTCAGGATCAGGAGAGGGGCTAACTAGACCACTTGAATTTCTCCTAGTAGAAACTCTTGCAAAATTAGGATTGAGTGTAGTCGCCACTTGAGCAAGAATCTAAATCTAAAATTCAAATATGCCAAAACTTAAAGTTAGTCGATCACCCAGGTACAAGAAGACCTGTCCCCGACAACGACGCCAAAAGTATTATCGCTTGCCGCCTACACCTACCTATAGTTAGCGGGAAAAGCCTTTAACCCCACAAGGTGTGGTTGGTGGCAAGGAACTCAGAGAAGGGGTTGTCACCTATTCCCGACTCTCTCCGTTTAAGCTATCTCCTAGGTTAGCTATGGGGGGTGGTCCCTAAATGGAAAACTAAGTTAAAAGATGTGAGTTTCTAGGAGAGTTGTTAGAGTTAAATAGATTACTTCTTAAGATTCATGAGCATTTATGAGCAACTTTGAAATAATGACAAACCATTTAACCAGTGCGTTTACAAATAACGTGCTCAAAAGTAAAAGAAATGCTCAAAGAGATGAGAACACAGTAATCCTGAAATGGAAACAAAAGACTGTTAGCACAAGATATCAGAAATGCTCTCAAGATAAAAAGATTTATGAACCAAAGCATGAGAAACTATCTTGCTCATAAGGAAACATTTAGTGTTCTACTTTTGGAAAATGTAAATGAGATGATAGAAAAACTCAAATGTTAGACCAAGATCACAACATGCAATTAAATTTGCAACACCAAATAAAGGTATTTGCTAATGAAACAAGATATATCAATCATCCATAAGCATAATGATCATTAAAATGACATGCAATGAAGTTGCAAAAGTAGAAGCAAATTTCCAAGTACCATAGAATTAAACTTGTTGCAAAATTTAAGGAATTAAAATGCTTGCATCCAAAGTGCTTCTTGAGATAATATTTGCATGTGAATCTTTAAACCGTCAAGATAACAAAAAATTTGGGAACTTTGCAAGTAAATGTGATGAGATAGTGCTTTTGGTTTATTTTATTAATTAGTTCTAAAGCAAGGTTACAATTGAACTCTAATCCTCAGACCTCACCCTCGCCCAAATATTTGGATCTCACAGTGAGGAGTCCATAGAGGTAGAGAGTCCCTAAAACGTCTATTCAACCAACTTAAGTTGGAGGTAAATTTTAGAGATGCAAGTCTAGTATGAAAAGTGAAATGCCTAAATGATATGAAAGTGAGTTTGCAAATGCTATGTAAAAGATGGAGATGATTCAATTAAATATGCTTCATAGTTAGAACAATAACTCAAGTTGCCATAAATTGAAAGTGCTATGCTTCTTTATTTGTAGTATATTGTGAAACTTATCCAAATGAGAAATAGATCACAAAACATAAGTAAGTGATGGCAAATGAGATTGCAAATTAAGAAATTAAAGGACTATGCGATTTGTGTTACTTCCCAATTAGAGCATGCATATGTGATGTGAAAGAAAATGGAAATGTCAAAACCACTAAGTCAATCCATCTACAAATTCTCTCCTTTGAAATGGAGAGATAGGGATGCCAATGGGTAAAACCCACGCTCCCACAACAAAAACAGAAATTTTATTAATTTTACAAGAATGAAATGACCATGAGGCCTTTTCTAAACCAAGGAAAGTCTTTACAAATATTGAGACCATAGACTTTTCCTCGGTGAGAATTTAAAAAAAAAAACTCAAAAGAATTCAAACTTTACAAAAGGAGAAGAGAAGCTAAGCCCCTTCAATTCCCACAACCAAAGAAGAGAGAGTTATCCTCCTCATTTGAAATTCGTAGCCCAAATTTCCTGCAACAATTTGTTAGTAATTTCCAATAGTTGTCCACTCAAGCTGTCACAAGAAAAAGTTCGGAAAGAGCGCTACAAAACCAATCAAATATTATATAGATAAAATTACAAAATATTGCACAACAATTTACAAAGGGCTAAGCCAAAGAGTTCGAGTAAACTCTCCTCTTTGCTTAGTCATCTTCAAGCTCTTAGATAGCAAATGAAAGCAATGAAGTATAATGTTTTAAAAGATAATCAAATTTAGAAGTATTCGGCTTGTATACAAGCTATGTACCAAAACCCTTGCAAAACCACTTTGTAAGATAAGACTATGAAGGTTGAAAGAACAAATGAGAGCTCCTTTGATAATGTATCAAGAGTGGGTTGGTCTCTCCAAAGACTTCCCCCAACACTTGATTCTTTGATCCCAACAAGATGTTCTCTTTACAAAACTTCAATCAAGAATTAGTTCCATATAGATCTAACAGTAAACAATGATACGAAACTCTAGAGATTTATTTGAAACCAACTATAGCATTCTATACCTAGAGCATACTCCTCAATCAAATGTCAATGTAAGATAGCTCTACATTAACAAATCTACAAGAGCATATGGAAACAAATTAGATCAAAGCATGAGTAAAAGGAATTATACCAATGATCAACAATTCATCACACTCCAAAAGGAGGAACACCTCATGAATGAAACTCCAAAGTCTTTATTGATATTTCTGAAAGTGTACAAGGCAGCAGTGCTTCCGCAAGCACAATAGCTAGTAAACAATAATTACAATATGAGAGCCCATGGCTCCATTATATAGAAATTTGGGAGCAAATCCCAATGAAGAACCATATACCAAGTGGTGAGAGGGAGAAGATCTCAAGGCAAATTCGAATTTGGTAAGTGGAGCTCCAATGCCAAGTGTAAAAATCGAATTATGGCAAATGGACATCATTTTCTTCTTCCCTTATATGCCAAATTCGAATTTTATGATGGAATGACATGTGTATATGGTTGGTAACCCATGTGGGGACAATTTCCCACAAAAATCTCCACCAAATATTCTCCCAAATCCTCCCAAATATGCACTAACTTCACAAATTCGAATTTCCAAGTAAGCAACTCTCATTTAATGCCGGAAATTCAATTTTATTTGAACACGTCTTTTCCTTGATTTTAGGAGTCCATATCACCTTGGGACTTCACTTTAACTCCTCCATAATTTTCCACCTCATTTCCACCTCATTTAGTATGTGTGGATATTTATTTTTCTCCATTTATTTAATTTATGGCTTAATTAATTGCCAGATTTCCCAATAAACTTAGGAAAAGTGGGTTTTGAGGGTTCAAAACACATTTTTAACCCCTCAAAGTGTCTCATAGTAGAAAGTTGAGCGTGAGAGGTGTAATTTTGATTACTCATACCCCATACAACTTCTCTAGACAACACTTATTACAATTCAATTACAATTTTTATTGCAATTTTCGACTTGCGGGAAATCTAAAAAATTAAAAAATCACTACCTAGACCTAACCAAATTACACGAAATTTTTTGTGTGATCTAGTCTGGTAATATACATTGACTCTAGACACTAGGAGTCACCCAAGGCGTCACCATCAAGCTGTACTCCGGCTTTGGGGTAAAATTGAAGGAAAAAACTCAATTAATTATTAACTTCTAGTAGGGAGATGATAATTAACCCAGTAAAAAAAACCTCCCAGAGTAATACTCACTTGTTGGCAAGGTCCTAGGCTACCTAGGCCTGTTACAGACTCAATATTGACTCAAAACTCATCAGCATAGAACATCTACAAAAATTTACATAGACCCAGTGATTCGTTGTAATAGATTTTCCATGTTTAGCAAGGGCCAACTATCTTTGAGACACGCTCGATTAAGATCTCTGAAATCAACACACATCCTAATATTACCGGTCTTCTTTCAAGTGACCATAGGATTAGAAATCCACGAATAATGTCTTATGGGGGCAATGATCTTCGCATCCAACATCTTTTGAAGTTCCTCTTTGACCAAGGGGACTAATTTGGGGTTTATATTCCTCAACTATTGTCTCACAGGCTTAGCCGCTTCTTCAAGAGGGATAGTATGTTGAATGACTTATTTGTTTTATGCCTTCAAATCTTGATACGATCAAGCAAACAAATCTTTAAATTCCCTGAGGAGTTTTTCTAGTTCGGTTCTTTTAGTGTAAATTTATGTAGATGTTCTATGCTTGATGCAACTTTACTTTCTCTTCAATATCAGACAACAATCACATAAACAATAAAGTAAAATGCTGATAGAACATACCAGAAGATCGACAGAAGACAAGCCAGAAATATTTAAGTGTGTTGGTGCATTACGGCGGTCAATAGGATGCTTCAACTAGCAAAGTCTCAATATGGTCAGCCAACCAGCAATGTCACACAACCCTCTAGGACAGCCAGACAGTCAACTCAAAAGTCAACCCAAAAGTCAACATTGTCAGTCAACGATCAACGCAAATAGTAGCAACAGCTGTGTCAACGCTGAAAAGTCAAAGTCAACTTTTTGCCTCGGAAATAGTGCCAAAAAATGCGGATTAGGAAAATCGAGATTTTGGGAAAGTTTTAGGTCTGTTTGACCTTGTGTTGACTAAAGTCAACGCTGGTCAAAGTTGCTACAGAAACCCTAGCCGAAAGCAGAAATCTAAAAACAATTTTCTTCCTTGTTGCACTTTCCCACGTGTAAAGAGAAGAGACTCCAAGTGATCGAACCAATCAGATGAGGAGAGAGAAATGTGTGAGGATGAGATGAGTGAAATGTCCTCCAACGTTGACCTTATTTATATCCATCAGTGAGAGTGTGTGACACAACTGTTGGGGCACAAAACCTTGAAGCCGACCTGGACATACTTTGAATAGATTAAAAATAAATTCAAAATAAATGCTCTGCTCATTGGATCAAGATGATCGTTAGTTCAATCTTGCACCTCTCCGAAAGAGGAACCCAATAAAAATATTGGTATCTTCATCTGAGCATCACAACATGGAGTTTGGACCTAGTTGTCCAAAATTAACACTCCCTCTCAACTAGGAAGAACTCCATCCATCTGTGCAATCCAAACATCGTGCGTCATCCCGCCGTAACTTGCTTTGTTGGCTTCTTTATTTCAGAACAGAAGTGGGTCAGTCACAAAGACATCATTCCCAGCTGACAAACTCAGCCCAGAGGTCTGAAACCTCTATAGGACTCACAAAGAGTCTCATACCAACCTGAAGTTGGTTTATCTGACTCGAAGTCAGTAGGAGATCCGAAACCTCACTAGACTTGATCCCAGATCAAGTGGTTGGACCGTGCCATCCTAGATAGAGAGTAGGGCAATCTCTGATGCGTCCATCAGTCTTTGTTACTAGTCTCTAGCTTTTCCCACCTCACTGGCCAAATGAGAGGTACTTCCCATGAGCCCTGAACTTAATGGGTAGGATGCATACGGGGCACAGATAATGAGAGGTGAACCAACTCAATCATCACAACGGTGGGGCAGAAGCACACCAACAATGTTCGGCAAGCCTAGCCCTGTGGTTGCTTATAGCTCTGAGAAGCTATCCCCAAAGCCCCCCAGAGCTCCCAGAGCTCATCGTCCAACAGGACCCTCAACATAGGGTTGTTCCACGATACCAAGACTCTCACGGAAGGTTAGGAACTTGACCTTCCCCAAGGGCTTTGTGAGAATATTCGCGACCTGCTCATTAGTTCCTATATGATCGAGCCTTACGGCGCCTCGCTGTACCATATCCCGGATAAAGTGGTACCTGATATCAATATGCTTGGATCGATCTTGGAACACAGGATTCTCGGACAACTGAATCCCACTCTAGTTATCACAGAGTATCACGGTGGTATCTAGCACATGCCCGAACAGCTCACTAAAGAGATTTCACAACCAAACTACTTCACAACAGGCCATACTCGCTGCAATGTATTCGGCCTCCACGGTGCTCAAAGCCACCAACTTCTGCTTCCTACTCATCCATGATATCGAAGCAGATCCAAGTGTGAAGCAGCATCCCGATGAGCTTTTACGATCCACCACACTGCCAACCCAATCAGCATCTGTATATCCAAGGAGTGTCACGCTCCCAGCAGTGTATCTCAACCCATGGTTTATCGTGCCCCGAAGATATCTCAGAAGATTCTTGGCACCAACACAGTGAGTGTGATGAGGCTCAACCATTTGTTGACTCAAAGTATTCACTGCAAAACATATGTTCAGACAGATGTTCACTAAGAACATTAGGGCCCCTACGAGTTGACGATACTCAGTAGGATTTTTTAACACGGGCCCAGCAGCGCTGCAACTCAACTTCTTGAAATTGAGCTCCATCGGTGTCGACACGGACTTACAGTCCACCATACCAAATCTTTCCAGAAGCTTCACAATGTATTTTCCTTGAGAAAGGAAAATCTCGCCAGGTCTGTGCCAGACCTCCAGGCCTAGGAAGTAGTGCATTAGTCCTAGGTCCTTCTCGAACTCAACAGCGAGCTCCCTCTTGCACTGATGAATGAGAGGGTCAGCACCTATCAGGAAGAGGTCGTCCACATACAGCACCAGAATGAGAGGCTTCTCTCTATCAACCTTGAAGTAAAGGTTCGGATCAACATTACTATGAGTGAAGCCCAGCTTCATCAAGTAGCTATCTATCCTCTCATACAAAGCTCTGGGTGCTTGCTTCAGCGCATAGAGAGCTTTCTTCAACCTGCAGACATGGGTGTCCCAATCCTGGACTTCGAACCCCAAAGGTTGCTCTACATACACCTCTTCCTTTATCGCACCATGCAGAAATGTGGTCTTCACATCCATCTGATGAAGACTCCATCCTTGCATAGCAGCAAGGGCTATGATAGATCGAATGGTGGTATATCGGGCCACAGGTGCAAATATGTTATCATAGTCTATGCCTTCCTTTTGAGAGAAGCCACAGCCAATGAATCTTGCCTTGAACTTTTCAGCACTTCCATTAGATCCATGCTTGATCTTGTAGAGCCATTTCGAGGTGACAACTGCTTTGTCCTCTGGTCTTAGAACCACATCCCAGACATCATTCTTCATTATGGACTCATACTCTTCATGCATAGCATCCTTCCAGACTTGATGCTTTACGGCTTCCTCAAAATATCCAGGCTCAGATTGTACAATAGTACTCATGGTTGCTAGATACCCTTGGTCTCTACTCGGCTTCTTGCTTTCACGAAATGTCCCCCTTGGGACCATATGTCCCTCGACATCCTCGAGAGTGTCCCTAAGCCATGATGGTTTCTTCCCCAGTGAAGAAGGTCGTTCAATCGGGTCCATCGGGTATCATCTCATCCTTCGGTTCTTCTTGATTTCCAAGCCTTGCTTCATGATCTTCCTCAGATCTTGGAAGATTGACTACTTTCCTCAGGGAAGCATCTTCGTCAAAGGTGACATCATGGCATATCTCCACTTCCCTTTGACTAGGCACATAGACTCTATAGGCCTTCGAAATTTCGTTGTAGCCAACAAACATTCCCTTCTTCCCGGAAGCATCCAGCTTGCTCCTCTTCTCTTTCGGCACATGAAAATAAACAGGACATCCAAAAACCCTAAAATGTGAGATGTCAGGTTTCTTACCAGAAAAAACCTCTTCGTGAGTTTTGGAGTCCAGTGCGGAATGCGGGCATTGGTTTTGTATGTACACAACAGTGTTCGCAGCTTCTCCCCATAGAAACTTCGGTAGACCCTGGTCACATAGCATGGCACAGGCAGCTTCCACAATGGTCATGTTCTTTCGTTCAGCAACGCCATTCTGCTCAAGAGTATAGACAGTTGCGGTCTCCCTCTTGATGCCAGCTTCTCTGCAAAAGTTCTTGAACTCGTTCATCTCATATTCAGTGCCATTATCGGTCCTCAATATCTTGATCTTTTTCCCTGTTAGATTTTCCACCAAGGCTTTGAAGGTACAGAACCACATGAAAGCCTCATCCTTCTTCTTCAAGAAATATATCCAGGTTTTGCGAGAGAAGTCATCTATGAACGTCATATAATAAGAACATCCTCCCAAGGATGTCACGGGCAGCATACCAGACAGATTAGAATGTACCAATTGCAAGACATCAGATGTCTTTGTGACACTTGAGGGGAAAGGTCCCCTTATATGCTTTCCTTCAGCACAACCCTGACATACACCTTCATGATTATTTAAGAACTCGGGCATCCCCGTCACCACCTTCCTTGCTTCGGGAACGGCCTTGTAGTGAAAGTGTCCAAACCTCCGGTGCCATAGTTCAGTCTGTCGGATAGTATCACATGTCATCGCTCCCAGTGGACTTCCTCCAACCTGGTAGAGTGTATTAATTCTAAACCCAATTGTGATAGCTTCCTTGAAGCTCTTCTTCCACATGCGTACCTTTCCATCAATGAATGCCGCATTGAAACCTTTGTCTTCCATGGCCGATATAGACACAAGGTTCTTCTTCAAATTAGGTACATAGAGTACATCCTGCCAGCGGAGGACTTGATCTTGAGACAAGTGGAGGGTCACAGTCCCTATCCCTTTCACGGGATATGTGGCATTATCTCCAAGGATAATTTCCAGAATAGTATCCTTCTCAACTATATCAAAGAGTGCTTCCTTGAACCCAGTGATGTGCCTTGAGGCACCACTATCTATCAACCAGACATCCATAGTGTCGGGTGGAGATGCAGCAGAGAGGGCAGATACAAGAATGATTTCACTTCTTTTATCAACAACATTTGATTCCTCATACCTGGAGTTTCTCGACCTTCTAAAAGGTTGACCATTTCCGCCGAAGAGAGCCTTCCTCTTTCCCTTGAACCTGTTGTTCCTGTGATTTCCATTCCTCCGGTTGTTGTTGTTGTCATCACCATCGGGAGAATCCTTCTTGAAAGGGCATTCTCTAGCATAGTGACCCGGCCTATGACAAGTGTAACACTTGCCCTTCTTTCCTTGGGCCCCTACACTTCCTTTGTTCTTTGGACCACCAAAGTTCTTCTTTCTAGAATGAGCAGCGTGTTGTCGCACAGAATGTCTAGGCACCGTGACAACGGCTCAAATCGGGGGTTGTCACCCTGATCCCCAATCTCTCTATTTAAGTTGACTCCATAAGGCACTGGTATCAATCTTTCAAATTCAATCGAATCATTTAATCTTGGTAGATCTTTTACAAGTATTTGGTCGTTTAACTGTATCTCCCAAACCGGTTGGTTTCCAACTAGTTCTCCTTCATTCCATTTCCATAGGGTCTACCCCCCTTAGTCTGCTATAAGGAGACAACTTAAATAGAGAGATTGGGGATCAGGGTGATAGCCCCCGATCTGAGCCGTTGTCGCGATGTAGGCAACCAAACTCTTGTGAATTGAGTCCTTGATCATCAGCTTTGCTTTGATCTCCCCCTTCTTATAGTTTGTTTTGGCAGCAACAATAGCAGTGGATGGAGGCCCTTGGATTTTACCCTGCAAATAGTCCATGACATCTTGGTCTTCCAAGTTAAGATCCAATGTCATCTTCCAAGCATGGAAGTCATCCTTCCCAATCAATTTGTCATTAGCCTTGAAGCCATTGTAGTTTGAGGAACCCATCCTCTTCTTCGGTGATTGCTAAAAATTAGGGCTTTGTCTTCACCTCAGCTCCGATACCATGTAAATTTATGTAGATGTTCTATGCTTGATGCAACTTTACTTTCTCTTCAATATCAGACAACAATCACATAAACAATAAAGTAAAACGCTAATAGAACATACCAGAAGATCGACATACAACAAGCCAGAAATATATAAGTGTGTCGGTGCGTTACGGCAGTCAATAGGATGCTTCAACCAGCAAAGTCTCAATATGGTCAGTGAACCATCAATGTCACACAACCCTCTAGGACAGCCAAACAGTCAACCCAAAAATCAACGATGTCAGTCAAGAGTCAACCCAAAAGTCAACGATGTCAGTCAACAGTCAATGCAAAGAGGGCCAGCAGCAAGGTCAACGCTAAAAATTCAAAGTCAACGTTTTGCCTCGGAAATAGTGCCAAAAAATGTGGATTAAGAAAATCGAGATTTTGGGAAAGTTTTAGGTCTGTTTGACCTTGCGTTGACCAAAGTCAACACTAGTCAAAGTCGCTGCAGAAACCCTAGCCGAAAACAGAAATCCGAAAACAATTTTCTTCCTTGTTGCACTTTCCCACGTGTGAAGAGAAGAGACTCCAAGTGATCGAACCAATCAGATGAGGAGAGAGAAATGTGTGAGGATGAGATGAGTGAAATGTCCTCCAACGTTGACCTTATTTATATCCATCAGTGAGGGTGTGTGACACAACCGCTGGGGCACAAAACCTTAAGGCTGACCTGCACATACTTTGAATAGATTAAAATAAATTCAAAATAAATGTTCTGCTCATCGGATCAAGATGATCTTTAGATCGATCTTGCACCTCTCCGAAAGAGGAACCCAATAAAAACATTGGTATCTTCATCTGAGCATCACAACATGGAGTTTGGACCTAGTTGTCCAAAATTAACATTTAGCCACTGACATTCATTTTTTGATCTTGACCATTTGAGGAACTGAATCAGATCCTAAATTGATTTCCATAATATCGGGTGATTCCTCTACTTTTTCCTTGACCTTACTTCTATCATTTCGGTAGAATTTCTTTTCCATAGATAACTCCTCTGTAGCTTTGTGATTTTATCCTTTGACATCTTCAAAACAAGCCAATGCTCTTGATTATAGGGTACTTATTACTGCAAGCCTAAAGATGACTTCCATTGTAAAGTCTCTTAATTTAGTGATATCATTGCTTGGAGATTGCAATGTGGATGCAGCCACTATGAGAGAATCAACCATATAATTTTGTTCTCTTGAAACAACTTCAACGCAGCCAAAACCTCAGTATTGTGTTGATTTCTAGTAGCATCGGATGTGCTCTAGCCTCAAGAATTTGCAGGGAGGCTAGGACACATGCATTCTCCAAGACCCAAAAATCGCTTTGGAAAATTCCATCAAGAGACAGTTTAATTAAAATAGTCAATTATTTTTAATGGATGCCTAAATCTAAACTTGAGAAATTAAAATAATTAAAGGGTATTAATGAAACTGGGGGTGAATCTTGTTAATAGCTTGCCGCCTACACTTACCTACAAGTCAGTGAGAAAATTCTTTAACCCCACAAGGTGTGGTTGGTGGCAAGGAACTAAGAGATGGGGTTGTCACCTATTCCCAACTCTCTCCGTTTAAGTTATCTCCTTGGTTAGCTAAGGGGGGTAGTCCCTAAATGTAAAACTAAGTTAAAAGACGTGAGTTTCTAGGAGAGTTGTTAGAGTTAAATAGATTACCTCTTAAGATTTATAAGCAAAAAGTATTATGAGCAATAATCATCAATACACAATTTGAATAAGCATAACGCATATGAAAACCAGTGCCTTCAAAGTATTGCTCTTTGAAATGAAAATGTATTTGCTTAAATGAAGTAAAATGCTTTCAAATGGAAAGCAAAAGTAATCCTGAAAAGTGAAACAAGAAAATGATAGCACAAGATATTGTAAACGCTTTCAAGATAAATAGATTTATGAATCAAAGCATGAGAAGCTATCTTGCTCAAAAGGAAAAAATTAGTGCTCTACTTGCAAAATGTAAAAAAAATCAACAAAGTATTCAATTTCAACAATGACAAGAGGAATAAACAATTGCAAGTACAACCATGAGGTGTATTAGCATGAGATGCAATTACATTAGATTTAGATGCAATTAATCTTGGTTACTTTTAATCTAAAATGTTTAATCTATGTGATAAGTCCTCTTGTGCTCTTACCAAGGGGTTAAAATTGGGGTGACTGTAAGAAAGAGGGAGGCGAGGACACAAGGGTGTCATTAACGATACCCGTCCCTTGAGTCTTACGAGTCAGCGTGTGCCTTCGTTCCTACAAGGAGACAAGCCACCTTCATAACTGCAAGGTCACACGCTTTTACCTTACTTCGTACCAAATGGAAGAACTTTCCAAGAAAGCCTTTTTTCCCTATGATTTCTATCAACCAAGCTTAGGCTTGGAGGTTAATTTTAAATGTGCAACTAAGTTAATATGCTTACTATGACAGGCAAGTAAATTTGCAAATGTTAAATAAATTATGGAGATACTTTAGACACAAGATTTCACAAACATGTAAGTGTTTGCTTTGCCTTATGATAAATTTCTAACCAACTAAAAGCTTGATGCTTATGAGCAATTAATTTGCATGTAAAATAAATTCCAACTCAAGATTTGTATTCAAATTAGCATTGCGAAAGGAACTCTTGAATTTGAGAAAATAAAAGAAAACTTGCTTGACATGGAAGTAAATGATTGTCTTGAAAGATAAATTGCCCAAATACACAATGCTTCAAATATGTTTCAAAATGGAAATATTGCACAACCATAAAGCATAGATGATTTAGACAATAGCCAAGCCAAGTATATCGAAGTTTGCTAAAACAAAATGAAACTTGCACAAAATGAAGTAAATTGCTTTGCAAAAATGTAATTTGAGACTTGTACCAACAATTGTTGTAAATGGTGCAAGTTTGAAGAACTTAGGCAAACTTAAGGAAAGTAAATGAGATGTGTGGCTATGTTAATTACCAATATAAAGCACGCATGTAAGTGAAAGGAAATGCTAGAGTCAACAAGTCAATCCAACCACAATTCCTCTCCAAAAGTGGAGAGATAGGGATGCCAATGGGTGGAACCCACACTCCCAAAACAGAAATCAGAAATTTTATTATTATGTGTTACAATGAGGTTAATGGCTCTTTGAGAGCTACCCAAGGAATTGATGGAAGTACAAAATGAGGTTTTGAAACCACAAGGGAATTCCTTCAAGTATGGAGCCTCAAAAGAGATGAAGATAGTGCTACAAGCAGGAAATACAATCTTTCAAAGCGAAACACGGCCTAGTCTTCTTTAGCAAGCCCTCCTAATGCCCACGACCTCCTTCAAAATGGAACTTTGAAACTTGAGAGAACCTACAACCAACATGTTAGGGTTGCAAAACTAAAACCAAGGTTAGTGTGAAAAAGAGCATGCAAAATGAGTGATAATGCTACAATATAATATACAAAAATCTAAATCAAGTGATGGGAAAAGCCCCCATCACTCGTCTAGCTTATAAGGAGCTCTTGATTAGCTAGATAAATAGATGAAAGCACAAGAGTATAAGATGTAAATTTGATTGAAATAATTGGCTTAAGAACAAACTATGTGAAAAAAAACCCTGCAAAATCAACACTTTCGAAAGATAAGCTATTAAGTTTCAAAAAACGATAGGAGCTCCTTGTAAGTAATGCCAAGAGTGAGTTGGTCTCTTCAATATTGAAGACTTCCCCTCACCCTTGCTAGTTGATCCAAAGATGGCCTCTACAAAACTTCAAAGGCACATTAGCTCATTTGGATTATATTAATAAACAATGACAAAAGAACTCTGGAATTTATTTGAAAATAGATAGAGTTGTCTAGCCTAGAGCATATCAAATAACCAATTGCAAATATAAGATAGTTATACATTCACAATTCTTATGAAAGCATATGAGAGAATGAAATCAAATTAAACACAAGTAGAGAAATATACCATCATTGAGCCAAGCCAAACTCCAAGAGAGAAACACCCATGAATGAACCCCAAAGACTTTTTTATATATGAAGAACAAGTGTGCACAGGAGCAGAGCTTCCCCAAACACAATAGCTAGTACGAAAGATACATAGCGAGAGCCAAAGGCTCATAAAAATAGGAAAATGGGAGCAAATCCCAATGTTGGTCAAGCTCGTCCAAGTGGCACCATGACTGAGATCCCAATGAAGATGAACCCTCCAACTGGCAATCAAACTGCTGGAGCATGCATGTAGATGTCCTGCGTAGTCTTCCTTAGATGGCAGCGTATGAGTTTCAGTGGCACAAATGTGCAGCTATGTGGGAAAGAAGGGAAACATATCCCACATTTTTTTGTTGAAGACTGCCACATAAATAATTATATAACTGTTGTGAACTACCATATAAAACTGCCTGCAAACTCCCACGTAAAATTGATTCCAACATGCTGCTGAAGTGTTGACTGGAGTGGACTGCGTAGAGTATTTAATTATGCGTATTACCTGTAGATGACTAGCAACGTTGAGCTGTTAACCGGCACATTATTTTCCATCTAATTAGTGTAGAGGACAGTTGCGTATTAACTAAAGAAATTTGCCATCCTGGAGTGTTGATTGACTACCCACAAATCTGCGTGGAATTTACTCTTGTTGGGTTGTGTTAATATTCCATTTTTATCCTTTACGTTGGTTGTACGTAGACCAGGGAGAGTGAGTGGGGTCCATTCCCCACTCATTTTATTTAAGTCCAAACTTTAATTATACTATGTTGGAATTAAATCACATTTGGTCTTCTGTAATATTCCCAATTAGCAGCAGCTAATTGGCAATATTAATTTTTGCTCAGATTTTGTTTTCCTAATGTCCAGCCATAAAATAAAGGGGTGATGGGCCCCATAACCCAACTTAGGAGAAATAAACTCCCTAAAGTCACTTGACAATATTCTGAGTTCAACGTGGGGCCCAGGGGAGCCAAGTGACAGCACAGGGAGAGGAACAGCATAGAGGCAATGTGGGCCAGGCAACGCAATGGCAACGTGGGCCAAGACAGCACAATGTAGTCAGGGCAGCGTGTTATGAGGAGACAGCGCAGCATAGTGGGGCCCAAGGGAGAGCTACGGTCTCAAGCATAAAAGGAGGGAGAGACTAGCTACTCATCCATTCTATTATGCATCTTCAAAATTTCTCTCTAACAGATATTGAGCACGCTTACGCTGTTTAGCTAAGTCTGCAAGTGTTGTTCAGCACACGGGTGTCTCTGAGCGGAGATCCCAACCTCAGCCTTGGGGGACTTCGAGTGCCCGCTCAAGTGAGGAGCTTCACCATCGATTTTCAGAGCAGAGAACGTGGAGCCATTCAGTCAGGAGTTACGCAGTCACTAAGGCAGCGCAGTCACTCTCAGAGATTACACAGTCTTGGAGGAGGGTAGCTCCGGGAGTGAAGGGAGATCAGGAGTTTCAGCCCGGGAGAAGTGTGAGGGGATCAGCCCTTCACAAGTCATCTTTGGAGTAGCAGGAGGCCAGCATTTCCAGCCATCCAATTCAGAGGCCAGCGTACTCACCAGGAGTGCGTAATTTTCCCAAGGGGGTCAAATTCCAGGGTCAACCTTTCCGAAATTCCTTCGTGGGTTTTTCTGGGTTTTTGGAGGAGAGTTCATAGTCGGAGTTTCACAATTTTCTGGGCAGGAGAACAACCCCAAAGAGCAGCTCTATTCCAGCCAAAAGCAGCATTTTCCAGCAACAGTAGCAGTTCTGGGAGTTACGCAGTCCAGAGAAGAAGCAGCCATTCCTAGCAGGGTTTTCAGAGTTATTTCAGCTTGCCTTGAGCAAGCCAAGGTGCCATCATTCTGATCACCTCTTGTACCCATTCCCTCTTTCAGATTTATAATAAAATGGCTCCGCTTTTCTCAATGTTTGCAGTGCTTTTCATGGTGTCTCTCTATTTGTTGTAGTTTTTGTTTATATTGCTTTGTATTGTTGTTTATTTCCTATTCGGAATATTATAGAAACTTTTTTCGTTGTGCCTTATGAACTCATGTGGCCCTCTTTGACTTGCTTATTTGGTACTTTGACTTTGAACTTGAGTTATGGTCTCATGTGGTTGGCCCCACATTGCTACTACATCACCCTTGGATTCCCCTCTTAATTCCCATGTCAAATTTTGACTTTTTTTACTTTGGAAAAAATAATATTTTTTTCAATTATTCATTTCTTTTGAAATTTTTCTCATTTTATGCCGCTAACATTAGAAAAAATGATTTTTAAGGGACTATAAGTTGTTTTTAGACCCTCAAAGTGGGTCCTAGGATAATGTTGGGTCTCTGAGGATGAATTGTGAGTAGTCACACGCCATAGATATTTCCGAAGACCACTTATTTACATCATTACATATAAATTAATTAAAAAATCTCGTTTTGTGGGATATTTTTAATTATTAAAATATCCTACTTAGACCTAGTCAAATTCCACGAAATTTCATAGATGACCTAGCATGGTAATATACATTGACTCTAGACACTAAGATGCATTAGGGGCTCAATCTTCAAGCCGTCACCTCGGTTTTGGGGTAATGTAATGAGTGAAAAAACCTAGGAAATTATTCACCGCTAAAAAGAAGGAATAATTAACCAAGTAAAAAAAACACTCAAGGTGTACTCTTTTGTTGATCGAGTCTCAACACCCTAAGCCTGTTACAAGGCTTTATTCGTCATGCTAGTGACATTTATACAATATCCCCGTAGGGCTGCGGGATCTGAGGACTGAAGAAGAAAATGATAAGAAGAAGAAGTAGAGTTTAAAAACTTTGATGATCTGATGATATTAGTGTACTTTGGTTCATCCTTGGGCATGGAGTCTTCATATAATCATCAAGTTTCACTCCAGTGGTCAACAGGTCCTTGGAGGGTACCTATGGGACTTCTACTAGACTAGTGACAATAATGGGACAAAGACTCATTGTCACCTCAGTCAGTGTCCCCTGCTCTTTACGGACTTTCACTAATGGAAGGAGTCCCAGTATGATGAAAATCACTAGAATGATGTGATTAATGATAGGATATGAAGTGATTTCCAAGACCCATTCAAGGAGAGACACAATATATGGCTTACTTGCTTCAAAGAAGCTTAAGGGCTCTCCAAGAAAGACCTGAGGTAGAAGTCAGGGTCTAGGGTTTGAGAATAGACAATAGAGATGGGTATGCCTAGAATCAAGATTTCCACAATGTGATAGGACCTCGCAAGAAGGTTTGCAAGGTGATGTAGTACTTCCCAAAACGTGCTCTTCCTATACTAGAGAGACCTAGGATGGGACCACACGAGACCTAGGGTTTATGATCAATCATGGGAGAAGACTCTCTTAGGCACACACCAGGTCATGGTAGTTTAGGGAGAGGGTTTCAAATGATTTATTCCACCGAATAGTATGTGCAAAACCCTTAATAAGGCCTCTTACCAAGATGTTCAAGATTATTTTCAGGAATGTAACTAGGGTTTGAGTTTTCTCACAATCCAACCGTGGGAATTGTCTCAAATTTGGAGAGCTAGGAGAAACACCAGCACAGTGGTTGCCCAAGTGGGTTTACAAGATCTCCTCTCTAATGCAATTCGCATCAAGCCATCTAGGAAAGGGGTCGAAAAACTTAGGAAGGTGAAAAAGAGTAGGGAAATGAAGGTGATCACCAACTTTGCTTGGATTAGTGCCCTACTCTTGTGCTATGGAGTCTATGTGCTTTGAAAATTTGACCGAAATTGTCTTCAAGGAGGCTGAAAAATGATGCCCTAGCATACACCTTTCAACATTTACCTATCCAAGTTCTATGAATTTTCATGGAAGAAAAATTTGTTCCAATCCACTAGGAACATTCATCTACTTGCCATACAATGAGTAACGTGTACAATTACCAATCAAATAAACTTTTCAATGATATTCAACAAAAATTAGAGCACAAGAGCATTTAATCAATTGCAGCAATTCCACACATAAGACAATAGGAAAGATCTTCAACAAAAATTAGAGCACAAGAGCATTTAATCAATTGCAGCAATTCCACACATTAGACATTAGGAAGGATCTTCAACAAAATTTAGCACTTACAAGATGACAAGAAGTATATCCAACCAAAGAACAAGAAGATAGCTCCAATATAGATGAAAATTTTAGCTCCAAAAATATCGAAATGCATCAAGAGATCTCCAAATGAAGCTGAAATGATAAAATTATGGTGCAAAGGGTCGTTGGAGGGCATAGTTGAGTCCTCAGGTGAGATGATAAAGAAGAGGCCTCCTCGAATGATGGTCAAAGGGGGTGGCCCCTTGATCTCCAAGAAAACATCATGTGTTGCTCCCAAGTGGCTCAAAATCAAGTCAATGCTACATCAATGAGGGTTAGAAGATAACACATTCCCTCCCATGTCTCCCTGGGAAAGACGTAACCTCCTTTGGGCCTTGGAACAGCTGCCAATTGTCGAGTGCAATGTGTACCCAACTAGGGAAATGTGGTCCAAGTGCATCATCATCTCTAAATAACTGGAGCACGAGCAAGGAAATGGTGGTGCTAAAGAAGCCCATGTTGTGGAAATCAATTCTCTGCATGGATGCCCATGGCTCTCAACACTCACGCTACAAATGCCAATGTGATCGTCTGGAGGGCTTGGATCCTGTATAGGGAGGCCAAGTCCAAGAAGAAAACCCACCTGCACTCATGTATAAGATCCAATGTGACTTCTCACTTTCAAATACAATGATTCATTAACACAATTGAGTAAATAAGCTTGCAAATCAAGGGCAAAGGTGGGCACTTCATAGTGGGTTTCCCTTCCAAATTTGGGGATTTGAACATGTACCAGTGTTACCATCCTAGGTAGGAGAGGTTAATGAAGGACCCTATTAGGTGGTTTCAACCTCTAAGGGAATGACAGATCCAAGGTACACCCCTTAAGTGGCAAGCCACAAGTGTCATGTGAAATAATGATGGAGCGGAATGGGGACAAAGGGAAGGCTCCAAGCCACATGCTATGGTACAAGGGTGGCAATGATGAGGAAAGCCCACACCTTGGGTATATGAATGTAGGAGAGAGCAATCGTGGTACATGAGTTACCCCGGACTTTGTTTTTCTACCTTTCTTCATTTGCCTTTTTCCTTTTATTGATTTATCCTTTAATTTATTGCTTGGGTGTCAAGAGGATAAGACATTGATGTGTAAGATATAGCAGTGATTACCTCCTTAAAGTGGGGCAGTTCACTGTTAAAATTATGCAACTACAGTCAAATTCCACTTTGGACAGCTCCCCTGATAGAGATAATGATTTCATTGAATTCCTCTTTTCGAGAGGACCAAAATCGACCTAAAGGTCACTCAAATTAGATAAGGGAAAGTGTACTTATGAAGAAAATCCCACATGTGCATATTTGAAAAGGTCAGCCCTAAAGCAAAGTGGACCACCTTGAAAGGCTATAAATACAAGTGACGTCTACCCCATTTGGACACAATAATGAGACACTATTCTATTTTGGTTTTTGGCTCGCACAGGTCTGAGGCCCATCCGCAGAGGAATAGGTTTGCTCTGAGGTGAAACTGCAAGGTCTGAGGCTCGCATCTCTGATTTAGGGTTTTGGGCCCCGGCCCCCAATCGCAAGCACAGAGCAGGAGGATCTCGACCACAGTCACTCCCATAGATGCTCATGTGTGCGACTGGAGCCTTCAGTGGCACGGACATCTCATTGTGCATGCGACCGGGAGATTAGGTTTTCCAGAGTTCAATTTTGACCCCAGTCGCTCGCTTGCCAGGCTTAAGGGTGCGACTGGGAAGCCATAGTCGCTCACACAGCTCCTCTTCCATGCGACCAAGACCTTAAAGATGAAATCTCAGTCTTCTGAAGATTTTGCTCAGTGACCGCAGGGTTCGGCAGCTAACTTTAGACAGTGACAGTTCAATATAGACTTCAGAATCATATATCTGAGTATATACATTGTTGGGTTCATTTCATGGATGTTGTAGTTGTTTTGTTGGTTAGTTGCATAGATGAAGATATGGATCATTGTACTCTCTTTTGCTAAATCATTTGATGACAATCTAAGAAGAAGAATTTGCAAGGGTTTTCCCCTGGTCTTCGACCAATCCTAGTGTCTTTGTGTGTGAATGATTTTCTTTTGTTGTTTCTTTATGTTCCGTTGCATTGATGATAATGATATTATTCTTTCTACATAGTTACATATGGTACTGAATAATGATGTAAATATGAATAATGTTATGATGTTATGGGGTGAATGTAATGTGTTAATAAAGAAATGTAATTATCAAAGCAAAGAACAATATAGCCCTAAGAAAATTAACATGGTTTTAGAGATGGCTTGAAGAAAAGTCATGGAGATCACCCCCATGGAGACACCTTTGACGGATGCAAGATAAGATAGAGGAGACCTAAAAGAATTCTAGGGTTTGAAGAAAACCTTAAGCAATTTGTGTATTAGGGTTTGATGGATATTATAAGGTTAGGGTTTGAGAGAAACCTTGGTTTATGGAAAAAGATGTGATATATGAAATCTAGCATGGTCAATGTGAAGATGCTCAAGCACGTGTGACAGATTTGATTAAGCCCTAGATAGGATGGTCTCTAGTAGGCCCGATTGTTGATAAAGTTGATTGAAGGCAACATTGTTATATGGGCAATGGACTATGATGGCCCTTGAAGGTTGGTTCAAGAGGGAGAGGATCACCTCTCGATGAAGAGAAGCATTTCTTGACTTATGATGCTCCTTGATGTCCCTACTTTTGTCTAGAATTATTGATCTGATTATTGTTTTGATCATTACTTATACTTCCTGCGTGTATATTTGAGTATTTGGATGCTTCTAACTCCTTGATGAGATATGATAAGTGGATCCCTCTTGAGGATCATGGTTAATGCAAGAAGAGAAAAGCTAGAACTAGAAGAGGTAAAGAGACACTTGATGAAAAGATGACTAAGTGCTACAAGTTGCCTATGTCAAATGAAAAGATGCACAGGTATTTGAATACTACAAGGTATGCATGATATATTGTTTCAATGTTTTTCCGTTGTAATACTGAATGGCAATGTAAGCCCTAAGGTATGATGAGAATGTCTCCTTCTCAAATGGTTCATGCATGCATATGAAAGTAATTTGGATCCATAATTCTTATGATGAAATGGTGCACCTTGATCCCATTAAGAAAGCTTGCACCTTGACTCTAGTAGATGATACTCTTGACACTTGACATTCATAAGACAGGACGAATTTCCTATAGAAGATTAGCTCATTGAATTCTATATACAATACTATTGATGATGCTTGTGATGAGCATGATGAAAGTATGGAAAAAGGTTTGACACTCTTGTTGTTTTGGTAAATTTTTATTGAATGACCTGACTTGATCCTATTGATAATGATAAGCATGGTAACCATGTTGATACAAGTATAATTATGAGATTGATATTTCTAGATCTTTTATTACCCATGGTTATGTTTTGATGTAACTATGGCATATGATAAAACCGAATGCCCTAACTTGATGGATTGACTTGATAAAAGTGATATTGTGTTCAGGATCTTTGAAGTATGATGTCACACCTGTCAAATGCCCCTATCATGTGACTTTAATCGTTGATGAAAGATTGGTGTCATGATGTGATGATGTAGTAACAGATGTTAGCATGTTATGACCATGATGGATATATGTTTGACTTTATGATCTAACAGATTTGTTGATCTGTGACAGTATTATAGACAGGTTGATGTCATGAATGAAGATGACTGAAATGGATTCTCATTCAGAGCGATATCTCTCCATAAGATCCCCTCTCCTATTGTCATTTATATACTCTTTATTTGATATATGATTTATGGGCATGGATAGGATAGAGAAGTTTTCCCTTGTTCTAAGTCTTAGTCACACAGAAGCAGGCTTACAGGTGTGACTATAGCCTCCCAGCCGCACAGATGCAAGCTCAAGGGTGTGACCTAAGCACTAAGTCAATTCTGAGCTAGGGCTTGGCAGTTGGGAAGCCACAGTCACTCACATAGCATCTTGAAGGGTGTGACTATAATTTCCCAACCGCACAGAGGAAGGCCTATGGGTGCGACTATGCTTGCAAGACACAAAAATGAAGTTTTGTGCATGAAATCAGATGTTCACCTGAAAGATGTCAGTCCTTTAGACATGAAGCAAACAACAAAAAGATTTGTGAGCAGGAATTTTTGAATGTTTGCTATAATATGAACATGAAGACTGAACTTGTGTTTGTAGGTGACCAGGATATGCGTATAGATGTGTCATTATGATTAAAGTTTGTGCTACAAGAGTTTGACATGATTCGGTTGATAGATATAAGTAATGTTTGCAGTTTTGACATGATAATGACTTAGAACTTTTTCTGGACTATAGATCTCTCTATGATAGCAAATTTGGATTTGACATTATAACTAATGGTTTGACTTGACGATTGATGATTTGCCTCGATGACAATGCTATGTGGGCATAGTGACTTTCAGTGATTAATATTAGTATTTGATAACGGTTTTGTATTGGCCTCCCTGTTCCTAGCACAATGGTTGAAGTATTGATAGTTGTGATTCAGTATGAAGAAGGAACCTGCATGACTTATCCTTGGTGTATGCATTTGCATCTAGTGACAAAAATGACTTGTATTATGATCATAAGAATGACTTGATGAAGTTTGAATTGATATTGCGTGGTTGATGACAACATGTTGGCATGATAAGAAATGAAGTCATGACTTGATGAAAGCTCTACCTGTCACCTGGTCTAAAAAATTGATATTGTGATATTAATGACTTTGATATTAGTTCTAATCCGACATCCAAACTTCCCTAAGTTGACTTAGTTGATTTGATTACACAATATTGATTTATAAAAGGTTGGGCACGTTGGTTTGGTAAAGTTTTATGGTTGCAATATTGCATGAAACAAGCTCCCCGATCCAGATATGTCCGCATTGACAGTTATCTGGTGAACCCAACATGATGTGTTGATCCAAAACTCTAATTCAGAAGTCTTCCAAGGAATGATTTTGATTTTGGTTTTGGCTATATATATTGATAGTGTACTATTGACACGTAATGAGCCTCTGATGATCTAAGTAAGAGGGAGATGGCTAATGAAGCTCGAAATAATGAATCAGGGCTATATTGCGAAGCTATTGAAGTAGTATTGGAAAGTGGAAATGCAAATCCTTGGACACTCTGATTGAATTTCAAGATGTTGCGAAGAGATATTGTTGAACTCGACTTGGCAATGATAGTTGATTGAAGCATTGATGTTTTGATTAAGCACCTGTACCTATATGTTGTACATAGAACTTCAGTTGATCCATGATTGAGTCGATTCATACACATTGAGTTGCCACTGAGCACCCTTCGAGATACTTACAAGAGACGATCATATTCATCCTACAATATGTGTTTGCATGAATGTATTGATGATGTTTGGGATTATTATTGATGAGCACAGTTGGATGCTACTTTAGTATGATATCTGCCATGATATCTTGGACGAGAGGTCCGTAGCACGACCAAGGTTGAGTACGATATTGCTAGCATGGCTAGCTATGAGGCAGGATGAAGAAGCTCCTTAGAGAGTCATCTGAACAGTTCAGGATATGACATGGATACATTGCGATGACAAAGAGTGGGATCCGATTGGTAGAGAATCCCACATATAGTTGGGAGTCGGGACTGAGTGACCTTCATATATTGAGACAGTGCAGTTGTACGAGACAAGCTTAGGCTTGTGGTTGGCATCTCCTTGAGAGGGAGGATGACTATGGTATCCTTTTTGTGATATACATATGATTGTTTATGTTCTAATATAATATTTGATTTGATGCCCTATATGAACAGGTGACAACTGCTATTGAGACATGATGATTTCCAGATATGAGTACGAAGATATGTTGATGATCTATAGAGATCATCGTTGATTGAGGACACTGAGCCAACTCTTCCTCCCCTGTTTGAGCTCCCAGGGTATGGAATTGAGATGGAGGGCTCCTGGGGTTAAGGGAACTCTGGAAAATAGGGTATCACCCCTATCTATTACCCATAGGGTTGTAGATGTTGCTCCCCTATCTTCATAGGGTCGAAGATGTTGCTAGCCTGTCTGGTCTATGCAGAGTATACCCAAGTTGGCATCATACCCACAAGTAGGGCACGTTGGGAATACCACTCCCCATCTAGCCAACGGGTTGAGAGTGTACTTGGGGTGTACAACCCAAGTCAATTAAGATGCAGGTGTTCTACCACATGACCACTTAGAGTCATCGATGGTAAGATCAGTAGGCAATCGGATTGGGTTGAGGTAACCCTATGCGATTCCGGGTTGAGAATGAGCTCCTCGATGTAATACCAAGGTTCAGATGTGCTCCCCTATGTGTTTAGATACCCTATTGCTCGATATGGGGTTGTAGATGTATACCTCCCTCGTGTCTTTCCAGGTTGATAAGTGCTCCTTGATGATATGCTCTCTGATGATGATGTGAATTGACTCCCCACCGATGATTGTCCCGATAGTAGTCCGTTGACAAAGATACTAGTTAATAGCCTAATGAATAGAGGGTGGTAGCTTAATCTCCCCTTCGATAACAAATTCTTCTTCTTTTAGATTCGAGAATGTTCAGGACATGAGCAGGGACAATCAAGAGATAAGCAGGAATAAGCAAGAGATGGATCGAGATGATGAGATACTTCAGATGATGAGATACTTGAGATGGAACATATGATGACAGGATGAGATATTGATCGATGGTCGGGCCTAAAGCAAAGTGGACCACATTGAAAGGCTATAAATACAAGTGAACTCTACCCCATTTGGACACAATAATGAGACACTCTTCTATCTTGGTTTTTGGCTCACACAGTGCTGAGGCTCGTCCGTGGAGGAATAGGTTCTCTTTGAGGTGAAATTGCAGGGTCTGAGGCTCCCATCTCTGATTTAGGGATTTGGGCCCCAATCACAGGCACAAAACAGGAGGATCTCGACCACAATCGCTCCCACAGAGGCTCATGCATGCGGCTGGAGCCTTCCAGTTGCACAAATATCTTACAATGCATGGGACCAGGAGATTAGGGTTTCCGCAGTTTAGTTCTGACCCAGTCGCTCACTTGCCAGGCTTAAGGGTGCAACTGGGAAGCCATATTCGCTCCCACAGCTCCTCCTCCATGCAACCAGGACCTTAAAGATGAAATCTCAATCTTCCAAAGATTTTGCTCAGTGATCGCAAGGTTCGACAGTTGACTTCAGATAGTGACAGTTCAGTACAGACTTCAAAATCAAATTTTTGAGTATATACATTGTTGGGTTCATTTCATGGATGTTGTAGTTGTTTTGCTAGTTAGTTGCATAGATGATGTTGTGGATCATTGTACTCTCTTTTGCTGAATCATTTGATGACAATCTAAGAAGAATAATTTGCAAGGGTTTTCCATTTTGCCCTGGTCTCCGACTAATCCTGGTGTCTCTAAGTGCGAATGTTTTTCTTCTATTGTTATTTTATGTTCTGCTCCATTGATGATGATGATATTGTTCTTTCTACATAGTTGCATATGCTGCTGAATAATGATGTAAATTTGAATAACGTTATGATGTTATGGGGTGAATGTAATGTGTTAGTGAAGAAATGCAATTATCAAAGCAAAGACCAATATAGCCCTAAGAAAAATTGACATTCATCACCCATCAGGTGTTGGGACATTGATGGTTTCCTTATTGATGCAAGGGGCACTCATAGGGGCCCTAGGAACCAGGGTGATGGCCACAATGATAGGGGGGTAGAGCCCATGTTTGGCTTTTGCCCACATGCTAAATTTTATTGTCTCGACCATATTTTGCATTTTTTGGTACATTTCTTGTTATATGTGGCCATATTATGCTTATATCTTTCTTTTTAGTTGCATCAACCTTCGGGGCATCGTTTCAGGCTTGACCCAAGGTGTGGACAAGGGGGAAGGGAGGTTAACACCTTGTGGACCCAATGGACAAATGTGGACCCAAATAGGGAAAATGTGAAAAGGGTTTGTAATGAGAGGAGGGGAGTGAGATATATGGTATCAGGAAGCGGGACCACGCAATCAAAATCAAGGTTTCCAATGTATTTCCACTCCTAAAGCTAATAGCCAATAGAGGAGATTCCACAAGACTAGGATACAAGATTAACCCCCTCGCCCAATTGTGGCAAGGGAACAAGAGTACATTCAAAGCCCTTCCTTCTTCCAAGTTGCCCAATAATCCATGCCAAAGTGCGCCCAAGAAAATCAAGCATAAACACCCAATTACATAAAGAAAAACCACACCTTTGGCATTGGATGGCACACATTCAAACATTTGATCATAACAAATGAGCGAGGATACACAATGGTTGGCTCGGGTGGTGGAGAAAAGTAGCTTATCAAAGCTATCAAGTGGCTGCAAGGGGTTGTTAGTTGTCGATTGAAGACAAATCTTAGGAGAAAATTTCTCCTGTACGATCACCCACTAGTGGTAGGTAATATGACCCAAGGAAAAGTAAATAAGGAGCCTAAGGTGAAGTTCATAAGACAACACCATGTGCAAGAGAGATGTAGCCCTCTTATGCTAAGAGGGTCGGGTTCTGCCAATGAGGCTGAGATGCTCCTGTTCTAAGAAGGTCATGTGGGGTTGAAAGGTGCCAAGTTATGCTACAACCAAGTAAAGAAGCTACAGCATGGAATTAAGCCCTAGATCTAAGGGTCAAGATAAGGAGAAGGCAGTCTAGGGCTTCTAGGAGGGCTTGGTCATGATCCTTGCTATGAAACCAGACAAGAATTGAAGGCCAAGGTCTGAAGGATAAAGGTCGATGGCTTCAAAACACTTGGCCGAGTGAACAGAAGTATGATAAGGGCCGAGGGCAGAGCCTAAACACAATCATAGCACTCATTCTTGTGATACATCTTCCTAGAAGGGAGTCACATACCTCAGGAGGACCCGCATCGTTGGAGAGAAGAGTTTATGGTCTGATTTTTGTATTGATGAAGGTTGAGTTTGCTCAAAAAAGGAAGTTGAGTTTCTATGTGAGGTGTGTGCCCTAAAAGGGCTTAGCTCAAGCCGAGATCAGGAGGGAAGAAGCACAAAGTTCTATGTATAAAAGAAGCCCTAGCAAAGGTCTGTAGAGGCTGAGTTAAGGCACCAAATTCTCTATTTGAAAGGCGTTTTTGTTTTGTGCTTAAGGGAGGAAGTCAAGCCACTGAAAGAGGCCTAAAATACCTCTGTCTTGTTTGTTGTGTATGTGAAAATCCCTACACCGGAATCACATTGTAATAACTGGAAATTATTC
This sequence comes from Pinus albicaulis, assembly GCA_034641835.2. NCBI lineage: Eukaryota > Viridiplantae > Streptophyta > Pinopsida > Pinales > Pinaceae > Pinus > Pinus albicaulis. The sequence goes on along the minus strand of CM076579.1, from coordinate 813,048,756 downwards.
TCCTAATTGTTAATTTTATTTAACAATTTAGTTGTTGTTTGCTACAACAAATACTGAATAAATCACACTGCAATCTATACAAATAAACTGCAGAAGAATAAACACTGGAAGAAATGCTAGCACACACACATAAAATGAACACAATTATTTTTGGACAAAAGTCCCTGGAAAAACCCAACTCGGGAAAACCAATGTGGCAGATGAGGTTTTATTTTATTATGCAACAGTGAAATATGAGTACATCTATGGATGCCCAACTGGCAATCTAAACAATAAGAAAATTTGGGCAAAATACTAAAGGGAATTACCCTTCTCCCAAAAGCAATCTCTGGCACGGCTTGCCTATCAAAACTCGGCCTCCTGGAGCTCTACGTTAGCCTCTGCGTAGCTAGCTGGACGGCTTGCCTCGAACTGGGCTTTAATGAAGTCATCCTGCCTTTAGATGTTGAGGAAATCATCTCTCCGGCCTTTTGGACCCTCTGCCCGGCCGCTGGAACTAAGGACGATTTTTCTCACCACCAAATTCATCTGGTTGTTGAAGCTACTGCGCAGAGCCTCTGCGCTGCCTCTCTGGGATAACTCGGCCCTCTTGCTGCTGCCTCTCCGGTTCTGGAAATATTTCCTCCAAATCACTGTCCCTGCCCCTCACACTGCTTCGATCTCTCTGACTCTCTCTCAAACTACTGACTGCTGCTACTCTGGAAATCGATCTACCAATGAAATCAAACTCTACAAGTATGTTCTCCATCACCACATCGACCTCCTCTTATAATCCTCTGTTGGAGCAACAACGGCCAGGATTAAAACTTAATCAATGGCTAAGATCATCTTGGAGTCGATCTGTGTAAGTTTCTAAACTATTCTTGCCTTATCTCAATTAATATTGATTAATTAAACATTTCCCTAAGTTTAGACTTTGGAAATATTTAACTTTTGGTTAATAATCTAATTGAGACACTTCTGGGTGGTATTTCCATAAACGATTTCTAGGTTTTGGAGAACTCATGTATTCTAGCCTCTCCACAAAATTTCGTGGCTAGAACACATCTGATGCTACAAAAACTAACACTCCCTCTTAGCAAGGATGTGTTCTAGTGTTGCACATGCTGCCACAACACCCTGTCTCTACATCATCTCTTGTCACGTTGTTGATTTCTGGTTGCTACTGCCCATCAACCACTGCGCAACACTGATATGCATTGCATCTATGTTGTTTTTGGGCTTGCTGAACTGTTGCCAACACTACATCTGCACTACAACTCCCTCTCATTTGCTGCTACTGCAACTGCAACATCTACAACATAAAAACATCCGAAATACTGAACCAACGATGTTCAGTATGATGCATCTGTCATCTGGGTCCTGACTGCTACTAGCCTATGCATTGTCTACTGAAGACTTTGCATTGTTGCTGACTCTGTGTTGCTGCCAACTCTGCACTGCGCTCCCCAGCATATGACTGCTACTAGTACTTGCAACTAACACTCTAGCATCTGACTGCATCAACTACCACTGGTCCATCTTGCTACTGAATATTGTGGGCCCCTATAGCTAGGTACTAATCCAAGAGGTGGACTCGTCAAGGACCCTGCCCACCTGTAGCGCTCTGGGGCTACAAAACCAAGTCACCCCACCTCACTCCTGGAGGTATATCAGCGAACATAGCGAAGTTTTCCTCCAGCCTGGAGGAAAGCCTATCGATCTCTGCAAAAGCTACCTGTTGGCCCTACTTCTCCTCTTTGTCCTTCTTCCTTAGAGGACACTGGGTACTGTAGTGACCACGCTCACCACATCTGAAGCATTTGACCTTCGACAGATCCTTCTTCTTCTTCCTCTGCGCCCCCCGTCCCTGACTGGGACCCTTAGATGCAAGGGTCGAATTCTCCTCTTCCTTCATCGTCTTCTGCTCGTTGCTGCTACCACTGATGGAGCTCTTCAAAATAGCTCGTCTTAAATCCTCCTACTGCAAGTCATCCCACATCCTGTCCCATCCTGGTAGCATGTCTATGCCCAATATACTTTGGACAAAGACTTGCCACTCCTCAAAGACACTGTTGAGTGCCAATCTCACTAGCTCTGTGGGTTGAAGCGTTGCCCCAACGGCTGACAACTGATCTCGGACCTGCTGAATTCTGGTAAGGAAGGGGTCTATGCCTTCCCCTTTCTGCATCCGGATGCATCTCAACTTCTCCTCGAGGTACATCTTCCGCTGCTCAGAAGTACCCTAATACAACATGGTGAGAGCATCCCACATTTGCTTGGCAGTATCCTTGCCAACTATATGCGAGACTACATGATTTCAGACTACATGTAGGATCAACCGCTTCGCCTGTAACATCTCCTTTCTGTACTCCTTCAACTGATCTGCATCCGTGGCAACCACCACCACATTATTGATATATGCCTTCAGGCCAAATTCATCTAGAAGGAAGGAGATCATTGCCTTCCAGATGACATAGTTGGAAGCACCATCCAACCTATCCTGATCTCTCAACCCTACAGTGGCCATCTCTGATCAATGTCGAAAACTCCCTCTTCCCCAGTGCTCGGTTGTTGCTTTGCGACTCGCACTCCCTCCTAGAATGTGTGGCCCTGATAGGTGCTACTGTCGACCTGCAACTGGAAATTTGAACTTTCGAGACTGGAAGTTTCCTGAGAGAAATTTTCCCTCAGTGTGTGCTCTTCTTCCACCCGACACAGGTTTTTCTCTAGCAACTGCTGCAGAAACCTTCTACGTCCAGCTAGAGACTTGCCCAACGAAAAATATTGGGATGCTCCCTTTGCCTCTAGAGCTACTCAATCTGGAAAACTTGAATTTTTCTGCCTCTAAAAAAAACGAATTTCCTCGAGCAACTCAGCCTCTTGGCAAAGTGACTACGTTGCCTCTAGGAATTTCGCTCTGTCGCCCACACTGAGCAGTGAAATTCCTTCTCTTCACCTCTGAGCTCTCTGGCAACTATGCTCTGATACCATGTTAAAATTCCTACATCGAAATCCTACTGCAGCAACTGGAAATTATTCTCCTAATTGTTAATTTTATTTAACAAATTATTTGTTGTTTGCTACGGCAAATACTGAATAAATCACACTGCAATATAAACAAATAAAACTGCAGAAGAATAAACGCTAGAAGAAATGCTAGTGCACACACATAAAATGAACACAATTATTTTTGGACAAAAGTCACCGGAAAAACCCAACTCGAGAAAACCGATGCAGCAGATGAGGGTGTTATTTTATTACGCAGCAGTGAAATCTAAATACATCTATGGATGCCCAACTGGAAATCCAAATAGCAAGAAAATATAGGCAAAATACTTAAGGGGATTACCCTTCTCCCACAAGCAATCTCTGGCACGACTTGCCTACCAAAACTCAGCCTCCTAGAGCTCTGCATCAGCCTCTGTGTTGCTCTGCATAGTTGGCTTGACGGCTTGCCTCGAACTGGCCTCTGATGAAGCCATTCTGACTTTAGATGTTGAGGAAATTGTCTCTCCAGCCTTTTGGACCCTCTAGCCGACCTTTGGAACTAAGAACGATTTTTCTCACCACCAAATTCATTTGCCTGTTGAAGCTACTGCGCAGAACCATTGCGCTGCCTCTCTAGGATAACTTGGCCTTCTTGTTGCTACCTCTCCGGATCTAGAAATCTTTCCTCCAAATCACCATCTCTGCCCCTCACACTTCTTCGATCTCTCTGACTCTCTTTCCAGCAACTGACCGTTGCTACTCTGGAAATCGATCTGCCAATGAAATCGAACTTTGCAAGTGTGTTCTCCATCACCACATCGACCTCCTCTTATAATCATTTATTAAAGCACCAACGGCCAAGATTAAAACTTAATCAATAGCTAGGATCATCTTGGAGTCAATCTATGTGAGTTTCTAGACTATTCTCACCTTATCTCAATTAATATTGATTAATTAACCATATTCCCTAAGTTTAGACTAAGGAAATATTTAAAAAATAGTTAATAATCTAATTGAGACACTTCTAGGCGAAATTTCCAGAAACGATTTATGGGTATTGGAGAACTCATGTATTCTAGCCTCTCCACAAAATTTCGTGGCTAGAACACATTCAATGCTACAAAACCTAACATTGTATGGCCATAAGGCCTTAGGAGGTGCGTGGGTTTTCTATGGCTAAGTTTGCCTTAAGAGAGGTCGAAATAAGCCTCATATTTGGAGCAAAGATTGCAAGTTGTTACAAACAAAGAGAGAACATTGCAAAGGACTAGTATGATGATGTAGAATGACTATTGAGCATCTTGATGAAATTTTGTCCATGAATGTTGGATTGGACAGTGTCTTTCAAGGCTAGTGTACATTAACTTGGTGGGCTAGTCAACTGCGAGAACACTAAGTTGATTAGGGCTAACTATACAGTGACGTAGAAGGAACTACTCACTGTGAGAATCTAAGTTTGTGGAAGTTGATTGTGCAAGAGTTTTGGAGCAGCAAACCCCTTCTGAGCAGCTAGAGTGCAGAGGTATTGGAGCAGCAGTAACTCTGTGAGAAAGGAAGCAAGAGGGCCTACCAGGAGTCAAGGACAACAAGTGCAAAAAGGGTTGATCTGGGCTACTTCAACAACTAAGCTATGTGTTTGTTCTTGTCTATTTCTCATGGGGAAAATTGTAGATATGATGTTGCAAATTGTAAGCCCAAGTGTTGTATGTTATGTATACTAGTTGTACTGGTGATCGAAGGCCATGATCCCTGGTACGGGAGCCCCATGATTCTTTTATTGATTGACTAGTAATATAATCGAGCATTAGGCTCAAATCTTTGTGTACTAAACTGATTTCACTACTAAAGATTTCCGCTATGCAAAGTGCTTTTAGTTGAGTACTTTCAGTGTGTTTATGATCAAGTCTAGACATTGACCAAATCTTGGGTATAAGGAAAATTCAACACTATGGGCAAAGGGTGAAGGTAACCCAAGGTCTTTCAAAGATTAAAGGGGCCATGGAGTATTGGATCCAAGGTCTAACTCTTTTCCTCATTTTTTATCTATCCATGACAGGTGTACTAATAGGCTCATTTGTCTTTCTATGATAGGTTAAGAGTGTTTGAGTATCATCTTCCCCCGTGGTTATGAATTGTAGGAGTCGCCAGAAGAGAAGTTATATTGGTGTTGCAAATACTCTTTTCAAAGGAAATGAAGCTTAATCTTCAAATAATGAGGAGGTTGACTCCAATCCTCCTTGGCAACGACACCAGAAGATGTTGCCTCAAAATCTAGCGGATCTTGTGAGAGACCTTACAAGATGAGGACTAGACCAAGTAAACACTGAGGTGGAGGGCCCTATCACCACAACTGACAACCTCTTGTTACTTAGTGGACTTTCACCACAAAGTAAGCTTCCCCATATAGGTCGCTTAATAGGCATTCAAAGTCTATGGCTTAGAGGTGACAAAGGATGGGCTTAGGAATGGCATTCAGCTTAAGGACAGGGCTCAATCCAACAAAGACAAGACAAAGTGTGCACTCCTAGAGGCCTATATAGGGCACCTATGACTTAGGGTTTAATGAATAGGCAAGGACAAAGGCTCTCCAAGGTGCATAAGGCCAAGAAAAGGCTTTTTAGACATGAATATGTTCAACAATTGGAACAACAAGCCTTCAAAAAGCCCTAAGTTGAAGCATGGGGTTATGTTAGGGTTTACCCCATGGAAAAATTACCCAGGGCTTGTGACTTCAGCCCTAAAAAAGAAGAATTCACGATGGAAAAGGATGGGTTTCAATGCAATGAGGTTCAAACCAAGTAACCAACCCTCCCAAAGGCCAACGCACTCCTCCTAGTTGAATTCGACCCTAGCCCTAGCCTAACGGCTTGCCTTAAAGGGCTGAAAAATGTAAGGGAGAGAGAGAAGATAACTTTTAAAAGATTTTTCTATGGTGTGATCACATATGTGGATGGCCAAAGCTTGATCCTTGGGTGATGGAGTCTAAGGGAGACCTACTAATGGAAAAATAAAACACTAGTATGGAGTAGGGGCAAGAAAACCCCTAGTTTTCAAAACCCTAGCTATCACTTTATGAAGGGATAAAGTCATGAAGAGAGCTTAACATGAAGATTCATTCAAGGGATTGACATGCATTCTTTAGGTTAAAACATACAATACTTTGTCAAGATTTCATAGAAAAATATTCAATAAGACTAATACATAGAAACCCTAACAACAACCATAAAAAGATAATCAACATATACAATACTTACAAGAGATGCATGAACAAATCCTTCATTATCCCAAAATGATGTCTCCATAGCAAGAGAAAGCCTCCAAAAGAAAAATCTCCACAATAGATCACATCTCCACAATTATACAAGACACTTTCAACTAGGTTGAAATCTTCTAAGGAGGCCGAATTGTTCTACAAGTGATGATAGAAAATGAAATTGAGGTGAGCTCTATTCATATGAGGTCTACCTCAATGAATTTTAGCTAATGAAACCCCTAAAACAAGTTTGACATGAAATAAACCTTGGATTACAAGCCAACCCACTAGCTCAATGATAAAACATGTCATAAATGCCCAGACGTGTGACTCATAGCCTCATAAATACTTGACATCATGCCCTTTTAGGGCTCCAAATGTCATGCCAAGGTGTGATGAATGTTGAAGAAGTGTCTAAGTGCCAAGATCATCCAATATTTGAGGAGTGTCCCTCAAACAACCTCAAATCCTCCTCTGGGGTCCCAAATCCAGTCGAGATGTATCCATGTCATCTTCATGGGTCTCCAACAGTCAAAACAAGGCCTCCACTCCCCAGTGTTAGGGCTCCATCAAGTGCAACAAGCCCTCCCTAGTCTCTCATGGAAGACCATCCTCATCTAAGTTTTGATCATGGCCTGCCCATCCAGGTAGTATTAAGACCAACCTAAGGGCATGTTGGCTCCAATAGTGCCATCATCAAGAATCCTCTATGTTGGGTCAAGGTAAACCAATGTCCAGGGTCCTGAGGGTGCCCTGGGACATATAACATCTGCTCAAGTCATCGTGAGTCCCAACTCTCTCAATGTTGCATCTGCTAATTCATCTATCTCTCTCAAAGTGCTTGGGTACCGATGGAGTGGGTGCCCTTAAGGGTTGGGCTATTGTGGATCACCTGACAAAACCAACATGAACTCATTTGAAAGCAACCATTCATCAAAAACTAAGATCACATGAGCATCTAAGTGGACCAAACTTGAATGTTAAGGGCATATTAATACTTCAGACAAAGATCACCTTTCGATATTTTCTTTCTTTATAAAGAATATACAATGTCATGATTTCAATTAGGTCATTATGAAGACCGAACCTAGTTACAATTTTCAACAGGCTCTAGATGCAACTTCCGACACTTCTTCTCTATATGACCATCAATATTACAGTGGTTGATGGGTTCTTTGCATTGGTGTGCCATTGTTGTTGTCTTTTTGTCTTTTCCCCCTTTCCACTTCTTCCCCTCCTTGGAAGCTTCTTGGTGCTCCTTTTGCTTTGACCCACTTGATTGCCCTTTCTTTTGGCCTATATTCTCTATGTATTGTGCCTTTACACAAGCCTCATCCACCGATCCGAGTTTGAACAACATCACTTGTTTCCGCAGATTGTTGAGTAGACCCCCCAAATACTTAAGGAAGAACATTTGGGTTCTCTTTGGAGAGATACCAAACATTATTTCCATCTTCCTAAATTCGGTGGTGTGTTCTTGTACAATTTGCCCATGTCTCTGCCCAAAGTAATGCCATCGGATCCTCTAGCCCTCTACATGCCCAATAGGATACAATTGGGACTTTATTAGAGTTTTGGAATTTTCCCACTTAGTCACTTGAGGATCTCCCTCCAGGCTCAGGGTTTCTGTGTGGCTTTCCCACCAGGTTAGGGCATGGCCCTCTAATTTCAGACAAGCGAACGAAATTTTCTATTCCTCCTCTATGTGGTGAACACCAAAATAAACCTCTAAATGTTGCCACCAATGATTTAACTCCAAAGCGTAATTCTCACTCTGATATGGCTTGATGTCGACCTTCACTTCCATCTTGAACATGGATTGTGAATCGTTCACAACACTCAAAATAGGTTTTTCATTTTCGAGTTCTTTCTTAGACTCCCTCTCTAATTCTTCCCAATCCCCCGATTTTCCCTCTAAGTTGGAACCTCAATCTTCTCTGATTCCAATATTGTTTGCCATAGCCGCCATAAAACGGATCATGTTGTGGTTTATTTTTGCAACTTCCTCTTCCAACCTTGAGAACCTCTCCTCTACTAGATCTCGAAGATTAATAATAGATCAGTCAGCCATGTTTGGGGTTTTAAGACTTTCTGCTTAAATCAATCTGGATCCTTGCAACTTCCCACAAAATACCTAAAAACACTTGCTTTGATACCAATATGATCCATAAACTATTGTGGATATTTCACTCGATAATTCGTCCCAACAAGTCTAACAAAATTATACTTAAAATCTGAAACCTACACTATGAGAGTTATTTCTCTTAAACTTCTAGATTTATTAAGTTATTGTTTTCAAGCATGAAATAAATAAAATGCTCAAAATAGAGCACAGACAAAAATACAATCACTCAGCCATAATACCACAAGATATGATCTAAAAAAACTCTTACAGGAGAAAACCCAGCTAAAAGGTGAGGCTATTTTGCTCTCTCTTTCTCTAAATGGAAACAGATGCAAGTACAAAGTAGTGAAACTTGTAGCCCATGGGCTACTACAATGCACAACCCCTCTCTGTTTGCTCTCCCAGTATCCACTTTCAACTATGCTCATCTATGAAACAAAATGCGCTAATAGAATGGAAGCTCTTTTTCCTCCTAGTGGTCCGGTTATAACACAGCCTAATAACCAACTAGTGGTTAAGTTTGACTCATTCAACTCTTAACTAGAGTTACAACATTGACTCTTCTTGAGTCTTCTTCATCATAATCATGTGGCTGGCCCCTTTTTAGTAAATAATGGAGGCTGATATGGCATCCTCTTGAATCATGTTGACCAAAACAGGAAGGTCAACTTCTGGGTGGCATAACTTTTGCATATGGATTTCGTTAGAGGATTTTCTTGCGCCATTGTAAAGGTATCTGAGTGTAAAATAGCACTAGAGGGCACTACACTTCAGCGACGAGGTTTTACCTCCATCCCTCCTCCCCCCCACCCCAAATGCCATTTAATTCCACAAACTGCTTCTAGAATGTTTCAAACCCCAATTCGCCAAACTGGAACCCCCAGTAAAAATGGCCGTATGGGTTAACTCCTCCAATTTTTCCACTCTGAAAACATTAGCTGGATGATAGATAGGATAATGATCCACTCTAGATCACTTTACCATTGAACCTCGACCTCATTGATAAGCTTATGTTTTCAATTAATTTGTCAGGATAAGATCACTATAATGGTAGTTCCCCTGTTTGCTCTTGCATATTTTCCAGAACGGTGTCCGTTTTGTTACTTCCAATGTCAAGAATGCTCTACTTTTACTGGGATTTGTTGGATGATTGCTGCCAGAAAAGCTGCATTTAATTCCCTGGCAAAATTGCGTAACAGATTGAAAAGCTTGGGATTTTACTTTGACCCTGAACTTGAAGATCTTAGGTGGTTGTGTTACGAAATCTTAGTCATCAGATGGTGAATCTAACTGCAAATTGCAATCGATGTGAGGGAGATTGGAATCAGAAAAATCTTGTAAGTAATGATAAATTCAAAATGCAGGCACTACTTTGCAGCAACCTTAGAGATGCTTACATATGCTTACAAATAAAACTAGTGCAAAGAAACCAAATAAGAGTGAAACAGGCCTAGAATGACAATAAAAAACAAAATAAAGAGGATTGGATAATAATTAAACAAATAAATCAGTTCGGTCCTTGGAAGAAGTTTCTGGGTTTCATTTGGCCCACGATGATGGGCAGTAATCTGAGTTCCGCAGGTTACAGTTTCCCTGGAGATACAGTTAACAGAAAAGTTATGGTGTACAATGTAAATTACTTTTGCTTGTAAGATCCTCCTCAATGTACTCATGACAGCTGAAAACCTTCTTTACCATGAAAAATTTGAGAACTGAAAAAATAAATAAATAAATAAATAAATGCCGAGACTACATGGTGGATAAAAGCAGGATTCTTCCTCACCGATTGCATTTTTTTAAGCATTTTCTCAGTAGTTAAATTCTAAAAACAGAAATTTCTATAAAATATCACCAATAATTTTAACATTTACAGTAAAATTTTACTGTTGCCAAATTTTGCAGCAGGTATAAATTATTTATTTTTCCTGAGATTGACCCCAAGACCTGTACGAATCTCAGTTTAGAGATTATGAGAATTTGTCAACTAAATCAGGCGTTTCATTAGTTTGTATTTTCTTGCTACGTACCCGTAAAGGACCTCCCGGTCGCATTTTGATCTCTTTCTTTTTCACACAGCATAAAGCAGAAGCTCCAACCTGGCCAAAATAATCACTACTCCAAGATGCCAGCCTGTTGCTGCTCCGTTTCATGTCTGTTATATGCATCCCTTGAACTGGATCCAAAGGCGATGCCTCGCTTAGGGACAATGGCTTCAAATCCACCCTTGAAACGCAAAGAAGACCTTTCATTTGAACCCTTCCGGTAGAATAATTAGAAGCTTAAAACGTTTGCAGGAAAAGACCTTTAAATGAAACGGCTACTGCAATTCCCCGCTGATATTCTCGGAAGAATGAATTCCCCCTGCTCTCCTTGAGGCGAATGGAGTATATCTCTAAGAATATATGACTAGTGATCATTCTAATTCGCAGAAGAAAAGTCACAAAAGGCCCCAAGATTATAGCGGCAACTTTAATGATTGCGGTGTTTGGGCCAGTATAGCAGAATTTAAACAGTACAGACAACTAACAACGCAATTTAGTAGAATGCAACGAAAAGAACAAAAGTACCAGCTTAGCTTGAAATAATCCAGCTCCCAGAGTAAAAGTACCAAGGATTAGACTTTATTCCACTTTTAGAACACTGAACTGATGCATTTTCCGCATTTGTTCAGTAAGCCTAGCACAGTGCACTAAACAATTAAGTTTAAACTCACTTCTCACAGTATTTACAGTATTTAGGTACGCTTGCGAAGTCAAATCTAGTCCCCATAAAATGACAACAGGGGCAAACCTTTGTGCTTAAATAACTCAAGTCCAGGACTCTAATTGTTTCAGTGAATCTCCTATAACAATTGCAACAGCTTTAAACTGATAGTGAGAACCCTGAATAGTTCTGAAGCTTAAAGATGCTGGATGTACGGTCCAAACGACAACTCTGCTAAAAATTTGAGAAGTTGAACTCTGACTGAATCAACGACGCGTTCGTTATTGTTATTTTTGTCGGAGTCTGCTTATCCCGAGAAGCAAAGAGATCGAGAAGGATCGGAGCCATGGGCATTCACAATTTAAAATTTTGTGAGGGTGGTTTTTTTTTTCAGACAGCCTTTTAGTGGGATTATCTTTATCTACTGTGCTACATGTCAAATGTGAGGCGGAGGATCTGCAGCCTCTTGCGAGTAGGGGAGGGGGTCGTGGACACTTTGAACGTTGAGTATTCCGTGTTTTTAATTGTGGGGTTTTTTTTTCTTCAGCTTTTGATTATGGAAAAATGGTACTAGCGTTAAATTTATTTTTATAATTAAAAAAACATATTGCAAATTTAATATTGAAAACGTGTAATTTTAATAAATAAAGAAGTAATTGTATAATTTGAAAGACATGGATAATGCTGAGAGTAAATGAGTAAATGTTTAGGAAGATAGGAGGGTTTCTAGGGTTAGGCGGTATAGGGTAGTTGGTGATTACTCGAGGTTGTAGAGGGCGGGTGGTATTGAAGTTTGTCAGAAGGTTTGAGATAGTGGGGAGGCGTTGGGGAAGGCAAGTCACGGGAAACACTGGCCAGACTGAAAGGTTTTTTTTGTGGTAAAAATATTTACCAACATTCTTACGTTAATGGTATCAGTCAAGCCTTTAATGATTTCCCTCTACTATGGGTGTCAGTGACAACTCAACATGCGCTTGGTGTTGACAAGGATTCAATTGAAGCTTCTTTGATGGGCATTAAGGGGTTTTTTGTGCCTCAAAATTGTTTCAGGGAGCTACATCAGCTTGGATCTAGCCTTGGGGTCAAGATGTTTTGAATCGGGGCTTTGTGTGGAGGTTTGGTATTGTATCAAAGGCAAGGGTTACTTTCAATAGGAATCTAGAATGGAAAAGCCTGGATCTACCTTCGAAAACACTGGCAACGACAAAAAAACATTCCCTTGTCTAGGCTCCTTTCAAACATCATCAATCATCACTTTGGTGGATGCATGAATGGTGGTTTTGTGCAAACCCTTACAGAGGTGTCCATTGATAAGTCCTCGAATGAAGAAGGGGGAATCAGGGTGGAGACTGCATAGACCCTCTCAGTAATAGAAAATGGGAAGAAGATTTCGACAAGTTGTGGGATTGGGGTTTCTGTGGGACACGGATTGGTAGAGGAGAGTGGTAAAGAAGTTGACAAGGTTGAGAAGTCTCTGGAGGAAAGGGATACATAGTAATGGCCTAGGATCACAGGCGAAAAGGCATTCAAGAGGAGGACGGAGGTAGAGGAAAAAAAAAATTAACAAGTCAATGGCAAGAGTAAAAAGGTTGGCATTGGGAGAAGACATGTGGGTGGAGGAAACCCTAGTAATGGCAAAGACAATCATCATCATAAGAAAGGCCAGGGCTCACTATTTTGAGATAGAAACATTGAAGGAATGGGTGTTGACAGAATTGGGGAATACCCCAATGACGGTGATATAGGTGATAAAACTTGCTCAGAGTCGATTTATGATGTAGTTTTAAAAATGTTGAAGCGATTTCATGGGTCCTCTATGGAAACTAGAGCATTGATTAAACACCCAGAGTTCTCAAAAGATGGTCTCCCCTCTTCGATGCCAGCAGGGAGAAGTTGGAAAAGGTGCCAATTTGTGTAAGATTGCTAGGGCTCCCAACCCATCTTTGGACCTTGGATGTTTTAAAGAAATTGGGAACATGTTGGGAGATTTCTTGGAGGCATACATGTCATTTAAGGAAACAAACACACGAATGATGGTGAGAATTCGAGTTTGCGTGAACTTGAAAGAGGGGTTATTTGAATATTTAGAGCTCTGTCGTCAGGGGGGTTTCTTATTAGCAAAATCTGGATTACTAAGGAATGGCCTTTCTTTACAGAAGGTGCCACAAAAAGGGGCATGTTATGAGTGATTTCCCTCTCCCGTACAATGGTAAGAGACTCAACAAAGTAGAGGGGAGGAGGTGACGTCGAGATCTCCAAAGACATAATCAGGCCCTTAGTCACAACCAGTTTCTCCAGTCATGCATGATGAAGTGGCATGACATTATGAGGACAAGAAGCAGATGGATACGAAACCAGTGGGTATGGCGACAGTGGAAGAACCAAAGGAACGTGAGGTTTTGGAACCTCTAACAACTATGGACGCGACACCTTAGGGTAATGGTTCACTTCCTTTTCCTGACTGTAATATCCCAAATTAGGATTAAACAGTAATAAAAGGAAAAATAGACAAGAAACTAGAGCAAAAATTAAAACACTGAATATGGAGCCAAAATCAATGTTGAGCCATTTTATTAATATGTCGAAAAATAGTACAAGTGTGGTGCAGAAAAAATTGCACCTAGGCCTGCTCAAGGTAGACTAAAGGGAAACTCGAATCATAGCAAAAATCCCTGCTGGAAATGGCTTTGTGTGGATCACTCACTGCGCTGCCCAGTTGATAAAATATTGTTGTTGGCCGACTTCGGACTGTTGGTTGTTATGTATATTTTATTATTTATTAATTAGATTTAGTTATCTTAGGTTATTAACTGAAAGGGCATGATCAAAGATCATGCCTCTTCGCCAAGGGACACCTTGAGGCTGTATTTAAAGCCTAGGCGATTCCTCATTGTAATCATCTCATCTTTCATCATTAATAATATATATTTATCAAGTTTTACCAGAGTTTTTACACTCCATTGGTATCGGAGCCATCGCTCTTTGGATCTGTGTGATCACCAGAATTTAGGAATCAAAGGAAATTCCAAAAATTACAGATTTTTTACCCAACCCCCTCTGTTCCCTCACAACCCTCTGCTTCTCCTTACGCTTCCCAATTCGGTGAAAAATTCAGAAAGGAACTCAGAGATAGAAAGGAGGCCGAGGACTTCAAAATTCACTGCATGGGTCAAGTTCTGTGGTGAAGGTTGGACATAATTTCTCGGATTTAGAACAGTGAAAATGTGCAGACCAGTGATCCTTTTCTTGTGATCGGACAGGTGTGAGAGCAGCGTAAACTGTGATTGCAAACTTGTAAAAGAGGCTCGGTGGTAATACTACTGTGAAGCAACTCGAATCTGTGGCAATCTTTCCTCAAACTGATAGTTGTGTGATACTGCCTTCGTTATTCCTCTCCTACGAAATACATACCGGACGACTGTGTAAATCTGGACGGCGTGGGTTTGGTACAATTCTGAACGGCTGCATAAATCTGGACGGGTATATTTTTAAATCTGGACGAGTATATTTCTGCAAATCGGAAATAAAGCCGGCCACTGCACACTAAACACGTTCGGTCAGCAAACTAAAAGACACGTTTTTTTTTTCTAAATCGTGAGACAGGGCCGGTTGGTGACATCAGAAAAAAGTGATTGTTACAAGTCTAAACGGTGTGCCGGTTCAGACATACTATTGTGCGCAGTCACTTAACCTGTATGCTGCATCGAAACGATTCTGCACAATCAGCGGTATTATTTTATAGTCTGTCCATATTTGGTTAAGGGACTGGAAATTCCGTGAGCCATCTGTACGACGAGAAAGAGAGCGTGAAATTTGCGTTTAAAAACTTACGTTTAAAAAAAAAAATCGTGAACAGGTGCATCGATATATTAAAAAAAAAATCGATTTGTTAAAAGTATAAATCGATTTGTTGTGAACGGGCAAGTTTTAAAAAAAAACGATTTTTTTAATTATATAAAATATATATTATATAAATTAATTGATCATTATATATATATATTATAATTATATAGTTTATTTATATATTATATAATTTCCATTTAAATAATTATATAATTAAATTATATATATTATATAATTTTTAATTAAAAATTATATATATATATATATAATAATTATATAGTTTAAAAAAAAATATTATTAATTAATTAATTAATTAAATATTAATTAATTAATTAATTCAAAAAAAAAAAAAAGAGAGGAGAAACTGGCAGAAAGATATTCCCCACCTCATACACGCTCAATGTCTTCGTCAATGTCGATGGCGGAATTCTAGAAGAAATTGGGAGATCTCGAGAAACAAATTAATAATAACTCTGAAGAATTTGGAAGGCGATTAGTCGATCTGGAAAGTACAGTTGCAGGGCATTCCAACGACATCAAAAAGATTCATGATACGACAAATCGCATAGAAAGACAAATGTGGCTAAATCATCACGAGACCACAGAAGCAATGAACAAGCAGAACGAAGCAATGAACAATATGACATAACTCTTCAACAAACTAAATGATAAAATAGATAAGTTGAGTCAGACACAATCCCCAACATCTCCTAACAGGGAACCAAATCAACAAAACAGTTCCGCAGATTCAGGGAACTCGGAAGAGCATCAGGAAAAAACCGATTCCCCACATCATCAAGAAGATAGTAATGCAGATTTTCAAAACAAGCAGCTCTGGAATGCATTCGCTAATCAATATCCCCTTCTTGTTCCACCATTAGCATATCAGCATAAAGCCAAGATCAATCTACCCAAATTTGATGGTAATGAAAAAAATAACGTTGCATGGCTTAATAAGGCAGAAGAATATTTTGAAATTTATGACATTACTAGTGATGATGAAAAAATTAAACATGCTTCCATGAAAATGGAAGGAGAAGCATATAATTGGTATATGTGGTGGAAAAAGACGACGCTCGCTATCAGTTGGAGGAAATTTAAGGATGCGTTCTTCAAAAGATTTCAAGGCATAAAAGAAGAAAAGTTATTTTCAACGTTTATCAAATTACGCCAAAAAGGAGATGTGGATGAGTACACGCGAGAATGGGAGACTTTGGCAACACGAGTACCCGGATTGTCGGAATCTCGTCTAATCCAGTCTTACATCTCAGGACTTAAAATCCACATACAAGAAGAGCTCGAACTACATGAAATTACGTCCATAGAAGTAGCAAGGCAAAAAGCAAAAGCTGCTGAAAAGAAATTGGAAAGATTATCAAAACCAGAAAAAGTATATTCGAGACGACGGTTTCCTCAATCTGAAAATGTAGTTGACACAACATATGTCCCTGTCCATCTTCGTGAAGACGAAAAATCTAGTCTGGAAAAACAAAGAATACGAGAGGGCAAGTGCAAACGTTGCGGTGAAAACTGGGACCCTAAGCACAGATGTGCTAATCGAAAAGCAAAAAATCTATACAGTTGTGAAGCAACTAACGACACTAACAGTACTGATTCGTGTATAGAAGGATTAGAAGACAATTTAGAGTTCTCTCCAGAAGTGGAGGGCGAAACTATTCCGCAAGTGTCCTTATCAGCTATGACAGGCATATTACAACCTCAAACCCTAAGGTTAAGAGGACATATTAAGAACAACAATGTAATGGTTCTAATAGACACAGGTAGCACGCATAATTTTCTAGATTCCACCATGGCCAAAAGACTCAACCTCTTTACTTTTCCCATGCCTAATATGAAGGTAATGGTGGCCGACGGTAAGAAGATTGAATAAGTAGGAAAATGCCATAAAGTCAAATTGCAGATTAAAGAATTTCATTTAGAATCTCCGTTCTACACCGTTCCATTACGAGGAGTAGATGTGGTCTTAGGAATTCAATGGCTACGAACTCTAGGTACTTATTCTGCCAACCATCAGAAGCAATTTATAAGTTTTAAGTGGAAAGGGCAGAAATACAAGTTGTATGGATTCCAAGCCCCAGGAAATCAAGTCGTATCTACAGTACAATGTCAGCAGTTAGAAATGTTATCTTCAAAAGGGAGCCACGAAGAGTCTCCAGAAATCAAGACAGGATCCGACCCTGTCGATATCAGATATTTTCACTATCCAGATCAACAACAAACTGAACTCGAGAATATGCTCCATGGCCTTTTTAAAATATGGGAAGCAAGAGCTCGCCGCTCGCGGAAACCAGACATTCGTTAACGTTGTCCATCGATTACATATGCTTTGAGGACAAAGCATCTTTAAGAGAGGGGCAATGTTATGTATATTTTATTATTTATTAATTAGATTTAGTTATCTTAGGTTATTAACTGAAAGGGCATGATCAAAGATCATGCCTCTTCGCCAAGGGACACCTTGAGGCAGTATTTAAAGCCTAGGCGATCCCTCATTGTAATCATCTCATCTTTTCATCATTAATAATATATATTTATCAGTTTACCAGAGTTTTTACACTCCATTGGTTGGGTTGCCTCTCGTGCTCAAAAAATTATGGGAATTTGTCACCGAACTCTTCTCACTAAACCCACAAAAATCCACGAAGGGTTCCCTGAAAGCTCGACCCCAGAAATTAGCCCCCTTGGGCTTCGCACGTTGCTCTGCTTGGGAAATCAAACTCTTGGCTGGAACTGCTAGAAAATGCCTCCAAAACACTGCCAAAATCCCTGGTAGGAAGTGGCTAGCCTCCCCTCCAAATCCTCCAACTGAACTCCACTTCATTCCCCCACTTCCAACACTTCCCTTAGACTGGATTGTGCAACCTATGTTGCCTCTACATTGACATGAAGGGACTACGCACTCCCTGTTGATGCTACTATGAAACTCCCTCACAAAAGTACAGAACTCTCATGAGCGGGCACTCGAAGTCCCCCGAGGCAGAGGTTGAGATCTCGTGTGCTAAACAACACTGCAAAATTGGATCTCCGGCTCAAGTGTGCTCAGTAAAGATGGCAAGAAAAATTGAGATGAATGAATGACCAAATGAGCCTTCCCTTCTTCCTTTTTTCCATTGAAGCTCAACGCATTCCTTTTTTAAGTAGGTAAATCTTCAATGCGGACAAAGATGATCCCTCTAGCCCTAGGGTGGGTCTAGAAACAAAGAGACGTGCTAGAGTGTAGGTTCCTAATTATTGAATGAAAAGAGGACACTGTAGATCGACCTACCTGGAGTCCAATGTTGTCGTCGCGGCTATAGTGGTGGTGGCCTCTCGCTCCTGCCTCGACAAGTCACGATCCTTCTACAGTCATGCCCGGATACCTGCACATAGATCAGTAAACAAGAACAACATATGACATAATAACTTCATTCATAACTACTAGCTAGTCAAAGAGGGCTAAGCATATTGCATTAAACAAATGACATAACGCAAAATGGAAACCAACCAAAGCTTTGATGTCGCAATCTCCTCCAACGGGATTCAGTCGAAGCGCGTCTCAGATGCTCATCAGGGGATTCAGACGGGATGAGGGCATGAACTTAAGCTCTCTCAATGAAGTTCCTTCTTGTTCTATCTCTTCAACAATTCAGCTATAGTATACTCAGTTCTCCATGTTCAGCTAGCTTATGCAAGGAGAGATAGCTGCTTTTTATACAGGAAAAGGAGGAGGTTAGGATCCCTACAAAGGTGGAAGGGAGGCCTATCCTTTAGGAGGTTCCCACAAGAGGTGGAAACCATAAACTAAACGAGGGAGTCTGTGGTTATTCAGTCCAACCACTCCCAATGACTCATCCTTGAAGTTATTAGAGTGGAAACTCCACCTCTATTTTTAAAAAACATTCCATAAACAGTGCGGCGCGGGTGGCTAACTGGGACAGAGTGCCAACTGGCGCGGGGCCCAGTGTTAATCTTCCTCATTGGCGTGAGGGCATAACTGGCTACTCGCGCCAAGGAAAAAACAGGGGTTTCTGAAGCTCTGCTAAGGGAATTTTCAACAGAAGGAATATTACTCTCATGTAAAGGGATGCAATGATGGTCTTTGCAAGGTATGACACTTCTTATTAGTCACATAAATGACCCTCCAATGTGCGAGATGGGAATTGCAGGGACAGTGACAAAATGTTGTGTAACAGATGCCCCCTAAAGCATGAGGTCCGAGGGAGAGGGAGGGGCGAAATGCTTTACGAGAACGCGTTCAAACTAAACACTGTTGTCGAAAAACCTGTAATTACAAATACAACTGATATATCTGATACATGAAACATGTTGTATGGGCGCAACCATCCATAATGGAGTACAAAAAAACTAAGATCCGAGTTATGGACGCAACCATCCAGTAGTAAGGATCAACAAATAGACTCAAGTATGGTCGTAGCCATCCAATCAAAAGAGTCATGCAATAAGTCATGATAATCCACAAGAACTTGCAGCCTGGATTTTATCAGACAAAACCCAAGGTCTTGCACTCCAACTCGACCCAAACAAGTACAAATTCAAGCATGCGAATATATGAGCTGAAGTCGAACATGCAAGAAAATTGTCTGATTACCAGCCAAAGATGAAAGATGTTAACGGACGCGGGAGAAACCACCAACAATGACAATGACCCTCAAGGTATGAGAGGTACAATCCATAGAATGTGAACAGTGATCTGACGTCCAACACCCGCAGAATCACTCTATCAAAGGCCAATGATGTGGACCTTGCGTCGAATGCGAAGAACCTGCCATTGAGGCATGCAGGCTCCAAGGAACTGGGAGGGAGTCTCTAGATCAAATTCCTGGATAATAAGCTGAAGTAGATAGGAAGTGATCTGGTCGAAGGAGGGTCGTAATGTTTCCCACATCATCGACACGAGATAGATGAACATAATAATAGTGAATCAAGACCAATAGAGAATCAGAGGGAGGTTGAAAAATGCAAAAGCAAACTTCTCTTGAACATATCAACGACACGACACTGGATTTGGCAGTAGTTGACATCAAGGGATCTGAGGTCATGATGACGTGGCAAAGAGCAAATGAGAGGTCAAAAGAGATTACCTAAACCCATGGAGGCAAAAATGACGAAATGAGATGTCCCCAACCCGACACGAATGCAGACATGTTCAAGAGCGACATACTACCAACATAACTAAAAATTGGTTCGATTTTTTCCCCACCATTTATGGTGAGTACCCCAATTATTTTTTAAAACAAGCTTGAAGGGGATAGCATATGCTTGTAATGTAATTTTTTCCTTCGGACAAATCCAACCTAGTACATTTTACGAGCCCTAGGAAGGAGGAACTCGAGTAACGACATGGAGACGAAGTCTGATGTCATCAGGATTTAACGAGTCTGACAAAGGGAGAACTCGACATCTTTTCATGTTTAGAGAGTTGAAAAGAAGGCGGAAAAGAAAACTCCAGCATGGCCCTTTTCGTAAATAGTCTCTTAGATTCGAAAAGGTTAAAAAAAAAAAAAATCTGAAAGAACCTCTTAGTCGCAATAGGCTAAGGTATTCCTTTTTCGTAAATAATCCATCCCAGCCCGAAAAAAAGGGTAAACGTATACTGGGTAGATATCGTTTCGCAACCATTTGACGAGTTCAAACCAACAAGAATCTCGACAATCTTTTCAATTTTAGAGAGTCATAAAAGAGTTGAAAGATGACTCCAGTAGTGACTTTTTCGTGTTTTTACCGAGTCCAAAAAAGTATAAAATACAACTCGTTACTTCATCACTATTGCACGAAAACCTATCACTGCACAAGGGATACGTGTAAAACCCATTTCTCGAAATAATATAATAAAATAATCGAAAAATATATCTTAAAACCTAATTAGGGTTGTGAAAAGCTATAAAATGGCAAACATGGTAAAAGTAATTACTTTTCACTTTTTTACCTCTTGTGGAGCAATAGTTGCCCATTTTACACTGTGATCTTGCGGCGACGATAGCAGACAATCCGGCAGACCAATCTCGAATCCGTTAGTTCCAGGTAAGAGTCGACATCCTTCCCTTCAATTTAAGTCCTCTTTTATCTCTTGCAATCCTCACTTTTGATTTTTGAGGAGGAAAATGTAAATTTTAGGGCATGGCGGTTGACGCGAACATGTGATCGAATGGAAATAATGGGAACACGGCGAAGAAGAGGAGCTTCCATGGAAAATGAGAGATGCATGGAAGCTCTCAGAGACTGTGGACTGAAAAAATCCTTCTTGACACCATGTCTTCGAGCTCAACTGGAGCTGTTACAGTATTTGATCAGCATATGGGATGAGAATCAGGAAAAGTTCATCCTTCGAGATCAAGAACTCGAGATTGATGTTTCTGATGTCTACTTCATAACAGGACTATCACAGAGGGCAGCAGCACCAATCCTAACCGACACTCGACCTTGCATGGAGAACATGTCCATGGTGATTGACAGGGTATGTCCAGGGGCACGGAAGGGATCAGGAAGTGGGAAAGTTGATATCCAGACTATCCCAGACTTAGCACTAAAAGTAGTGCTACATACCATCACATGAGCTGCGGGATTGCAAGCATCGCACGAAGCAATAAAGACACATTTACTTCTTGTTGTGGGCTGATCGACACCAACCATCTACAACTGGGTAGAGGTCGCGACAATCAATATGAAACTCTAGCTGACAAAGTGCAAGACGACCAAATTGAAGCAATTTGGTTATGGGTCTATCCTAGCATCGTTCTTCCTGGAACGACTACCAATCTTCTAGCATTAGCAGGTCAAAGTCTCGACGGACTATCCCAGACTTGGAGACTTAGCACTAAAAGAAGTAGTGCTGCTACATGCATCACATGAGCTGCGGGATTGCAAGCACCGCACGAAGCAACAAAGACACATCTACTTCTTGTTGTGGGCTGATTGACACCAACCATCTACAACTAGGCACAGGTCGTGACAATCAATATGAAACTCCAGCTGACAAAGTGCAAGAAGACCAAATTGAAGCAATTTGGTTATGGTTCTATCCTAGTATTGTTCTTCCTGGAACAACTACCAATCTTCTAGCGTTAGCAGGTCATAGTCCTGACACCACCAGCGAGGGAACCACCGATGGCCCGATGGGCAGCTCTGATGCCAAGGGCAGGGGGCGGCCAATAGATGCACTGGAGATCAGAGTTCTTTGATTGGCTCTGCTGACAGTTGATTGTCATGGAGGACTGGCCCTACTCTAGTACAGATTTTACTGGTGATCCGGACCTCCCACTCCCAAAGGAAGAGGATTGGGATGAAGATTTGGGTAAGACTCATTTTTTTAATTTTCATGAGTGTTATGATTATATATATATATATATATATATATGTATGTATGTATGTATATATTTTAAGTTTATGTTCTGACGTTAAAACCATGCGCTTGCAGATGTTGGCCCAGAAAGACCCACAGGCATGTCTCTGATATCGAGGCGAATCCCTCGTGATTTTGATCCTCATGGCGAGGGAGGCGAGGAGGAAGAGATCGTGCGCAACTTGGAGGGAATCACACGTGGAGTCCCGGACTATGCACGATTCAACGATGTTCCTCGTGCCTACCAGAGACATACCGTAGGGGTGCCAAACCGAATTCACTGCTTACTGAGGCGATTCGTACGGCCAGTGACATGCTACCATGAGCATCACACCGATTAGACACCTAGGTTTTATATCTGCATGTTTTGAGAGACATGATGTATCAGGATGTAACAAAAACACACATATTTTTTGAATTTATGATGCACACTGATGCAAACATTCGATATATATATATATATATATATATATATATATATATATATATATATATACATCTATTTTCCTACATGGATCTTTTACATATGATGATGATTTTACAGATTACGCAAATGTTAGCCACTGTATCAATTAATGCATTCATTCGCCTAGGAATATGTTGATATGTAACAAAATCAAAATGTCTTTCCAGCAAACGAACACATAAATACAATCTCAAAATGTACTGGTTTCTGATTGAATAATGACCATTGAGTTGAAGAACGACAAGCTGTGAATCTAGATTTACAAGCAATGCACGTATGCCAAGGTTGATTGCCTTGGTTAGTTCAAGGACAACAGTATATTCAACGACATTGTTTGTAGTCTATCCTAGACAAATCCCTTGCAGATCTATCAACTCACCAACAGGATCATAAATTACCCAGGTTGCTGAAGACAAATTCCTGGTACTGCGGGAAGCACCATTCGTGAAACCGACACAGGGTGTAATAGACATCTGCACAATAAGCAAGACCCAATAAGCAGGCAAAATGCTTGCAAAGCACACCAAACCAAAACATGTACAAAAATAAAAACAACTCATATGTACACAAGTCATGCATGAATGAATCATGCATAATATTTTTTGAGATACAATCCATTTCTGGGTTGTTCTAGAGGATGAACTTCACAATCAATGAGCTCATAGGCCCAATTATGCAACACATGTTTAATAATGTAGGGTCCATGCCACATGGGTTGAAATTTGCCTGCCCCCAACTTATCATGAGCTTGGTCATATATGAGGACGAGGTCTCCTTCAATGAAGGAACGAGGGGAAACTGGTTAGTCAAAATGAGCTTTGACCCACTTCTTCTGTGCTTCGATAACCAGAGCAGCAAAGTGGCGAGTTTCATCTAGCCTTTCTAAGTAGAGGAGACACTCTTTTTCTGGCGAAGTGTTCGGCAGTAATTCAACAACCAACTTGAGCGAAGGTATTTCACACTCAATCGAAAGAGTAGCTTCCAGACCACAAACCAACTGAAAAGGAGTGAATCTGGTTGCATTCTTAACTGAAGTTCGGTATGCCCAAAGAGCCAAAAATAACATGAGATGCCAATTGGAATTTTGGATCCCAATCGTATGTTGAAGCATGGTGACAATAACTTTGTTTACAGCTTCAACCTGGCCATTGGCCTGAGGATAGTACGACATTGGGTTGTCGTGACGCAGACCCAACTTAGAAGTCAACTCCGCCACCATATAATGCCGAAAATGGGAACCATGATCAGTAACGATGGCTTGAGGGACACCAAACCTAGCAATGATGTGATCGGATATGAATTGAGCAGTTGTCTTATCGTCGGCGACAAGTGTAGGAATTGTTTCGGCCCATTTGGTGAAGTAGTCAACGATTACGATAATATAAGCATGCCCCTCGGCCGAGTGAGGGTTACACGTCATAAAATCGATGCCCCACTTCGCAAAGGGACCAACGGTAATGACAGGATGGAGAGGTACAGGCGGCGCATGCATCTTGCGTTGATAGATCTGGCAATCATGACATTTACGAACCGCGACAATGCACTCCTTGAAGATATAAGGCCATAAATAACCAACACGAAAAACGTCATGTGTCAGAACATGCATTTGAAGCGGAGGAGAAGGAATCTGAGATGAAAATCGCTCAAGGCATGTAAACATGGCTCCGAGGCCATGCATGAACGAGGAACGATGATGACCATCGTCCCATGACATATCTTCGAGAGACATAGTTTCCACGATGGCTTTGTTGGAGGGAAACACTTCTTTCAAAGGATCAGGTGAATATGCATTGCCAAGCCAGGAGGATTGAGAATAAATGTCAAGGGACATGCTCAAAGCCGCAACGAGTTCACAATAATCAATCTCAATCAGACTCAATGACATCTAATCTCCAAAAGAATCAATTTGTTCAAGCGAAGAAATAATCCATGGTTTATCAGATTGAGAGATCATATTGATCTGAATAGCGTTTGGCGGAGGAAGGGGAAAAATACCCATGAGGGCAGGATCCTTGAAAAGACCCGGCCCTACGCTCTCGTAGGGAGTAGGAATCTGATCCACATACGGAACATTGTTCTCAGAAGAGGAGGTGAAGAAGGAAAATTGATCAACAGTAACAATCTTTCCTTCGTGCGGAAATTTCAGAACACGAAAGAGAGTGGATGGAACGCACAGCATGGCGTGAGTCCAACTGTGACCGAGGAGAAGATTATAATTGAGTTTGGCATCAACTACCTCTACCTCGACATTAATTGTCTTCCCTTTCAAAGTAATCGGTAAACTAGCGAGAACACCTAAAGGCTTAGATTCCCTTCCATCAAATGCTTCAAGGGAATTTTACATGACACAGGTTGATGCACCCTCGTCCACAACTACTTGATGGATGTTAAGACCATTAATAACAACTTGGATAATCAATGCAATCTAATGTGGAAGTCATGAAATGAAATTCTCTAAATCGAAAGCTTGAAGGCTAGTATCAGCAGGATCAACCCTGCCAATCACAGACAACAAAGCCTTCTGTTGAGACGGACAACTCTGAAGTACTTCTAACGCAGACATCACAGACAGTGCCTGAGCTAAATCCTCAACAATACTATAATGGTGAGCGGCACGGGCATTGGGATTGTAAGAAGACTCGCAGAGTACACCTTTGGAAGGTGGTCGTACAACAGATTCACCACTGGGCCTTTCAATCTCAAGAGGGCCAGAAACAGGCAGAGGAGGAGGACCATCAGCAATCTCCTTCCTCGTTGCCTGACACGATCGAGTAGCAATAGAAACGACTGCAGAACCGTTCATCGTGAACACCTAAGAGCCAAATGGGGCAGAGGACTAAGGTTGCTCTACCATATAGGTTTGCTGAGATGGGAAAGGTTCTTTAAGAACGCCCGTAGTTCCCTGAGTGCCTTTGAGAAACTAGCTCAGTTTGGACCATCGAGGACAGTCCTTAGTGAAGTGCTCTTCATCACAAATCAAACAAGGGTACTTCGGCTTGCATTGAGAACCATCACCAGCACGAGGTTTCTGAGAATCCTGTTTCGGGGTATCGGCTTTGGCCTTTCCTTTACCCTTGTTTTTACCTTAGAAACATTATCCGCAGGAGTGGCCTGAACGACATTAAATTCTGCGGGCTTACCAAAATTCGAGGTGGACGGAGAAGCAACATTGTTGGAAGAAGTAGACTTCGGCTTCCCAAAGTTTGAAGAAGAAGACTTCTGAGAAGTCTGAGATATGGAACCAATAATACCATCGACAAATGGAGTCGTTGGTGGCTTAGAAGTTCTAGGTCGGGGAGCATCAAGCAAGATATCATACAATGCACCAGAATGAGAGTACACAAGATCAAGGTATTGGGCATAAGAAATGGCTTATTCCTCGGTTACACATGCCCCCATAGCTATGTCCTTCGCAATCTGATTGACAAAGGAGGTGGTGAACCAATGAGTCAAGAGCTGATCAGGAATCTCAAGTTTGATCATGCGACGATGATGTCGCCACTCATGAATATGATCCGAGATATGAGTAGCTCAGTCTTGTTTCAATGAAGTGAGGAGGTGCATCCCGGTCTCGTAGTGTACCGGTAACTAAAAATGAGTAAGGAATGCCATGGCTAAAGAATTAAAGTCTTGGAAGATGCCACGAGATAGCTCGATGTACCACTTTACAGTGGCACCAGTAAGAGTTCGCTGGAAAAGATGGATTCGGATAGAATCGTCAACCCAAGAGTTAGAGGAACATCACAAGTGGTAACTCATAGCATGTGCTTGGGGATCTCCGCATACTTGCCCTCAAACCTAGGACAATCACCAGGAATCTTGGTTGCAACCAGAGGCTAATATGGGTTATGAAGAATGGGATCGTTCGTTAACTTTGATACATCTGGTAATTCCAACGTAGCAAGAAATGGTAATTGAGTCATTGGAGGTCTTTGATAAGGACTTGTGTTCACATTCCACCCAATCCGAGAGGAATTCTGCCCCCATATATTTTGTCTTGGAGGATTCTGACCATAGGGGTTAGAAGCAGGATAATTCTGTTGATATTGGGGTTGAGGACCAGGATACTGAGTCTGAGTAGACCATTGAGGTCCCTGCTGAGAAACGTATGGAGTTTGTTGCAGAATGTAAGCATGGCTTTGAGGTTGTTGATACACTAACGAAGGTTGATTTTGAGGGCAAAAAACTTGGGGCGCACTATATACCGACTGATATTGACCTTGAGGGTAATAAGCGCCTTGCGGTTGAGCAGGTTGAGCGAGCTGTTGAGCGGGTATACCTGGCTGAGTTGGATAAATAGGTAAAACTGGCTACTAAACCGATTGAATTGGTTGGGGAGCAGGTGGAACCAGCTGCTGAGCTGGTTGAACTGAATACTGCGAGCCACCGGGTTTCCCTTGTGGGAGAGTTTGGCCTGATGGTTGTGGTGGACCAGGTTTACCCGGAGGAGGACCGTAGGGTTGTCCTTTTTGCACAAAAGTTTGGCCACACTGTGCGTACGGTTGCTGTTGTTGTGCAATAGGTTGTCCCTATGGCCCGCTGGCAACATACGAAGTGCTTGGTTGAAACTGACTCGAAAGACCAGTGGGTTGTCCTTGTTGGACCGAAGGTTGCCCTTGCGGACCGTAAGGTTGTCCCTGAGGACCAAAGGATTACCCCTGCTGAGCCAAAGGTTGTCCTTGTAAGCATGAGGGTTGTCCTTGTAGCAAAGGTCCTAAATGAGTGACGGTCTGATAAGGATCAATAGGAAACGAATATACAGGGTTGCTGACAGCATCATAATGATGTGGAGGATTGACAGGCACTTGGGGTGGCCGAAAACTCTGAGAGTTTTGTTGCTGAACAACCAACAAATACTCTTCGAAAGTGAGGCCGCTAGGAATCATAGGAACAGTTGAAGTCATATTAGAAACATACGGGGTTGCAGGAGATTGAGCATCCATAGAAGGAGCATAACGTTGGTGAATGTCAAACATGTGCTCATCAAAATCATAGGTAGAAACCATAGGTGTAATTGTAGCTGCACTAGCTGGTGTAGTCTTCAGAGCACGGGCTTGTGAGCTGGCCAGATTCTGATTGATAGGCCACGTAGGATTAATTATGATAGACCTATGAGTATGAAAAAATCCTGACGATTGAGTCGTAACAACCGGTGTGGATGAAGCCACGTAGACAATAGGTTGTGTTAGTGCTCGAATCTACCTTAGGCTGAAATAAGGTAAAACTCAAGGCAACATCAAACCAAGCTCAGCCTCGTAGCTAGCCCTACGAGGACAGGAGAGGGCTCTCTCCGGGTCTATCTCGGCAAAAGGTCTTCAAAGGGGCTGAGATGACTTATAATGGATATTGATTTTAGGCTAGTAAATAGATAGGAAGGTTTGATTTAAATTTTTTGGGTTTTTGTTGGAAAAATGGAAAAAACAATTTTGGGCACGGGGATGAGGCCAGATCTTTGTAGAATTCGAATTGGGGCAAGGTAGGCAGTAGTCTGGATGCTTTTTGATTATGTATATGGATGGATCAGAATGACAAGGAGCTGAAGAGGGCAAAGGAGAACAAGGATCCTCTCCAAACAGGTGAAAACATATAAAACTAAACAAATTTAAAGGCAGAGCACTGGAATCAATGAATTCTACCTCGTTAACTCATTCATTTAGTTTCAGAGGAAAAAGAAGGGAATGGCATGCATTAAACATTAAAGAACTTACAAATAACTGAGAGAACACACCATCAAAACTGAAAGCCACAAGAATCCCAACAGGTGCTGCAAAACCTCTGATCTTTCCTTAGCCAAAAATGCAGAAAATATGTACAATAGTGTGCCAAAATTTTCCCAAGAGTCCAACCAGTCCAACCTCTGAAAATGATTGAGAAAATACATCATATAGACCATTCTAACCCCTTCCCATGCCTCTAGGGGTCGAGCTCATGTTTCTAGGAGCAGTTTTAACCAATTCTAAACAAGGAGCTAAAATCTAGGCAGCCAAACAACTTGCCTCTAAAAGGAAGGAAACTGATTCATTCACTTGATTTTCACTTTTTTTTGTGAATGAATCATCTAGAACAAGTAAATACATGCCAAAATTACATCATTTTTATCAAATTACATCAAGAAAAACCAAAAATTACATCAAGAGGTGAAACTAGTCCAAACTGGCCAAATTTCTGAGCTGGAAGGTGAAAAATAGGCTGAATTCCTCTATGCGCCGCACTCCAAAGCTCTATGCGTCGCGCTACTTTCAGCCTATTTTTGGGGTACTTCTCGGAGTCCAAATTGAGCTTAAGATAGCTCTTTGGAAAGCCCTGGTGTCTGCTATCCAACCCAAGTTGAATTTTTCAATTTGGAGCTCATTTGCCCCTCTAAAACTTCATTCTCCCAGAAGTACTTCATGCTGGTGCAAAAGGTGGCAGAAAGGTGGTTTTCATGGTGTTTTTGGCCCTTTTGATCATCCAGAACTTGATCAAATGCTTCGGCCATTTCTGAGCATGCATAACTTGCCATGAAAAATCCAAAAATACAAATTTTTCCTCCAGAAGGTGTCCCAATCATAAGCGCGCGTCGGGACGCGCGACGCGTTGGGCAGAAAAACCTGTTTTGTGACCAAAATTTTCAAAAATGACAAAAAATTCTCCAAATTTGCTGAAATTCGGAGCGAAGATCCCCTATCATGCCTCATGCTCAGCCAAGGAAGCTTCGGCCAAGATTCAGAGTGGATCATGCGTTTCACGATGTTTCAGTGCCCTCCTGGTGCATGCAATTCCTGTGGTGAAAACACTGTCTCGGTTGTATGATGTGTCGTTGTCGGTCATGGTGTTGCAATGTGTATGTTCAGCTTGTTGAAAATGAGAAATGAGACCTTGGTGTCCTTGTCTCCAATCGCCAAATGCGTGCCAAAGGGGAATGAGGGATTGTGAGAAAAAGGGACAGTGGGAAAAGTGGACTGTGGAGTTGGTCAAGTGAAATTTTGCCCCTTTAAAATCTCTGTTTTGACAATGTAGAGACAATAGGGCAGCTACTTGAATGTTTGGGATTTAGGGAATTTTATAAGTGATATGAGGAAAATAATAATGATAGGGCATGAAAGTATTTGAGGGATAATAGAGACAAATAGGAATAAGTGATATGAGTGGTTGGATTAGGGAATAGGGTAGGGATGGTATAATGATGATATTACAACGAAGGGGAACAGAGTCACAGATGAGGAATGGTTTTTGAACTATTTGACACAAAAATCAAACTTCAACACTCAAACTTCAAACCCTAAGGGAGAAATTTTTTACAAAATGAGAGGGTTTAAGTCTTTGAGATTCACCCTCTTATAATCCATCATATACCCACACCATTCACAAGTTTATGGGCAATTGCAAGGTGACTCAAACTTACTCGGAGCAAAATTGACGAAACCAATACAAAAATCTGGAAGCAATGGAAAAAATTTGAGTCTCAGCTCTACGCGCCGCGCGCCAACCCAACGTGCCGCACGCCAACCCAACGCGCTGCGCGTGCCATGTGCGCCGCGCCAATGTATTTTTACACTACAGAAAATTGCTCAACGCGCCGCGCGCGCCAGCCCAACGCGCCGCGCGCTGATCCAACACACAATTTGGCTTCAAAACTCATTTTTTTCACTTCCTTGATGTGCCTTGGCTTTTGCTGATGTATTTGGTGTGCATATGGAGTGTTGAAACATTATAATTATATATGTACAAATGACTTTGAATTTCCACTCATAAAAACTCACTTTTATAATGTTTCCATTGGCACTTCCTTTTTAAGCTCTGCTTTGGCTCCTTTTTGCTTCCACTGTGATTTTTTTTTTTTTGGCTAAATGATGAATTTTTTGTCAATCTGTTGCAGGATTGCTGGAACTACTGAAGATGGTAAGGTGACAGGGCTGCCTTTGAAGCTATTTACATATGAATAAATTTGAAAATTACATTGGGTTTGCATAAAGATGAACTACACTATATTTCTTCAAAATCATGATCAAGCATATGATGATGAAATGATTTGCTGTGAAAACTAATGTCAAACCTCCCTCATGCGCCTGCTGACTATTATTGGACATTTGAAGACTAAATTGACAAAACCCTAGACCTAATATGACCTAGAAACCCTAAAATGACTCTTTGGCAAGTAAGAGACCAATCATGACTGTAAATGACTTGAAAATGGTTTTGATGAACTGAATTAGACCAGCAGGTACAAGGCATGAGGGGAACAAGTGAAGAGACCCTTCCGTCAAATTATGGCATGCCCCTAACGTAATGCAACGAAGTGAATCGAGCTAGACACCTAAAAATGAAATGCAAAAAGAGAAATGATCTCTGACGGAGGGATGACCGGATCGACTCTAACATTGGCTCCAATGGGGATGGTAGCTCCAGCTCCTTGGAGGTGCCAAGAACTACAGATATTTGGGAGAGCAGACAGTGCCTTCATCCATTGGGCAATGGAATCAAAACATGAAAACTGACATTATGTAGACTGACTCTGACTAAGACTGAAAAACCATAATATAGCATGACTAAAACATAACTGACAAACTATAAGGATGCTCATGATTGAGCTTATTCATCAACCTACTCTAATTGTTCTTTTCACCACCTGATCAAGTGAAATGGAATAGCCAATGCAACCATGTAAGCATCCTGGCTGCTATTTTATTTCTTCCCAAATGCTTTCTGATGTGCAGGAAAAGGAAAGGATCGAAAGGCAACTCCCATGGAAACTTGTGAACAAGTGAACTGCTGATAAACTTGCAAAGCATGAATTGACTAGAGGACTTCAAGAATACTGCAAAAGGATCTTCATAAACATAGCTATTGATTTCCATTAACACATCACTGCTCTGATCCTGGTAATCTTCATAGCTGGAAACTAATATTTTCCTCACATCTGCACTGTCTTTCTTTGGTGATTGCAGCAAGCTGTCAAAAGGATCCTGAATTTCGTGAACAACCAAACTCTGGAGCTGATTCCAAACTTGATATAGGCTTTGTACTGCAAATCTTGATATAGGCTTTGTAATGAAAAATCTGTTAGATAAGACAATGAAGGCGACTTTTGAATAAGATTATTATCAACATTCTTTTCGGGCACATGGTTAGCCAATGGAGAAGAATTTTTACAGCAAACCTCATCCATCACACGAGCAATGGGATCATCAAAAACTTGAGAAGACTGCTGCAATGTATCCATTGAAACTGTATGACCTCCTTCTAGATGTTCATCTTTTTCTTTAGAGAGATTACGAAGATTCTTCTTTATGAACTGAAATGCTTCGAAACAAAAGGGTATAGAATCTTCCTACATCATCAAATCATGTATTTCATCTTCCACGACTTCATCTATAATCTGACCTTCAATTTCATTTGGTGGCTGCAAATATGATGCTACAGGCTACTCAAGAATTTCGTTATCTGTCTCATCCTCAACATTAACACTGAGATATTGCTAATTTCTTATAGGCTGCTCATTTGAATATTTACTATGCAATTTGTTCTTCAAAAACTGAAATGATTAAAAACAAAATGGTACGGAATCACCTTGTATCATTTGATCATATGTGCTAGCTTCCAAGTCCTCATCTGCAGCTTGACAATCAATAGCACTTGGGGATTGAAAATCTGAATATGAGAAATCTTGAACAAGGTTTTCATTACCCTCAAGATGGTCCAGATCAAGGCTTGTTGGCAGTTGATTTCTGATTGCATGGAAATTTTCTCTGATGAACTGAAATAAGTCAAAACAAAAAGGCAAAGGTCCTTCACTTACTTCAAAATTTGCTGCACTTTCCTGATCATTGTCATAGCTGATATGCATCGGTTGATCACTATACTCAAGCTGCTGAAAGTGAACTTCCTCCTCGCACAAACTAGCTGCTGATTCATCTGCAAGATTAGCTTCTGTTTGGAGAACATAATCATCATCATACTGATCAAACTGAGGCAAATCATTAGTATACAACACATCATCAAGCATACATGTCATATCAACAGTTCTCTCTTCTTCAAGATGATCTATAAAGCAATCACTATGACAACTGGGATAAGAAACAAAATGTTTTGGGTCAGCCGCTTGTTCTTGAATGTCATTTTCATTTTTTGCAGTCATTTTTTGCACCATCTCTTCTACTGCATTTACAAAAAGATCAAACTTTTCCTCTGAAGGTGTCAGTTGCTCTGAAACATTCTTCTTTTCTTCTTCCTTCAACCTTGCCCTCGGGATCAGCAAATGAGCCTCTACATTCACTGCCTTGTTCTGCATTTCGTGAAGTGTTGCAATATTCTTTTCTCTCAGCTGAAACTCCATTTCCGGATCAAAGGCACCCGGGTAGTGCAAGAGAGCAGATCTAGGAGAAGGTCTTATAGCAGCTGGCATCGAAAAATATACTTGGTTAAATCTAGTAGAAAATTGGTGTACTGTCTCCCCTGGCATTCTTTTCAGCTGATTATACTCCTCTATAATCAACAAAAAGTTTTGTCCGATCATCCACCTGTTGAGGAAAACTGTGACGAACTGCTGGTAATCCGGGATGCTCGCATCAGGCAGGGCTTTGAACCAACTCTTTACTTGGCCTTGCAAAGAAAGAGCAAAAAGCCTAATACTGACATCTTCATCATCAACTTCAAAAAGATCTAGGAAAGTCTCAACATTCTGCACATGTTGCTCAGCGTTGACATTGTTACATTCATCGTCAAATCTTGGTAGATATAGGTCATAATTTGCAGGGAAAGCATGGAGAACAGAAGGTAAAACAAGAGGTTTGTATCGATCTGGAATTTTACAAGGTATATGGGTATGTACAAATGCTGTAGAATCAGTCTTGGTCTCTTGAGGTTCATCACTCTGAAGAGAGTCATCACAAGATGTGGGAAAAATAAGGAGGCCAGGATCAAAGGGAAACTCAGTATCTAAACTTTTTGAATAGGTTGAGTGAAGCTTTTGATCACCTTTATCGTACAACAAATTCGGAATAACCTTCAGGACAGGTTCAAGAACAGCAAAGAAGTAATTTACAAGAAAACAGACTAGATCCTGAATACCATTCCACTTTAGATACCTGAACTTTGTGTAAGATCCTTGCATTTTCTCAGAGAAAGAGTTAGTCCTCCAGTGGAGTCTCTACTTTGAATTGGAGTCACCAAAGGCACGTAGGGAAGGTCGAAATATGTTTTCATGGTCAGTCATTTCATTATCATATGCTTGGAAATCTATTTTTCCTCAAAACTCTGTTTTGAGAAAAAATAAAGTATTTCATTTTCATGTAAATAAATACAAGATATTCTAAATAGTATCAGTTGTAATAATACTTCATGAAGCCCTGGTTATCTTCAGGTTTCAGCAGCTCCAACACCTGCAGGAAATCAATCAAGAAAAAGTCATCATTTCAAAGCCAAAAGTCAGAGGAAACTAGAAATCAGAGTTTGTGTCCAAGTTGTCAAAGTGCCAAGACTCTACAACTTTACAAAGTGAATTTGCCAAAATCAAAGTCATTAAGATATTTTCATTGATTGAAGGGCCATTTGCATCCAAAAAGATCGAATTGAAGGGTTGAAGGACG
This sequence comes from Pinus albicaulis, assembly GCA_034641835.2. Taxonomy (NCBI): domain Eukaryota; kingdom Viridiplantae; phylum Streptophyta; class Pinopsida; order Pinales; family Pinaceae; genus Pinus; species Pinus albicaulis. The sequence continues at coordinate 813,014,469 of CM076579.1, read as the reverse complement.
AATTGTTTGTTTCGAGGCCGGAATTGTGCTGACAGTCAGCGCGCGACGCATACAAAGAGCGCGCGGCGCACTGGGCATCATTTGGCAGTGCATTTTTACACGCGCGCGGCGCACCCAAGGCATGCGGCGCGTTGGGCATGCGCGCGGCACGTTGAGCCCTCCGGCCCATACTCATCGACATTTAGCGATTTTTCAAAATTCAAATGATCTTCCTGCTCCAAGTTGAAGATGCTGTGAAGGTTGTCCAAATGGGTTATGGTAGGAATACATCAAGAATGGGAGGAGTCACAAGTTTTAAAGAATGCAGTAGGATTAAACGCTGATTCGAAAATTTCAAATCATGGCTTTGGGCCTTCGCTACCGTAGAAGGTTTTAATGTTTTCACTACTGCAGCTGCATGGGAAAGATTAATTTCAAATATAGAGAGGATTTGTCGTAAGTGGCTTGCCGATGGCTTGAAAAATCTTCTGGTACAAGTAGAGATAGTAAAAGGCTCAAGGAATCTGCGTCATATTACGGCTGATTTTACCTATGAGACAAAACCATACTGCATAGAGTACTTTTTTCAAGTTGATAACAGTAAAAGGTCATGGTTCTAAATTTTAAGGCAACATTACTTCAGGTGACATTGACCAATGGAGAGATGGATTGCACTTTCTACAGTTGTGGTTTGGCATTAAATATTTTCTGATAATTGCTCCACAAAGTATGAGTGGAGTTGTCCTTGATGCACCAGAGGCCACCAAGCTCCTAAGTGCTGTAGCAATTGCTTTGTCAAATTGTAACAGTATCTGGTCAGCATTTGTACCATTGCATGATCCAACTCGCAAGGCATATAAAGGAATTCAGAACATGCACACAACTCTGACTCGGAGGTTTGAAACAGATCATATCGGGAGCCAGGTTCCAGTAAAATTGATGCATTTGGAAGGTCTCTATGAGCTCTTTATGTCAAAATTGGTATTTGCTTCATTTGATTCTTTTGCACCAATTGTCCAAGTGCACTACACAATGAGATTGACATATAGGACACATCTATCGGGACATGAACTTGAACACCATGAGGAGAATGAATCTCGAAGTACAGAGTCTAGTGTAAGCATGGAAAGTGATTTATTCAACAACAGACTATGGGATGATGAATTCCCTTGGTCTGAGTGGTACTCTGCAGAAGATCCAGTTAAAGGATTTGAGTTAATCACCATGTGGTTAGATAAGGTGGTTGAAAGTTCTGTTGAGATGGCTGAATTTGAAAATGCCTCCGTGCTTGAAGCCGATAAGTGGTTTCTTGTGCCCATAACTATCATGGATGCGAACAATTTTATTCAAAATAGTCCAGTTGGATTTTCATCAAGCTTGTTGCAACTGGAGAGAAGCGTATTGGAACTCGTTCAACATATCTGTTGTAAATTCTGCAGAGATAAAACATAAATGAGAACTTGTATAGTTGAGGTTGGTGTCACAAGTTCCAACAGGCTTAAAAATAATTTTCCGATCAATCCGACAAGGGCCGATTGGAAGGAGGATTCCGTAAATCAATTTGACATACAAATCCACTTTTAAATGTCAGGTGCGACAATGTGAAATGGAATATCGGAGAAATGAATTCTATTCCTGGAATGCTGGTGCAAGACGGCAGGATTCTTTTGCTTGGGATGATGGTCGACTAAGGGAGAGTTTGTTATGTCAGGATGACAGCGCCCCAATGTTATAAATGATGCTAATTATAGAAAATTTGGTTTTATTCAAATGGTAAAGGTAAAGTAAAAATTCAAAAGCCAAATCAGATATCTATCACAACAGAGCAATCGAATTGATTGGCCTATTTTCGGTCTTCAGTTGCAAGTCAGAAAGTCAAGCCACAGGTTTTTCCTATTCATTAGTTATCAACAGATTTCACATGTAGCGCTGCCCCTTTTCAGAACAGATGGACAGCTCCTTTGCTATCTTCATGATTTTAGGTGAAACTACTCCCTATTTTCATCGATTTGTTTTCCCCATCTCTAAGTTTATTTATATATTGTAAATCATTTGCAAAGGGGGGAGAGAGTTCTGGAAAAAAGTGGGAGAGGTGTGAAGGAAAACTTCACTGTACAGTTTTTGATAGGGATTTAATGAAAAGATACAGCTCTGACTCCTAAGATTCTTGTGGTGTGAATTTAGCATTTGTCTTTTCTTTTGTTTCATATGTAGCTTGTTATGTTTTACTTTTCATTTCATAATCATTTCCAATTTGAATGTTTCTGAGTGAGAAGGGTAGAATTCAGCTTACTGCTCTGCCCTGGAGAAGTGTTCATGTTTTGTGTTTCTTCCTCTGTCTGAAAAGGATTCATACATTAATACCCTTTTCAGCTTCTTAACAGTCCTTCCATTTCATATAATTTCAATTTGGATGCTTTAAGCTCTTGCCTATCTTGCCTCATGAGATAATCTGCGTCTTTCATTTAATTTCCCTGCTCATGCTGTCCTTAGTCCCATACAGCCCAAAAAACCTAATCATTCATCAAAATACTTTCCTATCTATTTACTAGCCTAAAATCAGTATCTATTATAGGTCATCTCAGCCCCTTTGAAGACCTTTTGCCGAGATAGACCCGGAGAGAGCCCTCTCCTGTCCTCGTAGGGCTAGCTACGAGGCTGAGCTTGGTTTGATGTTGCCTTTAACCTCGCCTTCCTTCAGCCTGAGGCAGATTCAAGCGCTAACAAGTTGGAGTGGGATTGATGTAACAGGAATCGACGAATCAGATGTCGAAGGTGATAGTCCTAACGAAGGAAGGACCGAACTCTGAGGATGAGTTGATGTACTGGATTGTGCTATGGATGCAACACCAAACATAATATGACTCAAAGACCTATATCCAAGCGGAAGTGACACCGAGGGTGGAGACGACTGAGTAGAAACACGAGGGAGATCTTCTGGAAAAAGTTGATATTCTCCTCTAGAAACAAGAATTCCTTCACTGCCAATAGGACTGGATGAATCCATGTCTAACTCTGCCGTAAGATCTTCGAAAATACTACGGGGACTAGAAGGTACAGCAGCAGCTAAAAAAGTGATCCCGACGTAAGAGGAGGAAATTCTCCTTCTTCCCCAAAACCAAACCAAACACCTGAAGGAGGCCAATTGAACTCAGCTGACTCTTCAGGGGGAGATCAGGTAGAAAAAGGCAAGACAGATGGGAGAATAGGCTACGAAAACTCGGCAGACATAGTGGAATGAGGAGTTTCAAAAGAAACGTCCGGAAAAGAATCATCACTAGGAGGCAGTGAGGATGATGAAACTCGTGGTTCCGCCACTGTGAGTGTATTTCAAAACAGGAAGGAAAAAAAAGATAACCAATCAAAGGCTCCAAGATCAAAATGTAAGGAAAAAAAAAACAAGCCAAGTAATAAAATTTTAATGGGCGTGTGATCGTGGACAATTAATTTTATGACACTGAAACCAGATTTCGTTGTTTCATATTTTAAGAGTCGAGAAACAGGCAAAAGAGACTCTAGTCACTTTCAATTTTAAATGAGCGTGAAAGGAAAAGTGCTCGACGATCTCTTCTCTTTTTAAGGAGTCACGAAAAAATCAAAATGACTACTCAGGTAATCTAAGCAAGAGGGTATACCAAGTTTCCATGAACTGCCATATACACCTTGGTGATCAAATGAAAGAGAAATGACCAAGGACTTAACGTACGTGCAGTTAGTCTCCCAGAATGCTGTGTTCGGTGTATCACGGTTACAAGACGGTAGACTCAACTTCCTATGGATAAAATGATTGTGACTTAGAGGGGTCTCCCTTTATATACTCGACGGTATGGGGAGCACAAGTTCGTACTAGTGCTGTCTAAAGCCATATGGCGAACGATAGCTAGGTTTTAAGACGCCAGAACACGTCTCTAGCCTAGACCACTAAAGATGTTGCGTTAGGTTCCAATGCTTCCTTAGTTCAATTGAATGAATATTAAAGTTGATCTTGGATTATGTTTCAATTTCAAGGTCCTACCGAATTTGGATCTCAAATTTCCTAAATGCAAACTACATGAAAAAAGAACACCATCTTCCATTCAATGAATGATAATTACGAGAAGGATAGAGATCTTTCAAACAATAGCAAACAATGAGAATATGCGAATAAATCCACTAATACATCTAATGCAATCAAATGAAAATGAAAACTTTGTCCTAGATTATCAAATGCTAGTTATGCAAAAGAACTTTTCACTTTCGATGCAAAAGAAAGAATGCAATTATTATTATTTTTCCAATGAAATGAAGCACACAATGTACTAATTACATGAAAAAACAAAATGAACACTAGCTTGAGTAGTGCGAATGTAGGAATCGAAATTGAATGACTCAATCAAAACAAAACAAACACAATAAAGCACTCAAAATAATGTTGCAATCTCTCAAAGCAAAAGAAAGTTCTCAAAGCGACCCAAACAAGAAACGCAATCTATGCTTGGAGCAACAAGGAGAAGAATCAAACGAAAATGAAATGATCATCCAACCAAAGCAAACACTCAAAAGGATCAAGAAAACTTAGCGCAATCGTCCTGGGAATGAGACTGAAAACAATAAAAAAGACTTGATTTCCAAACAGAAGTCTCATTGCACAAAGACACTCAGAAACCCTAAGTCCTTCAACTACACTGATAAGAAAAGAGACAAACAACTGAGAAAAACAAGCCTACAACAGTCAAAACAGTCCCAAAGGCTCAAATACACACAAAAAACAACCCAGAGTCAAGCACAATTGACAAAAAAGCTCATCAAGGAGGTCAAACCAAAACCTAAAGGATTCGGCGCGACTATAAGGCGGTAATTCATGCCAAATAGAGGTTGGCGTGACTGCTACAAAAGCAACCTGTGCCAATCGGCGTGACTGTTCAAGCGAAAAGCGTGCCAAGCCAGATAACTATGGGAAAAGGGGAAAACTAATGAGCAGAGGTCAATCTTGACATTCTGGAGCCGAACAGGGATTTAAAACAAGCAAGCAAACCATAAATAGATAGATAAGCAAGTCAAGGACCTAGGCCGATCCAACAAGCTGAAACGACAAACTCACACTGATCCCTAGCGTAGTCAACAATTTGTTAAGCAGGTAAATCCTCTATGCGGACAAAGACGATCCCTCTAGCCCAAGGATGGGTCTAGAAACAAACAAACATGCTAGAGTGTAGGTTCCTAATTACTGAATGAAAAGAGGACACAATAGATCGACCTACTTGGAGTCCAATGCTGTCGTCGTGGCTATAGTGGTGGTGGCCTCTCGCTCTTACCTCAGCAAAACACGATCCTTCTGCAATCATGCTCAGATACCTACACATAGATCAGCAAACAAGAATAGCATATGACATAATAACTTCATTCATAACTACTAGCCAGTCAAAGAGGGCTAAGCATATTGCATTAAACAAATGACATAATGCAAAATGGGAACCAAACAATAGTCACATATATGTATTGATAGAAGGAAGAGATACAACCAAAGCTTTGACGTCGCAATCTCCTCCAGCGGGGTTCATTCGAAGCGCATCTCAAATGCTCGTCAGGGGATTCGGATGGGATGAGGGCATGGAATTAAGCTCTCTCAACGAAGTTCCTTCTTGTTCTATCTCTTCAACAATTCAGCTATAGTATACTCAGTTCTCCATGTTCAGCTAGCTTATGCAAGGAGAGATAGCTTCTTTTTATAGAGGAAAAGGAGGAGGTTAGGATCGCTACAAAGGTGGAAGGGAGGCCTATCCCTTAGGAGGTTCCCACAAGAGGTGGAAACCATAAACTAAAGGAGGGAGTCCGTGGTTATTCAGTCCAACCACTCCCAATGACTCATCCTCGAAGTTGTTAGAGTGGAATCTCCGCCTCTATTTTTTTTAAGCTCGGTGTGGGTGGCTAACTAGGACAGAGCGCCAACTGGTGCGGGGCCCAATGTTAATCTTCCTCATTGGCGCGAGGGCAAAACTGGCTACTCGCGCGAAGGAAAAAATAGGGGTTTATGAAGCTCTTCTCAGGGAATTATGAACAGAAGGAATATTACTCTCATGTAAAGGGATGCAATGATGGTCTTTGCAAGGCATGAAACTTCTTATTATTCACATAAATGACCCTCCAATATGTGAGATGGGGATTGTAGGGACAATGACAAAGTGCTGTGTAACATCCTTGGGCCCCACCTTGGCTTGCGATGCCTCTCCAAGAGCCAATTGATTGATGCCTTCCTCTAGCCACTCCCATGTTGTCCTCTTCGTGCCTCCTCTGCACTACCACCTAAGATCACACCGACCACACCACTATAGCCGCAATTTTTACTTAGGGACTATAGGAAAAGGCTTCATTTGGCTTAGTTATTATTTGTGGGTCCCTTACCCACTTTATTTCTGCCCAACATTAGGAAATACCAAAATTAACCAAAAATTAATATTGCAATTCTCTGACTACTAATTTGGAATATTACAGCCCTCCCTGCCAAAATGTTACTTGTCCTCAAGAAACTGCAAAAATGGGTGTTGAAGAATCTGTTCCCCCTTCCAAGTGGCATCCTCATCTGGGAGGTTCCTCCATCTGATTAGGTACTCCTTCACCACCCTGCTCCTCAAATGTCTCTCTCTGGTGTCCAAGATGGCCTTGGGTTGTAGCACCAAATGCCCCTCATCATCTGTAGGAGGGAGCTTAGTAGCTGCGGTCACCTATTGTTCCAAAGCCTTCTTTTGGGATGATGCATGGAATATGTTGTGGATCTGGCTCCCTTATGGCAACTCCAAATCATATGCCACCTCTCCAACCCGTCGGACAACTCGATACGGTCCATAGAAATGAGGTTTCAGATTTTCAGATCCCTTTTACTTTAGTGTAGACTGCCTGTATGGTTGAAGTCAGAGGTACACCAAGTCCCCCACCTCAAACTTCCTCTCTACGTGACCTCGATCTGCATACATATTTTTTTGATTTTACGTTGTCATCAAGTTATCCTCGAGAGCCCTGAGGATGTCCTGACTCTCTTGGATCTAGTCTTTGGCCTTAGGGGCCTTACTTGCCCCAAATATAGCATCAACAAACTTTAATGCATCATAACCATACAAAACATGAAAATGGGACATACAAATGCACATATGAAAAGTGGTGTTGTAACAGTACTCTCCTAAGTGTAGTGAACGCAGCCAGGCCTTTTGCTGCCCTGTAGCATAGTTCCGCAAGTAGCCCTCCAGCCACTTGTTCACTATCTTTATCTGCTCGTCGGTCTACGGATGGTAACTTATGCTGGTTGTGAGCTCTGTGCCCACTAATCAGAACAACTCATGCCAAAAACCTCTCATAAACCCATTGTCTCGGTCACTAAATATGGTCGTTAGAAGACCATGTAGACAAAAAATATCACTGAAAAAAAAACTCAACCACCTATGAGGCTATGTACCGAGCTGAAATAGCAAATAATTTTTCATACTTCGTTAATCGATCAACTACGACGAAGATGTAGTCCGTGCCCTGCGCCATGGGCAACCCCGTGATGAAGTCCATCGAGATGCTCTTCTACTTCCCCTCCGGAATGAGAAGCGGTTGCACCAACCCGGTCGGATGGGTCAACTCCCCCTTGTTGATCCGTATTTATGCAAGAACACAATAAAATATAGAAATAGACATAAACACAAAGATGCAGCGGAAACAATACTTCATTTTATTTAAATCAAATGACTGAAATATGCTTACAGACATAATGGAAATAAGAATAGCTAAGGTGTTGGTAGCATATCTCTGAGAAGATATGTGGTGGATACAGATCTTTGAATTATGTTATAATGGGGCTCAAGGGCCTATTTATTATTAAGAAACAATGGAGAACTCTAAACATCCAAAAACCTAACCCTAGGAGATGAAGTGCCAAAACTATGGGCCCCGTTTGGGTAAATTGGTGTTTCAATTTCCCGGGGACGTAACTTCGGCATAAGATCTCCGTTTGACGTGTATCATGCCTCGTTAGAAAGATATATTTGAGGAGTACAACTTTTGGTGTGAGCAATATCGGTCCACGGACCCATGTTTCTCCCAATTTTCCCACAAAACGTCGTTTAGGGCCTCAAAACGACTTTGGAAGTTCACGACTCGAAAAACTGCTAGAAATAGTAAGTTGTGCTGCAACTTAAAAACAGAAAGAACTGATGGTGGGGGTTCAAATGGCAAAGCTGGGTGGCCACCAATATCCACCTGGATCATTAAGGCCCCAAAACGGCTTCGGGAGTGCAGGACCCGAAAACCTGCTAAAAGTAGTAAGTTGTGCTGAATGTGAAAAGATGCAAGAATTGATGGTGCGGGTCCAAATGGAATAGGTGGGTGGCCACTGGTATCCACCTGGATCATTCCTCCCTCCTTAGGAAGCAATGGTCCCCATTGCATTGAGATCCTCCATGAGATGAGGCAAATTCTGTTGAACTAGGTATTAGATTTGTTGAAGATGTCATGGACCTGCGGGCGGACATGCTGGATGCGTTTAGTAAATTTGGTTTCTTTATCAGCCTCAGACAATACATGTATGGATTATTTATATGTAGTTGTAGGAGGTATGGTGACATTAGGCAGCGGTGCGTTGGGGGTTAGATTAATGGAGTGCTTGTCTTGACAGTGTAGAGGAACCTCTGTGAGTGAGGAGAAAATGTCCTCGCATTCCTCCACGACTTTTTCCATTTGATGCAGCCGTGCAGGGAAGCCCTGTTTCGAGTTTTTGGCCACAATATTCATCTTTCCTTATGAGCGAGTTGTAAGGAAAATAAATTTCCTGGTTTGGGAAACAATCTTACTGCGTTGCTTTGCAGTAGTCAAAGAGATGACAGGAGGCGGTACTACCTCCGGTATCCTGTACAATTGATTTCCCAAAGTAATAATAATAGCACGTGGCCTAGACTCATACACAACCTGTCGCCTCCATAATTATGGTTGGCCCAATAATACATCAACTACATCAAGAGGAGAAACATCACATAATATCTCATCCGTGAATGACTTGGTGTTGTACGGAAGGCAACACTGTTGGCGGATGCAGATATCTCTCCCTGGGTGAAGCCACCTGATGGTATATGGCTGTGGGTGTGCTATGGTCAGTAGGTCGAGCTGCTTTATGACCTCTGCTGAAATGAGGTTCTTTTGGCTTTTGCTATCGACAAGGGATTGCAGTGGAGAACCCTTCACCCACATCTGCGAATGGAAAAGGCACTCCCCCTCCTATGGATCCTCGAGATACTCCCTCTGGATCTTGGTGGTGGCAACAATGGAACTGGGATCCACATCAATGATTTGATTCCCTTTATCATTTCCTTTGTCTGGTTCTGACTCAGGATCAGAAAATGCATTTGATTCAGGTGCCTTTAGTTCGGCAACCAATGATTGTTTGGCCCGACACTCATTTGTGCTATGAGTGGGGTTGTTATGAAATTTATACCACTTCCCTGTGTCCTTCTTTGGATTTGTGGTGTTGTTTTGAGTCTCCCCGCTTTTTCCTTTCCCCTTGTTTTGCGGTTATGGGGCACCTTTCCCTGGCCGCGGATTCACAGATCCAAAGTCTCGCTTCTTCTGCTTAAATTTTTGCTCGATCTTGGCAGCATAGCGATATGTCGTGCTAAGTGATGTAATGTTGAGGAAATCCATTTCTTCCTGAATGTGTTTGTGCAGACAGTTGCGGTACTTGAGAACCAAATGTCTCTCTGAATATTTAATACCCAACTTTGTGCAAAGGGTATGGAACAAATTCGTTAGTTTGTGCACATCTTGATCCCTTTACTGCCGCAGTGTGCTCCATTGGATGTATTTGTCCTCATAGCTCCCCACGGGGTAACATTGTTCCTTGATGCCACCTCGGAACGAATTCCAAGTGGGTGTGGCCGAGAACAGAGAGGGTTCCCCTTCGTCCTCTTGCTCACAATAGGTTTCCCACCAGTCTTTAACATGGGGAGCGGCTTTGAGGAGTGCAAAAATAATATTTTCTCAGTAGGAGAAATCATGGACTGAGAAATACCCTTCCAGCAAATTTAACTATCTATCTACGATGTCTGCATCTATCTGGCCTTCAAATATAGGAATGTCAAAGTTTACCTGTACCTTGAAGGGAGTGGCGCCTCCAGAGTGGCTGTTGGATGCAGATGCATTGTAGGTGGGCAGTCGTTGAAGGATCTGAGCAAATTTATCCATCATTGCGTTACTTTCTTTCTCAAGGGCCTCCTCGAGCAATATTTTGATAGGATCTTCTGCTCCCTCGTCTTTCTTTTCTTCCACCATGAGAGGTCATTAGGGTGTGTGAGGTTGATCTTGCAAGGGTTCAACCAGATCAAGACCTACTTCCTTATACCTTGAACGCATTGGGGACATGCAAAGAAAAATAGAGAAACAACAGACCGCTCTAATACCACTGATTCAGATTTATGCAGGAATGCAATAAAATACAAAAATAGACATAAACACAAAGATACAATGGAAACAATACTTCATTTTATTTAAATCAAATGACCGAAATATGCTTACAGACATAATGGAAATAAAAATAGCTAGGGTGCTGGTAGCGTATCTCTGAGAAGAGATGTGGCGGCTACAAACCTCTGAACTGTGTTACAATGACACTCAAAGGCCTATTTATTATTGAGAAACAATGGAGATCTCTAAATGTCCAAAATCCTAACCCTAGGAGATGAAGTGCCAAAACGATGGGCCCCGTTTGGTTAAATTGGTGTTTCAACTTCCCAGGAACGTAACTTCAGCATATGATCTCTGTTTGACATGTATCATACCTTGTTAGAAAGATCTATTCGAGGAGTACAACTTTCGGTGTGAGAAACATCGGTCCATGGACTGATGTTGCTCCCAAATTTTCCACAAAACGTCGTTTAGGGCCTCAAAGCAACTCTAGAAGTTCAGGACCCGAAAAAATGTTATGAAACCAACTCCAAAAATAGAAGAAAAGAGAGATTAACACCTTAGAAATCAGCCACTTCGAGGGGGAAACCTCCAATACATTACATAAATGAATAATTCTTAGATGATTCAAATGAAAAAAACATCATTTCTATATATAGGAGTCCATGGGGCCACAATTTTATCCTAGCCGACCTAACAATAATAATGTAAGGTCACAATAATAACAATATGGGGGTTACAGGGGTACAACAATAACAATAAGGGGGTTACACTAGCAACAATAAGGGACTATAATAGTAATATAGGGACCTAACATGCTCCTCTCCTTCAAAAAAGTGTTGTCCTCAACGCTTGAGTAGCTTCGGGTGCTTCTATATAAAATTCTCATCCTCCCATGTAGAATCTTCAGTGGGTAAGTTCTTCCATTTGATGAGATACTCTGAAATTGATCAATTTCGTAGCTGTCGAGTTCTTGTGTCTATGATTGCTTCAGGTTCCAATATGGTTTTTCTTTCTTCATTAAGTTCTGGCAATATTGTTTGAACTGGAAGATTATCCCCTATAACCTTATTTAAGCATGAAACATGGAAAACTGGATGCACTCGTGAAGAAGCAGGAAGCTCCAATTTGTATGCCATAGTACCAATTTTTTGCAACACCTTGTAAGGACCATAGTACTTTGGCAATAATTTATTATCCTTCTTACCTTGCTTGAGGGACATTTGTTTGTATGGTTGTAGCCGTAAAAATACCCAGTCTCCTACATCAAAACTTCTCTCACTGCGATGTTGATTTTCCTGTTGTTTCATTCGATTTTGTGCCAAATTTAGGTTGTTGTAGAGGTAAATCCCCTCTGCGGACAGAGGCGATCCCTACTAGCCCAGACCGGGTCTAGCAATAATCATTCACGCTATAGTGCAGGTTCCTAATTGCAATAAACCGACTAGCGATGAAGGCTTACCTGGAATCCAACGCTGTTGCTGTAGAAGAGATGGCGCTCCCATTCCTCAGCCCTGGCAGATCACGATCCCCACGATCTCCGTGATAAGACACCTGCACATGCGAGAAAAAAAACAAACGTAAGCGTAAAATCCAGTAGATGCAAATATATGTCAGTCAGAAAGGACATAACTGATCATCATAAATAACAACAAGAGTGGAACCATAACCAATAGTCGTTCATTAATAATCAATCAAAGGAAAATTACAACCATAGTTCTGACGCTGAATTCTCCTTCGGCAGGTCGCCAACAGAACACGTCTCGAAAATCCTGTCAGGGATGGGACAAACCTCTTTCTTCGGATCTTGACGATGGTCTCCTTGCTTGAAATTGGCCTTAAGGGAATTATGGAGGCTCTTGCAGCATAAGGCTCTTAGAAATTTGGGAACTTGAAGACTAGCTTGCAATGGAGATGGGCAAGATTTTATAGATGGAGGAAGAGGAGTTGGGATCCCTATAATCATGGTATTGGCCCTATCATCAAGGAAGCTTCCATGAGAGGTGGCAAACCACTTCCTCTCTATGGAAATCCATAGCCAAACTTCCCAACTCAAGATAGATATCAGTTCCTAGATCAGTTAGGACGAAACTTCCGCCATTTATTTTAAAAAAACACCTCTTAAATTGGCTGGCGCAAGTGCGACTCTGGGACAGAGCGCCAACTGGCGCGGCCTCTTTGAAGTATTTTCCCCATTGGCGTGAGTACTAAAGTGCCTGCTCGCGCCAATGCTAAAAGGGCCATTTTTAGGGTTTTTCACAAGGAAATGACTTCAGGGCAATGATAGCTCATGTTTAGAGGGATGTTATGAAAGTATTTTCAAGCCATGTTATTGCTCATAGGTCACAAGATGAGCCCTCCAATGTGTAGGATGGGGATTGCAGGGACGGTGACAAATTACTGTGTAACAGATGCGCCCTAAAGCATGAGGCCCGAGAGAGAGAGGGGTGAAATGCTTTATGAGAACGTGTCCAACTGAAAACTCCGCCGTCGGAAAACCTGCGCAAAGAAATACAACTGATATCTCAGATACATGATATATATGTGGTATGGGCGTAGCCATCCATAACAGAGTATACAATAATCCAGATCCAAGGCATGGGCGCAGCCATCCGTGAGGATCGATAAATAGACTCAGGTATGGTCACAACCATCTAGTAAGTGAGTCATGTAAATAATCATAATAATCTACAAACTCGCCGCCTGGATTACAACAGACACAATCCAGGGTCTTACGCTCCATCTCGACCCAAACAAAGTACAATTTCAAGCATGTGAATAAGTGAGCTGAAGTAGAACATGCAAGAACATTGTCTGATTACCAGCCAATGATGAAAGTTGTTAACAGACGCAAGAGGTACCACCAATAATGACAATGGCCCTCAAGGTACTATAGGTACAATCTATGGCATGTGAATCAATGAGATGGAGTCGAACACCCATAGAATCACTCGATCGGAGGACAATGATGAAAACCTCGCGTCGAATGCGAAGAAACTGCCATTGAGGCATGCAAGCTCCAAGGCACCAGAAGGGAGTCTCTAGATCATCTTCCCGGATAATGAGCTGGAGTCGACAAGAAGTGACCTTGATCGAAGGTGGGCCATAGTGTTTCCCACATCATCGACACGAGACAGAGGAACATAATGTTTCGTGAATCATGATCAGATGAGAATCAGAGGAAGGTTGGATCTTGCAGAGGTCAACTTCTCTTGAACATATAAACGACACGACAGTGGATTTGGCAGCATTTGACATCAACGAATCAGAGGTCATGGCGACGAGGCAAAGAACAGATGAGAGGTCAAAAGTAATTATCCAAACCCATGGAGGCAAGTGAAAAACGAGATGAGATGTCCCCAACCCGACACGAATGCAAACAAGTGCCATGTTCAAGAGCGACATACTGCCGACACGACGATGATGCTGGTTCCATTTTTTTCCCCGCCATTTCTGGCGAGTACCCCAATTATTTTTGATGACAAGCTTGAAGGGGATAACATATTCTTGTGATATAAGTCCATCCTAGTACATTTAACGAGCCCTAGGAAGGAGCGACTCGAATAACGTCATTTCGACTGAATCCGATGTCATCAGGGTTTAACGAGTCTGAAAAAGGAAGAACTCAACGTCTTTTAATGTTTAGAGAGTTTGAAAAGACAGCTGAAAAGTAAACTCCAATGGTCCCTTTTCGTAAATAGTTCCTCAGACCCGAAAAGGCAGAAAACTATGCCTCAGAAAACCTCCTAGTCGCGATAGGCTAGGGTATTCCTTTTTCGTAAATAATCCATCCCAGCCCGAAAAAGGGTAAACGTATACTGGGTAGATGTCAATTCGCAGCCACTTTAACGAGATCGAAACGACAAGGGCCTCGGCAATATTTTCATGTTTAGAGAGTCAGAAAAGAGCTGAAAGATGACTCCAAAGTGACTTTTTCATGTTTTTACCGAGTCCGAAAAGTATAAAATACAACTTGTTTCACCGTTTAAGTCGCGTACAAACCTGTTGCTGCAGATAGAGGCAAGTGTAAAATCCATTTTCGACAAAATATATTAAAAAATTAATAAAAATGACTTTTTAAACCTAATTAGAGTTCAAAAATTTATAAATAAGTGTCAAATGGTAAAAACAAAATTACTTTTACTATTTACCTCATTGGAGAGCAACAATGGTCCGTTTGGTGTGAAAACTTCTGACGGCAATTGCCACTGATCCGGGCTACTATTCAGATTCCCGTTCGTTCCAGGTAAGAGGTGCTTCCCTGTACTCCATTTTAACCCATTTTTTCATAGTTTCCATTTCTCATTAGATTTCTGTGGAAGGATTTTAAGAATTTAGGGCTTCTCCCATTAGCGCGGGTATTAGGCACGGACCCGTGCCAATGGGCTTTTATATACACAGGGCCCGCGCCAACTAGCGCGACTGTTTTGGAGATAGTCGCGCCAACGGTGGAACCGAATATTTCGCCCAAAATTTCTGAATTGTGAGTAATTTAAGTGAATTTTTAAGCATGACAGAGATCTAATCAAGGTTTTTGATCATGTTGATGCAGGCAACCAAGAAAAATGGTGATTGAATGGAGAGAACGGGAGCATGGGGAAGAGGATGAATTAGCCATGGAGAATGAAACTTGTATGAATGCCCTTAGAAATTTTGGGCTAAATAAATTCTTCCTGACACCTTGCTTACGAGCTCAACCTGAGCTTCTACAGAACCTGATCAGTATTTGGGATGTAGATGAACAAGTGTTTAAGCTGCGGGATCAAGTATTGGAACTGGAGGTTTCTGATGTATACTTCATAACCGGACTATCGCGCAGAGGTTCGGTACCCATATTGACAGGGAGCAGACCATCTGGTGAAAATATGGAGCAGGTAATGGCGAGGGTGTGCCCAGGGGCACAAACCGTATCTGGAAGCGGAAAGGTAGACATTCACACTATTGAGGATCTATCACTCAGAGTAGTGCTTCACACCATTACGCGTGCTGCAGGAGCGCAGGCTCCACATGAAGCCACCAAAGCCCAACTTATACTCGCCTCTGAGTGTATGAGTCCTACACTATTTGATTGGGCCACAGCAGTGACAGTCAACATGAAGAGGCAGCTGACAAAATGCAAGCAAGCCAAACTGAAACAGTTGGCTACGGTTCTATCCTGGTATCATTCATTCTGGAACAACTACCAATCTTCCAAGGTCAAGGGGCCATAGTAGCTAAGCCGATACCATGAGAGTCGAGAGTGGCTCGCTAGGCAGCACTGATGCCCAGAGCGGGAGGAGGCCAACAGATGTCCTGGAGGCCGGAGTTTTTTGGGTGGCTACGACGTTAGTTGATCGTAGTCGAAGACTGGCCATATGCAGGAACCGATTTCACTAGTGATCCAGATCTTCCACTCCCGGAGGGAGATGATTGGGATGAGGAGTTGGGTAAGATCATCTTTTTGATTTTTATGCATTTATGATTTTTTTTTTGTAATACATGTTCGTTCTAAAGATAGTTGTTATGTGTATGCAAATTTCGGCCCAGAACGACCTGCCGGCATGTCTCCTATCTCACGGAGAACTCAACCCACAGCTGACCCTCAGGCAGAGGGTGCCGAGGGGGAAGAGTCAATTTAGAACCTCGAGGGGATTACCCGGGGGATTCCAAACTACGCTCGGCTGGCAGATGTCCCACTAGCATACCAGAGACATACGGTGGGAGTGCCTAGTCGCCTCGACCGCATCCTGAGACGGCTAGTGCGTGCGGTGACTTGTTATCACGAGCACCACGCAGATTAGACACCTAGGGTTTATTTCATGCATATTTTTTGAGATACATGTCGTCTCCGGATGTATTAAGGCGAACATGTATATTTTTTTGATTTTATGCGACGCACACTATGTAAAAATTTCGATATCCATATATATATATATATTTCTGGATGGATCTTTCTTTTTACATGTGATGTTGTTTTACAAATTACACAAATGTCTATCTAGCACCAAATTAGCTACTACATCTGTTAATGTATGCATATGCCTGGGTATATGCTGATATGTAATATAGTCAAAATTTCTTTCCAGTAAACGAAAACGCAGATACAGACGTAAAATGGATGTGTTTCTGACTGAATAATGACCATTAAGCTGTAATACTACAAGTTGTGAGTCTAGATACACAATTAATTCACAGATACCAAGGTTTACAGCCTCAGTTAATAATTCTAACACAACACTATATTCCGCGATGTTATTTGTAGTACGTCCCAGACACACACCTTGCAAGTTAACCAACTCACCAGCAAGATCGTAGATTACCCAAGCTGCCGAAGACAGATTCCTGGTACTGCGGGAGGCACCATCCGTGAAACCAACAAACGGATTGATGGACATCTGCACAATCAGGAAGACCCGATCAGCAGAAAGATGTTTACATCGCACACCACACCACACATGCACACAAATGAAAAATACACACCTATGTACACACACCACACCAAAAATCACTTCAGGCGTAGTATTTTTTAAGGTACAACCCATTTCTGGGCTGTGCCAGCGGAACTCCTTCATAATCTATAAGCTCATAAGCCCCATTTTTCAAAACGCGTTTTACTATGTAGGGCCCATGCCACATAGGTTGGAACTTACCGGCCCCAAGCTTGTCATGCGCTTGATCGTATAGGAGGACGAGGTCCCCTTCGATAAAGGAACGTGGAGAAACTGATTGATCAAAGTGAGCTTTGACCCGCTTCTTTTGTGATTCAATGACTAAAGCAGCTAAACAGCGGGTTTCATCTAACCGTTCCAGATACAAAAGATGCTCTTCCTCAGCAGAAGTATCGGGTAGAAGTTCCACAGCTAATTTCAAAGAAGGAATCTCGCATTCAACCGGAAGAGTTGCTTCTAGACCATACACCAATTGAAATGGTGTGAATCCAGTTACACTCTTTGCAGACATCCGGTATGCCCATAGAGATGAGAACAGTTGGAGTTGCCAATTGGATTTGTGAATACCAACTGTTTTTTGAAGCATAGTGACCAGAACCTTGTTCACTGCTTCAACCTGGCCATTTGCCTGAGGGTAATATGGTGTTGAGCTATCGTGGTGTAAGCCCAATCTTGAAGTCAGCTCGGCCATCATATAATCTTGGAAATGAGTACCATGGTCAATGACGATGGCCTGAGGGACCCCGAAACGTGCAATGATGTGGTTGCAGATGAATTGGGCAGCTTTCTTACTGTGGGCAGTTAGTGTAGGCATCGCTTCGGCCCACTTGGTGAAGTAGTCGACAGCGACGATTATATACGCATGCCCCCCGTCCCGAATGAGGGTTACATGTCATAAAATCTACGCCCCATTTCGCAAAAGGGCCGATGGTAATAACAGGATGCAAAGGGAGAGGCGGCGTGCACATCTTGCGCTGAAACACCTGGCACGCATGGCATTTACGGACTGCAATGATACAGTCTTTGAATATGGACGGCCATAAGTAAACTGCTCGCAGAATTTTCTGGGCAGTGGCATATCCAGACATATGTCCACCACAGGCGCCACTGTGGCAGTCATTTAGGACCCTTTCAGCCTCTTCCAAGGTTAGGCACCGACGGAGCACCGAATCTACTCCAACGCGGTATAAGGTATCTCCTACGATGTGATAGGATTGAGACTGATGCCAAATCCGACGTCGGGCATCTTTAGTCAACTCAGACCGAAATGTGGAGGTCTGCAGATACACAATTATGTCACCGTACCAAGGGTCGCGAGTACTGATAAGGAAAAGAGTTTCATCTGGGATATGATCCTCGGAGTGTGAAGGAGTGGAGTCTGTCGGGAGTGAGCATATAAGATCCGCGAAAACAAGTGATTTGGTTGACTTAGCAGTAGTGAACTCTAAGTCAAACTCCTGCAGGATAACGATCCATTTGGAGTATTTTCCCCCCAGTAATTTTCGAGAGAGAATATATGTCATGGGGTTGCAATCCGAAACCACTGTTATCGTACGCAAGAGGATGTAGTGGCGAAAACGCTGCACAGTGTGTACTGCGGCTAACGCCAACTTCTCGACGTGAGCATAACGCGTTTCTGTGTCGAGAAGGTTCCGTGATAGATAATAAACAACATGCTCATTACCATCATCGTCATCCTACACCAGAACCATCGCTATGGTGCTAAACACGGCGACGAGATACAAAGTAAAATCACGGTGATAGTTAAGAGGACGAAGCAAAGGAGCATTAACAAGTAACGTCTTCAGCTTCTCAAAGGATTGTTGGGCAATCTCGTCCCAATGGAAGGGAACGTTCTGCTTTAATAGGCACGTGAATCCTTTGGCTACCTCCGTGTAGTTCGGGATAAAGCGTCGAAGGAAGTTTGCTTTTCCCTGCAGACTCTGTAATTGATATAACGAGGAGGGTGATGGGAGATTGATGATAGCCTAGACCTTTAAAGGGTCAAGGCGAATCCCGTCTTTGGAGACTATGAATCCCAAAAGACGGCCATAATCTACGCAAAAGACGCATTTATGAGGATTAAGCCAAATATTGTAGCGCCTGCAGCGAAGGAAAATCTGGCGGAGGTGTTCAGGGTGGTGCTCTCGCCTGTCTGAATGAGCTTGCAAGTCATCCAGATAAGGTTGAATGATATGGCGTATGTCATGGAAAGCGTAAGACATCGCATGCTGGAAAGTGGCTCCAGCGTTCTTCATGTCGAACGGGAGCTTTTTATAAGCGAAAGTACCCCACGGACAGATGAATGTAGTCTTGTGTTGATCCTCAGGTAAAATATTGATCTGATTATACCCCGAGAAACCGTCCATCAAGGAATAAATCTCACTTCCGACACATTCGTCGATGATTTGGTCTATGAATGGAGTGGGATAATTATCCTTCGGACAGGCGCGATTGATGTCGCGGTAATCAACACAGACCCTAATAGTACCCTGCTTTTTATTGATAGGGACAATGTTGGAAACCCATTCTGTGAGGGGGATTGGATAAATAAAGCCTGTGTTTAGAAGCTTTTCAACTTCTGCCTTAATTGCAGCGGCTTTGCGAGGATGCACTGGGCGTAAGCTTTGGCGCACGGGCTTCGCATCAGGGTAGGTTGGAATCTCATGCACTACGATACTGGGATCAATCCCAGGCATTTCCTCATAGGACCAGGCGAACACATCTCTGAATTCTTTAAAAAGATCAGTATAGACTTGAATATCATCAGGAGAACAAGTCATTCCCACGTGTATGTTCTCAACAATCCTCGGTTTAATGGAGATGTTGATCGAGATGGTTGGAGTGATATTACTCAGGTTTCCTTTCGAAAGAACCTCGTGCGTCAAAATTGGCGTTTAGAGAGGAGGAGTAGGAACCTGAGATCCGAAACGCTCTAGAAAATCTGACATTGTCCCTAGGTAGGGCATAAAGGAGGAACGATGATGTCCATTGCTCCAAGGCAGTTCCTCAAGAGACATGGTTTCAATAATGGCTTCATCAGAAGGAAAAATATCTTTAAGAGGATTCGACGAGTCGGCCTCGCCAAGCCAAGGGGATTGAGAATAGATGTCGAGAGCCATGCTTGAAGGAGTATGCTGAGGACGGGGAGGATCAGATGCAACAACAATCTCACAGTAGCTAATCTCTACTGGAGTTAGGGGCATTGATTCTCCGAACTCGAGCACGTGCTCAGGCGTATGGATGAGCCATGGGTCGTCAGACCTGGAGATCATGTTAACTTGAGCAGTGTGCAGTGGTGGTGCGGGAAAAATACCCATGAGGATGGGGTCTTTGAAGAGACCAGGTCCTACACTGTCAGGGGGATTTGGGATCTGATCCACGTATGGAACGTTGTTCTCGGAGGTGGAGGTGAAGAAGGAAAACTGATCCTCCGTGACGATTTTTCCCTCGTGAGGGAACTTAAGGAGTCGAAAAATGGTGGATGGCACGCATAGCATGGCATGAGTCCATCTGCGGTCGAGAAGTATATTGTAGTTGAGCTTGGCATCAACCACTTCTACTTATACGTTGACAGTCTTCCCCTGTAAAGTGATCGCTAGACTCTCGAGAACACCCAGGGGTTTGGATTCCTGACCATCAAATGCCTCTAGGGCATTGGGAGATGACGAAAGGGCCGGAGAGCCAATGGCCTTCCAGCAAGCGGACGACATGACGCAGGTAGAGGCACCTTCATCCACAACAGCCCTATGGATGTTAAGACCGTTGATCTCGACTTGAATAACAAGAGCGATCTGATGTGGAAGTCGGGGGGTGAAATTCTCTAAGTCGAAGGTGAGAAGACTAGAATCGACGGGGTTGATGCCACTGATGGCAGACAATAAAGCCTTCCGTTGCGAAGGACATCTTTGAAGAACTTATAGTGCAGACATAGCAGAAGGCGCCTGTGCCAAATCCTCAATGATACTGTAGTGCTGAGCGGCACGGGCATTCAGATTGTAAGAAGATCTTCGAAGAACACCTTTAGAAGGTGGCTTCACAATAGGTTCAGGAGCAGGCTTCTCAATTTCCAACGAACCGGAGACAGGTGGGGGAGGTGGGCCATCCGCCACTGCCTTCCCAGGTGCCTGGCGCGATTCGTTGTAATCCTTCGAACGCGTAGCGATAGAGATAGGTGCAACACCATTCATCATAAAAACCTGGGACCCAAATGGTGCAGATGGTGAAGGCTGTTCAACCATCTGGGTTTGCTGAGACGGGAATGGTTCTTTAAGAATTGCTGGGGTCCCTTTAGAGCCTTTGAGAAGTTGACTAACTTCAGATCGTTGTGGACAATCCTTGGTATAATGGTCTCCTTCACAAATGAGGCAGGGGTACTTCGGCTTACGTTGAGAACCATCCTTAGTACGAGGTTTGGAATCTGGCTTTAGGGCGTCGGATTTGGATTTACCTTTGCCCTTCTTTTTCCCCTTGGAGGTTTTCTCCATAGGATTGGCCTGAACGGCGTTAACCTCTGCAGTTTTGCCAGAATCGGTAGGGGCAGGAGGAGCAGAATTATTGGATGAATTGGACTTCTGCTTCCCATTCGAAGATTTCTTCGAATTCTGAGATACAGAACCAATAACACCATCCACCGTAGGGGTAGGTGGGGCTTTAGAGGTTCCAGACCGTGGAGCATCAGGAAAAATATCGTACAGCGTGCCGGACTGTGCGTATACCAGATCCAGATATTGGGCATGCGCTATGGCTTGTTCTTCAGTCACACACACTCCCATAGCAATATCTTGGGCGATTTTGTTAACGAAGGAGGTGGTGAACCAATGAGTTAGTATCTGATCAGGTATATGGAACTTGATCAGTCTACGATGATGTCGCCACTCATGAATGTGATCAGAAATGTGGGTGGCTTTGTCCTGCTTCAAAGAAGTCAGGAGGTGCGTCTCGGCTTCGCAGCGAACCGGTAACTGAAAATGAGTCAGAAAAACCATGGCTAACATATTGAAGTCTTGAAAGATGCCACGGGGTAACTCGATATACCACTTAGCTGCAACGCCAGTCAAAGTGCGCTGGAAGAGGTGTAGACGAACTGAATCATCCACCTAAGAGTTGGACGAACACCAAAGATGGTAGGTCATCACATGAGCTTGGGGGTCCTCCCCAGCTTTACCCTCAAACTTGGGGCAATCGCCGGGCACCTTGGTGGGAACCGGGGGCCAATAAGGATTATGCAGTATTGGATCATTCGTTAATTTTTAAAGATCTGGTAACTCCAAGGTAGCCAGGAACGACAATGGAAGATAAGACGGCATACCTGGCCCTGGGTAAGGACCAGTACTTATACTCCACGCTGGTTGGGAATATCCTTGCCCCCATGGGTTCTGTCCAGTAGGATTCTGACCATAGGGGGTATAGGTGTTATAACTAGCCTGATTCGGTTGCTGGTAACTAGCGTACGAGGGTTGATAACTAGAGTATGGACCCTGGTTAGGAGTCGGCCCTGTGTAAGCAGCATTTGGATTCGGCTGCTGAGTATAGGTATAACCGGGTTGTTGAGGACGATAATTAGACCCTTGGGGCTAGCTATAATTCGGTCGATATTGACCATGAGAATAATAGCCGCCTTGAGGTTGAGTGGGCTGCTGGTAGGTGGGACCCTGCTGAGCCTGATAATTGGGGTGCAGTGGTTGATTTGGCTGCGGCATCGAATAAGTAGGCTGTTGTGCAGGGTTGATAGGATGGGCAGGCTGGCCTGGTTGAGCAGGCTGAACTGGCTGAGCGGGCTGTCCTGGGTTAACAGGTTGACCCGGATAAACAGGTTGTGCCGGTTGCGCAGGTTGACCTGGCTGTTGAGAAGCACCAGGTTGTACCGGATGAACCGGTTGGCCTGGTGGAGGAATAGAGCCAGGTGGTGGCTGGTAACCGGGTTGACCTGCTGCAGGACCAGAAGATGGTCCTGGCTAGTGTGCAATGTTTGGATTAACAGGATACTGAGGTTGCATGGGTTGAGAAGGTTGGACTTGCCCCCCAGGACCATATACCAGCCCCGGTTGAGGCTGCACAAGTTGA
Source organism: Pinus albicaulis (assembly GCA_034641835.2). Taxonomy (NCBI): domain Eukaryota; kingdom Viridiplantae; phylum Streptophyta; class Pinopsida; order Pinales; family Pinaceae; genus Pinus; species Pinus albicaulis. Next base: position 812,991,589 of record CM076579.1, on the reverse strand, counting down.
CCGGAAGGGCTATAATACTGTCCTTGCGGACCGTACAATGGCCCTTGCTGGCCCGCAGGATAGCCTTGCACGGGGTGCCTCTGGGGGTCATAAGGATAGCCAGGTTGGCCCGAAGGTTGGCCTTGGAAAGGTTGCACTTGTGGGTTATAAGCCTGGTTATAAGGTAAAAATTGAGCATGGAGGTGAGCCTCAGGAGCGGGTAGACGTAAAATGTCCCCATGCTCATCATGCTAACCTGGAAAAGCATACACGGGTGTACCATCCTGTGCATAGTGCAAAAAATAAGAGCGGTTGGGATCTTGGGAGGATGGTCGAACCTCGGGGTTCGGCTGTTGTAGGGACAACCGATACTCCTTTGGAGAGATGTTCTCCGGCATAGCAGTCGCTATATAAACGTCTTCAAGAGGTGGCATAGCCCTCGCGGAGGGTGCCATGATAGCGGGTGCAGAGGCGGCCACACAGACAGTGGGCCGAGCGGGTATAGAAGTGACGGGTGTCTGAGGAGACATCCCCAATGAAGGAGCAACCGGCCTCGTAGAAGGAGCTGACACTCCCATAGAGGCTGCGGCGGAAATGATCTGACCCAAGGATCTATACCCTGCTGGCAATGAGAGACTGGATGAAGACATAATGGCTGGTTCAGAGTTGTCTCCTGTAAATAATCTTCGTGGGAAGAGATGATAGTCTTCACCAGACGTTTGGATTTCCTCACTGGAATCACTCATTTTTGAGCCTGCCGCTAGATCTCGTAATAGACAGTGAGGACTAGGAGGAAAAACAACAGTTATAAAAGGCGAACCCGATGTAAGAGAAAGGAATACTGCCCCTACTCTTAATTCAGACCAAGGGTCGGAAAAGGGCCAATTGAACTCAACTGGTCCCCCAAAGGGTTGCTCAGTAAGAACCGGTCCCCCGTCAGGAAACTCAGAAACAATGGGCTACTGAAGTTCAGCAGAGGATTGAGAAACCTCTGATGAATCGTCCGTATATGGACTACTAGTAGACGAAACCGAGTGTTCCGCCACTGTGGTAGTAACGACAAGAGAAAAAGATCAAACACACACAGGGGCTGAAAAAGAGTCAAGACACATAATCAAATGGCTGACAAGAAAAATATAACAGGGCGTGTGATCGTGGGTGATTAATTTTTTTACCACATTGAAAAATAAGAAACTTGACCGTTTCATGTTTTAAGAGTCGAGAAACGGTTGAAAAGGTGACTCTATCTCTTTCAGATTTGACACAAGCGTGAAAGGACAAGCGCTTGGTGATCCTTTCAAATTTAGGGAGTCATATAGGATCAAAATGACTACTCAGGAATACTAGGCAAAGGGTGTACCAAATAACCGTGAACTGCAATATACACCTTGGTTTCAAAATGAAAGAGAAATCAACCAAGGAGTTTCCGTACGTGTAGGCAATCTCCCCGAATGCTGTGTCCGGTGTATCACGGGTATAGGGCGACAGACTCAGCTTCCTATGGATAAAGGATTGAAACCTAGTGGGGTCTCCCTTTATATACGCGACGGTACGGGGAGCACAAGTCTGTACTAGCGCTGTCTAAAGCCAAGAGGCGAACGACAACTACTAGGTTTAAAGACGCCGAAACACGTCTCTAGCCTAGACCTCTAAATGTGTTTCGTTAGATTTCAATGCTGCCTTAGTGTAAATTGAGTAAATTTTAAAGTTTATCTTCAATTACATTTCAGTTTTCAGGCCCTAGCGAATGTAATGTCTCAAAATCTCTTAAATGCAATCTATATGCCACAGTATATCATTTCATTCGATGAAAGCTACTTATGAGAGAGTTGAGAGCTTTTCACACAACAACGAAATGAACATAAAACAACCAATGATGTCTCTAATGCAGCTAATGAAAGCTTTTCGTTCAAAGTTACCAATCACTACTAACACCGAAAAGATCTAATTCTCATTAACTAATGAAAAGCAAAAGAGATTTTTTTGTATTTTCAATATTTCAGAGCAAAATGCACTAAAAAAAAACTAATGCAAAGGCAATTCGAGAAATGATGACAAGAGAGCAAAACCAAGCAAATTCCACTCAATGGAAATCACAATCAGACCTCAAATCGACCAAAAGTCCCTCAAAGCGAAAAAATCCCAAATATTGAAAATGAGCCGTGTAATCTAGGCCCAAGACGAGACGAAGCGAAATTCGAATCAAGAAGGAAACAATCACTCAAACAACGCAAGGAGACAATAGAAAACCACCAAATAAATGCAAAGAAGCAATTAGAAGGTTGACTGAACTGAAAGAGACCAAAAACTCCTAAGGAAGGCTCGACACGCAACAACACCTAGATGACCTAGGGCTAAAATGCAAAATCGATGGAAATGGGAAAACAGCCAAAGGATGAAGGTAACAGCCAGTCAATCCAGGCTCAAAAACACTCAAACAGTGGAAAAATCAAGACCAAACACACAGGTCAGGCTTAGGAAGCTCAGAACTGAGCAAACCCTAGTAGCTCACAGGATTGGCACGACTGTGAGGCTGAAACTAGCGCCAGAGACGAATTGGCATGGGTAATACACAAGCAACATGTGCCAATGGGCGCGAATGTCAAGCTAAAAAGCGCGCCAATCGAGTTTCCCAGTCAAAAATAAAAGAAGCAATCCAACAAGAAGACCAGTGAATGATCAAGCTATCAAAAATCCAAATCCACAAAAAGAACCAGCCCAAAAGAGCGGATCAAGCAAGGAGAATCAAGAATCAACCAAAAAGGCAAGACAATGCTCCAAGGGTTCAGTTTACAAACTAAATCGGAGATTGACTGAAGCGGCTTTGATCTACTTCGCAATTGCAGAGCAACAACATTTCTAAGGCTATCTGGCCAACTTCAGGCTCCGTCTATAGCTTATAAAATGAACGACAACAAGCCAACGATCCCCAGCGGAGTTGCCAATTTGTTGTGGAGGTAAATCCCCTCTGCAGACAGAGGTGATCCCTACTAGCCCAGACCGGGTCTAGCAACAATCATTCACGCTATAGTGCAGGTTCCTAATTGCAATAAACCGACTAGCGATGAAGGCTTACCTGGAATCCAATACTGTTGCTGTAGAAGAGATGGCGTTCCCGTTCCTCAGCCCTGGCAGATCAATATCCCCACGATATATGTGATAAGACACCTGCACATGCGAGAAACAAAACAAACGCAAGCGTAAAATCTAGTAGATGCAACTATATGTCAGTCAGAAAGGACATAACTCATCATCATAAATAACAACAAGAGTGGAAACATAACCAATAGTCGTTCATTAATAATCAATCAAAGGAAAATTATAGCCATAGTTCTGATGCTGAATTCTCCTTCGGCGGGTCGCCAGTAGAACACGTCTCGAAAAGCCTGTCAGGGATGGGAAAAACCTCTTTCTTCAGATCTTGACAATGGTCTCCTTGCTTGAAATTGGCCTTGAGGGAATTATGGAGGCTCTTGCAGCATAAGGCTCTTGGAAATTTGGGAACTTGAAGAATAGCTTGCAATGGAGATGGGAAAGCTTTTATAGATGGAGGAAGAGGAGTTGGGATCCCTATAATCATGGGATTGGCCCTATCATCAAGGAAGCTTCCATGAGAGGTGGCAAACCACTTCCTCTCTATGGAAATCCGTAGCCAAACTTCCCAACTCAAGATAGATATCAGTTCCTGGATCAGTTAGGATGAAACTTCTGCCATTTATTTTTAAAAAACACCTCTTAAATTGGTTGGCGCGAGTGCGACTTTGGGACAGAGCGCCAACTGGCGCGGCCTCTTTGAAGTATTTTCCCCATTGGCGCGGGTACTGAACTGCCTGCTCGCACCAATGCTAAAAGGGACATTTTTAGGGTTTTTCATAAGGAAATGTCTTCAGGGCAATGATAGCTCATGTTCAGAGGGATGTTATGAAAGTATTTTCAAGCCATGTTATTGCTCATAGGTCACAAAATGAGCCCTCCAATGTGCAGGACGTGGATTGCAGGGACGGTGAAAAATTACTGTGTAACAAGGTAAACCTTTAAGAGTTGGAGAACTTCTTGTTGATGCTCGATATGATCTTCCACTGCTTGAACCCTAGAATTTTCCCTTAAAGAAGATGTGATGGATGGTGGATGATATCCATAAAGTACCATAAATGGGGTCATTTTTGCTGCAATATAGAAGGAAGTGTTATACCACCATTCAGCGAGAGGTAACCACTTGACCCATTGTGCTTGCTTATCTGATACAAAACAACGAAGATATCCTTCCAAACATTTATTCACTATCTCAATTTGACCATCAGATTGAGGATGATAAGATGAGCTATGAGCTAGTTGAGTACCTAAACAATAAAATAATTCCGTCCAAAATTTTCCTGTAAAAATGGGATCTCTGTCACTTACAATAATCTTCGGGTTTTCATGTAGCTTTTGAATTGTTTCCATAAATGCAGTAGCAATTGTACTTGCTTTAAATGGATGAGATAATGCACAAAAGTGTGCATACTTGGTAAGTCTATCAACTACCACCATGATGACACTCTTTCCTTCGGACTTAGGTAAACCTGTGATAAAATCCATTGAAATCTCCTCCCAACGTTGACTTGGAATGGATGAAGGTTGTAGAAGTCCCGGGGTCTTAATTGTTTCCACTTTATTCTACTGGAAAACCAAACATTCTGCCACAAATTTTTGAATATCAGATTTAAGGCCATCCCAAAAAAATTCTTTCTTCACCCTGTGGTAAGTTTTTAAAAATCCTGAGTGTCCTCCTAAAGGAGAAGTGTGCAATTCCAGAATAATCTTTTGTTTAGTTGGGAATTCTTACAAAGATATAAGCGATCTTTGTACCATAAGGAATCATTTTTCCAACTAAATGTATCAGATGTACTAGGATCTTGCTGTAAATTTTGAATGAGTGTCCATACATCTTTGTCCTTCTTCCATTCATCTCTTGCTTCAGTTATCCAATCTGGTTGGATAATAGAAATGGCACAAAGCAATGCTTCCACCTCTTCATCTTTTCTTGAGAGTGCATCTGCAACAACATTAAGCTTTCCTTTTTTGTAGATTATTTCAAAGTCATAACCCAACATCTTTGTGACCCATTTTTGCTGCTCTTCTGAAGATAGTCTTTCTTCCAAAAAGTGTTTAAGACTATCATGATCAGTTTTTACCTTGAAGTGTCTTCCCATTAGGTAAGTTCGCCATTTCTTTAGTGCATGCAGTATTGCTAACATTTCCTTCTCATAAATAGGTTTCTGTAAATACTTTCCTTTTATTGGAAGACTTTCAAAAGCAATGGGTCTTCCTTCTTGCATTTAAACAACACCAATTCCATTTCCTGAGGCATCACATTCCACAATAAAGGTTTTTGTGAAGTCTAGCGTAGCTAAGACCGGTGCTAGGCACATTGCCTCTTTAAGATGTTCAAAGGCCTTAGTTGCTTCAGGAGTCCATGAAAATGTATCTTTCTTCAATAATGTTGTTAGAGGTGCTGCTATTCTCCCATAATTCTTAACAAACTTGCGATAATACCCTGTTAACCCGAGAAATCCTCGCAACTGCTTTATGGTTGTGGGGACTTTCCATTCCTTAATGGCTTTAATTTTGTTAGGGTCTACCTTAACACCCTCGTGAGATACAATATGACCTATATATTCCACCTCTTGTACTCCAAAGAAACATTTGGATGTTTTTGCATATAATTGTTTCTCCTCCAATAGTTTGAGCACCCTGTCAACATGTTGAACATGATCCTTCCAAGACCCGTTGTAGATTAGTATATCATCAAAAAATACTAGCACAAATTTTCTAAGGAAGGGTTTGAAAATGGAATTCATCAACCCTTGAAATGTAGAAGGTGCATTGGTAAGGCCAAAAGGCATGACCAAAAATTCATAATGACCCTCACGAGTTCGAAATGTTGTTTTCGGAATATCTTCAGTCTTCATTCGAATTTGATGATATTTTGAACGAAGATCCAACTTAGTAAAATAAATTGCTCCATGTAATTCATCGGATAATTATTCAATCACAGGAATGGGAAATTTATCTTTAATAGTGAGCTTATTGAGCCCCCCATAATCCGGACACATGCACCGTGATCCATCCTTCTTGTGCACCAATACTACTGGAGTAGAGAAAGAACTTTGACTAGGTTGAATTATACCAACCTCTAACATTTCTACAATCATACATTCAATTTCCGCTCTTTGGGACATAGGGATGTGTGTAAGGCATAATGTTTGGAAGAACACTTCCTGGAATCAAATTAATAGCATGATCATGATCACGAATAGGTAGGAGTCCTTTAGGAGTTTAAAAAACCTTGGAATGATTGTCTAAGAATTTCAATTATTTCATTTGTTTTCAGTAGGTGTGATTTTATTTCCTGCAAGTGTGATTTCAATTATGCAAGTGTGGATGTGATTTCCTTTCAGCAAGAGTGCTTTCATTTAAGTGTGGTGTGATTTCATTTATGCAAGTGTGATGTGATTTCAATTACGCAAGTGAGGTGTGATTTTCATTTACGCAAGTGTGATTTCAATTTCAAGCAAGTGTGATTTCCTTTTTACAAGTGTGATTTTAATTTCTTTATGTTTGGTTTGGTTTGGTTTGGTTTTGATTGATTTAATTTGTTTTGAATTATTTTTAATTGCATTAGATTAATCTAATCTCAAGGATAACCACCTATTACATATAGTACATGCATACCTCGTTAGTTTACGAAACCCCATGTTGACAATTAAATGTTAGGGATTTATCTCACGATTAAATCACCCAACATTTTGGCGCTATTGCCGAAGAAGTATACATAGGTGTTTATTTTGAAGTTTATAAAATTCATTAAAGTTGCATTCATTTTTATATGCATAGTTAAAATCACATTAAAACATTTTTGCATATTAAAAAGAAAAAAAAAGAAAAAAGAAAAAGAAAAAGAAGAAGTATTTATCTGTGTGTGCAACAGGAATTATCATCCAGTTGGAGTAATTCATAGGAAATTAAGGGTTTGAGGAATGTTCTTCCTTCTTTACTTATTGATTACATTATCTAAACAATTGGTCTTTCATGATTTGATGATTTTTAATGCATATTTTTCAAATCTAAGCATGAATATCTTTTTAATACTGTTAGGCACATGGTTACACTGGAAATATGCATACACTTGATCAATTATTCAATTCCCAATAGAGTAGAGTAGGTAATGAATACAATCAAGTTTTGCGATGTTTTCATTTTAATTGCAATTTTATTTATTAGTGGTGTGGCGAGAGCCACCCATATCACAAATCATTTTCACAAAGATGTAGAAAGAGAAGAAATATTTGAGAAGAAGGAGAATAAATAAGAGTTTTGAGAGCCACAATATGAATTTAGAGATCAAATCCTTGTGTTTTGTATTTTAAATTTCAATTCCAATTGAATAAATAGTTTCAATATTGTTGATTATGCTCCCTACTTATGATCTATGCGATCTGGAAGATCATAAAAGACAATTGAACAAAATTATTTTTAAAACTTTGCAATAAAATATGGATAAGAGATCTAAATGCATAATCAAAAGTATAATTATAGGATTTTAGAAATCTCAGATAGAAGAAAAAAATTATGTCTCCAATGGATCCATCACTGTCAAAAACCCCTGTTTTGACTCTTTTTGCACCTCATTTGGCCAAAAATTGAGAAAAATATGACTGTTTCAAGTTTCTACCAAATTTTGTTGTTAATAATCCTACAATTCGACCCAAACCTGGCTCGTGCGCCCAGAAAATGGGAACGACGCGTAAATTTGGGCTTCTCGATCAGCGGTTGAATTTGTAGGACGGTTAAAACTGCCCCCAGGTCCTCCGCCTCCATGGTCATATGGATGGTCATATGACCCAGGGCTGACTCGTTTCCCCAAACGCACGACATTCAAACTTTAAATACAAGTTGGGTTGTTATATTTAAAAGGAAATAATATAGCTCACTCGGAAAAGTTTTTTGGTTGTTGGAAATAGGTCTCCGTTTCGATTCCTATGGAGGCTATTTTGACCTCACACAAATTTTTCCTGCTATGAGAAGGCCATGTGGCAACCATTGGTTGGTTCACGTGGCGCTCCCTCATTAGGTCACCACAACAAACCGCGAACCAATCAGAAACTGCCATGTGTCCACCCATGAAACAATGTGAAATTTCAATCACATATTGGCCAATGACGGACCAGTAAAAACGTGCCAAGTGTCATGACCCAGTCAACATACAGACTGCTGACTGGGCGTTCCTGCAACCCAAAATTCATTTTTTAAGTTTTTTCATAAAATGATCAGAATGTGATTCCAGGAGCATCCGAAGTCAGATTTTAGTGAAACGAATTGCGTTGGATTCATAATGACAAGATATACACATTGGCGCTGGTTTCAATCTGAGCCAAGAATTTTGAATTTTGAGCATTTTCTTGATCCATGGGATCATGGACAAGGTGGAGCGCTAAATAAAAAGGAAAAACACAGTTACAAGCTTAGAACTGCATAAAAATTCACAAATATTAAAAAATATAACTGCGATAATTGAAAAACCGCCATCCAAGTATAATTTCAGGTTGTAAAGCAACAAAGCAGTGCAATGATCTATGTTTTTGGTAGCTACAGAATCAACACAATTCATAGCTTATGCAAAATTTGTTTAATAATGGTATATTGATGAAGCATTAAGTGTATGGAGAAGAGGTCTCAAGCTCAAAATTGGTAAGAAAAAGGTAAAAGTGCATTTTATTTTTCTTGAATTTGTTTTATTAGTATAATTTATGAGTTTTTGTGTGTATATATCAAATGAAGAGAGAATGATCACCTCTCTCTCTCGATAGTCTTACATTTTATTGCATAAAAGTGCTAAGTTTTTGCAGGTTCCAGGACGATGAAATAAGATCACTATATGCGTAAGTGGATTTCAAAGACCAAGTTTCTTTCAGAAGAGCATGACCATTTCATATTAAATCAGATTCATTACACCATTTCTATTAAACATATACCAATTTTACCATTGCTACTCATTCTAAGTCTGAAGTCAATCCATAAATTTCCATTTCCCTACTACAAAAAAAAAAAAAAACTAATTTCCCTTCGCAATTTTCATACTTTCATGCATCATTTTCACTCGCCCTTCCCAAAAATAAAGTCATTAAACTCCCTTAAGAAGTTGAGTCACCCCATTTTCCTTTTCATTCATGTCCAATAAACCTTGCTCCAATGCAAATTTTCCATCTATAGTCCTTCAAATTATTATTGTATACTCGTGTTAGATGATGGAGGATCCACTAAGGCCTCCCTTATAACAAGTTTTGACCCATCGACTCTGACACATCATCTGGGATCAAGACTAGATATATTTAAAGTACCTTGAGGCTTGCATGCCTTAATGGTAAGCTCTCTCGCCAACAAACAATGGGAATACATCAATGTCCCTTGTTTATCAGATCTTCTAGGTGAATCAACTTCGACACATCTATTCGTACCTAGTAAAATGTACTTAGGCATCTTGAATCTCATTGACATCAATGGTGAGTAGTCTCGTGTTGGTTAATGGAATACATTAATGGCAATTAATCTAACAATTTCTTTATATGTTCGACATCGACACATCCATTCACATAGATAAGAATTATTCCACTGAGTGGGAATGAATGAAGACTACATGATTTCAGCAGCTTGCAGCAAGACTCAATTCAGAAGTCAGAAACCATAGCAATACAAATTCCAATTTCATCCTTAATTCATACAACCAAGATAAAGAAGAAGCATATCATATCCTTTTACTTCATATTCCATGATCCAACAACAACAACTACACTCTTCTCAATATACATAACTTGTCCACTTTTCAGGTAAGTGAAGGTATGTTGTTTCCTAATATTTAATCATGTAATTCCTTAAATGCTAAAATTGTGATTTTGGAAAATCCCTCACCACATTCATATTCCCTTTCTCATTTGAAAGAAAACTAAAAACATCTTAAGTTGGGGGGAAGGGATATTCATATTTCATGCCACATGTCACATTTCATTTCATCCCAACCAACATATTTTTCCCAATCAACTATTATTTCATTTTGATTCCAAAAATTTTACATGTTTTTAAATGATTAATTGATGAGCACATTAAATGACTGACATCCACTATGGGACCTTAAAAAGGAATTCTCAATGTTTTCAAGTATTTTAATGCAACAAAATAAGAGAAGTATTCATATCAACCATAAAAAAGGATAGGGAAGTGATCTAATTCCCCTCCAAACCCTACCCACTACCTGAAAGAGGGAGTTTTATTTAATAGGACCTCGCTTATTAGGAAACGGTGTAGTCTCTTCGCCACCCGAGCCTCCCCAAATCTTCTATTCCTCTAGGTGGGGAAATATTTTATCAAATTTAGGTCTATGAATCTTCCTACCTGAATCTTGTTTAGAAAGAAATCCGCCAGAGGATCAGCTTGGGCCTGGGGGACCCAAGTCTCATACAGGCCCAGGGAAAAATTTAGCCCCCCCCCAACAACCAGATTAGGAACTTTCATAAAAGGCTTTGCAAAAAGGATGTTCCAAAAAGCGACCATGTCCTGACATGGTCCATAGATATTTACTAGTGATATCTTAGAACAAAATTCCGACAAGTAGACCTCCACCCCCAAGGCTGAGTCGAAACCCCATGAATTTAACATCCTCATACTACTTTCTTTAAAACCTAGTGCCACGCCTCTTGATCTTCCTTTCACATCAGTTGTAACGAAGATCCAACCATGCACTAATTTACAAAGTGAGAGCATTACAACCTCCTTGGAGCCCAAGGTTTCTTGTAACATTATGACATCTAGATTGTATGATTGAAATAGATATTTTAGAGCCAGTTTCTTATGGATGCTAGCAAAGCCACGATAGAAATCCAATGTTACATGTATAGGCAAGTTCATAAACGTGTAGTTCTAAATATCAATAGTTCTAGAGTGGATAAAAGTGTGGCCTTCATACATGCTACAAAATATAGTTGTATGCATAAATAAAAAATAGGGTAGTACCTTATGATTAAACAAAAAATATGTTCAAGGTGGTATATGAAGAGTATCATAATGTTTATGCCTCAAATATAGTAACAATAGAGTGGATTTTTTTTTCTTCCTTTTGCATTGTTTCCATTTTTTATGGACCTGCCCAAATAACATTTTATCATTTTCCTAGATGTAAATAAGGTGAAATATCTATTGCTTTTGATTGCACCTTCGAGATTTTGCCTTTCTTTTTACTTTTTTGTTTGTTTGTGAAGATAACAACCATACAATAATTATACATTGGATTTATCATGTTATGTAGTTAAATAATATGGAAATTCAAGGTTGGAAGACTCTATATCAAATATATGTTTTTTATAATATGTCATTCTTTACTTGTAGGAGTCACTTGACATGCCACGACAAATATCAAAAACTTGGTTGAGGAAAAAGGTAAAATCAAAACCTCCATCCCTTTAATAAAATATCATTCATGTAATACATTTTGTTCCTATGATAAAGGTAACAAAAAGTAGAATGTCATGTACACCTTCTTCTCTTTCAAATTCCACTTTCCCTCGTCACCTTGAAGTACATGCCTTTTCACATGAAGTGCTTCTAATACGACAAATCAAATCAAGTCAATCTATTACACCTTGACCTGAATGATGCTAACATGTTTGCATGCTTTCTCACTTTATTTTCTCATGCTTCTATATATTCCACACTTTTTTGCTTCATTTTTTTTTGTAATTCTTCATGTTTTCGATCATTAATTCTCTAACCTTTGGATTTAATTGTTTACACAATATTTTTATGTTCCTATGCATTTACATTTCATATCCACTTGCAATTCCTATATTCAAACAAAACAGATGTATCACAATGAAGCCAACCTTAATTAGTAATGAAATTTCGTTGTTGATGGTTGGTTCTACTGAGCTGCGACCTGTTAGGGTCCTATAATAATAGGGATCATAATTTTGAATTGACTATGCTGAGTCTTGTAATATTGTACATAACTTTTCTTTCTGCAAATGTTTTCCCATATTAAAAAATGAATAGAGGGTATGTCCTAATAGAAAAATCAAAGGACCAAAAGAAAAGAAGATAAAAAAGGATATAAAATATGAACCCCGCAAAAAGAAACAAAAATAGATCCTAAAAGTGTTGCACATTCAAATGCCACTACTCTTAGTTTACTTTATGCAAGTAAAATTGTGTACAACTTGTCCAAAATGCCACAATTCATGATGATCATAAAGTATAATCTTGATTCATTCATGCTTTTAAATTTCATGTTATGATAGTTAGTGAATAAAGATCTAACCAAACCATTTAATATTGGCACATCAATAGTTAGGTAGAGAATAAAAATGAGCTCATCAGTTTAATTTGAGCCATTGGAGGATATAAGGTTAGAAATAGGTTAGTTTTCTTATCAAAAGAAAATAAAATGGTCAACAAGCTCAAATGCACCCAATAAAGGAAGTAAAAAATGTTAGGTTAAATAAAGGGTAGACCGAAGACTTTTAAAAGTCATGGAAAGCATCAATTGATTCATCTCATATCACTAATATATTTCTAAACACATTCCCCTTGCTAAAAACCCTATTTCCACTCTTGAAAGTCATTTCCCCTTGTAAAAAATCATTTTCCCTTCCTAAAACCCATTTTCCCTTCCTAAAACCCATTTCCATCAATAAACCCCTTCCCCTTTACTAACTTTGCATTCTCATAAAAAACATGAAAAACCCACTTATCCAAAGTTTGCAGCGCTAAAGTATTATTGGGCCCCGCTTCCCTTTTAACTCAATTCCCCGTTTAAAATGTTTTCCCGGATCCCTCATGATATTTTTACATATAGTTTATATTTCATTGAAATCCCCCCCCACTATATTGATTTCTCGGTTCCCACTTTACTTTAACCCCACATATATTACTCCCCGCTAACATATTAACCCCTCCATATAAACCCTTCCACTTTAATATATTACCTGACCCCACTATATTAATCCACAACCCACATATATTATAAAATATTCGCATATATATTATACCCCTCCGCATAAAATATCCTCGGGTCCCACTTATCAGAACCCCCCAACTCATCCATCTGCCCGATCCATCCTATCAGATCTAATGGCCAATAAGCTCTTTTGCACCACCAACAATCCAATGTTTAAATCCGTGGGGGATTTGGGTTGGGGGGTGCGAAATGGGTGGTTTCACACCCTCGTCTCCTTTCCACACGACATTCCCACATCGTATCACACCCTCCATCCTAAAACCACCAAACAACTTTTCACGGTGCGATAACCTACCAAACCACCTTTTCGCTATGCAATGAAACCATCCATTGTTTGAAATCAAAGCCCGTGCCATGTGGTTAACTACCTCCGGTCAAAAGCAATAAAACCCGGCCTAAAACATTAATTGACTATTGCTATTTAAATGCGAAAAAGAGTCCAAGAAACCTTTGTTGACCCATTTTGAAGCCATTATATACCGGAATTGAAGCCAATTGCTGCCAGAACCCCATCCAAAGACCAAAACTTCGATTTTCCAGGTAATCCTAAGCACCAAAAACCATTAATTAAGCAAATAATTGATAAATTGAACGAATTAATGGCCTCCCAGAGCATTATATCTGTTAACCCTTTGCAACCAACTGCGGTAGATATTGACCACGCCCCTTTGGCTGATAAGGACTTCAAAATCAGTGATACAGTCACTGATTTCAACCTCTTAGAGATCCACTACTGGAGCCATGACAAATTCATTGACCAGGCATATGATATCCATCTGTGGGATTCAAACTTGCCCAAATACATCTTCCCATAGACCTTTCAGTTTCCAGATCTCATTAGACTCTTCTAGATCAACTATTTTCCCAATGAAAGAGCTCTAGTAACCCCAATCCAAGAGATCCTATTTATAGTCACTGCTCATTCCATCAATCAGATGTTACAAATCCAACCAAAGCTTGATGAAGTGCCATTATCAATTGAAATCCTCACTAAACTCTACCTGAAGCTAGACTTCCCGAAAAGATTCCAAATATTCTATACTTTCCTTCCTCCATCAGTAGAAACCCCAAAAAGTAATCCTCCATATTCAACTTCCATATTTTCAGAGAGAACCAGACAGATTGTTACAATGTTGTCATGTATTTTAGGGTATTTTACTGATGAACATATAGATGCATCTATCCTAGGTTTTCTATCCATATTTTTCCCAGGTCAACCTCCAGCTTCAACCTTCAATTTTTCCCAATACCTATCAGATGAAATTCATGATCAACTGGTCAAATTAACAGAGGAAGGAGTATTTAAATACTCCTTAGTTTTGTTCCATTTGTTCTTATATTTCCAAGTAGAAAGGTTTGTAGTTAGCCTCCAAAAGCTAGACATAGAGGGTAACCCCCAATCTGTAGTCTTTTGGACATCCTTGATCAGAAAGGATTCCACATAATTCAACTATAAATACTTCATTTATTCATTTGTTTGTCCAATTGTTAATATGCTAAGCAGTAGCATTCAGCCTAGAATCAGTGAAGAGATAAAGAAAGTGTTACAATTATCAGATCAAAGTAAAATAGGAGACTGGTACTTATACTAGAATCATATCGAAATTAGGGTGTATGGAAGCCAGCTTCCTCCATACAAGCTTCTCAAATACCTCCCAATGAGGTTATTTTCTTTGGAATACATAAGACAAATCATGAATTCAGATGAAGTCAATTTACTTTAAGCAAATAAAAAAACTCAATTCAAGATTAAGAACCAGTTAGGGCCTTTTATTTGCAATAATAGGAATGCTAGTTAGCAAGCAGACAAGTATTTGCAAGTTTTCAAGTTTAGTGATAGTTTTAAATGGAGATATGACCCCTTGGGTGTCATAAGTAAGTTAAGGGTCAAATTCAAACTTACCCCTTTTATTCATGAGTCAAAGCCTAAAGTTGAAAAGTATTCCAACCAGTCAGAGTGGTTGGAAAATACTTTACAAGAGACGGATAAGCAGATTGATACTAGTTCCATCCTGCTTACTCCAGCCCCACAAGACATGAATTCAAAGAGGGAAAGAGAGGAAGGCTCTTATTCTGCAGAGACTACTTCTGATACCAAATTTAAGCTAATGTACAGGAAAAAGAAAAAACTGAATCCAGTGATAGAACATGAAGAGATAGTTGACACAGTTGAAATCATTGATACACATATAATTGTCAGAGATAATGCACCTCCAACAGTTTCAGAAGAAACACAACTGCCATCAACCTCCAGTGCACAAATCATTCAGAAACAACATAGTGCAGAGGTTTCATCATCAAGCAAACCAATGGATAAAGAGAAAAACATAATGGATAAATATAAAGAAATCAAGATCAAGAATGAAGCATTGAAAGCTATAACTTATGCCCAATATTAGAAACAAACTCCTAGTGACCAAAATAGGTTACTTTCAGCTTTTGATTACAAGACTAGAAAGATGCAAATGACATTTTTACAGCAAACAATGCAGGCTCCAAAATCATCAACTTATTACAAGAAAACAACCTTTGAAGTTCTTACTAAAGATGTACATCCAATAGATCAGATTGAGTTTCATAAACAAGTTGGAGAAATCATCTATTCCACTATGACACACAAGGCTTTAAGTGTCCAAAAACTTCATAATTCTCTAGAAAATATTAGGACACAGTTAAAACTAGAGAAATCCTCTTCACAAGCAAAGGATAATAGGATAAAATCACTTGAAGAATTGATCATGGAGGTTGGATATAATCCAAAGTATATCAAAGCAGCAAAAGAGCTTATCAAGAAGAAGAATGCAGACATAGCTTCATTGAAAAAATAACTTAAGTTACCAACAATAGAGCATCCACAAACTAAAGAAGTTTTGGAAAATGAAAATCAGAAGGATGAAATGATGAATCTCATCATTCAGTTGATAGCTCAACTGAAAGAGATGGAAACTGAAATGGAAAAATTAGTGCAAGAAAAGCAAGACAACATGGAAGCAGTTCCTATTACTACCATTCCTATAGCTTCAACATCAGTTCCAATGGTTACAACAGCTCCATTACCCAGAACAATCCCAGTTACTACAATAGTTCCAATGTCAACAGAAGTTCCAGCTACTACTACTACACCAGCAACAACATCAACAGTACCAACAACCCATCCCTATGATGAGGAAAGCAAATCGATTAAGGCAATGAAGGATATGTCAATACAAACTAATGAGATCAATAGGCTCAAAGAGCAAGTGAAAAATATAGAAGATGAAAAGAAATTGGCTCAAGTAATGCATAAAGCTGAAACATAGAAATCAAACAGGTTAACTGAAAGAATTCATAAGATAGAAAAGGAGTTATCACTGAAAGAGCCCAAGCAAAAAATCAATTGTTGGCCAATATCATTAACTTAGTTAATGATATTTGGCCTTCTATATAGGTTATATTTTAACAGAAGGAATTGATAAATGAGGCTAGTGATGCAATCCAAAAGGTTAAAGAAGAGCTTGGAAAGAAACCCGAAGAAGCCACATAGATAATAAAATTCCTAAATTCTAAAAACAATCAAGAATTAGAAGAACTTGGGATAACAGACAGAACAGAGAACATATTAGAGGTGAAGAAAGTTATTTCCAAGAGAAATATGATGATACATCTTGAAGACAAATGCCAAACAATGGAGCTTGCAGTAAATATATTTATGAACAAATTTGATGTTTTGAGGCAGAAAGGTCTACCTAATCCTTTAGTAATCAATGATAAACTAATGAAGCATGAAGACTATGATAAAAAGATCATGGAAGTAGCAAAATAAACTTCTAACATTTCATCAATGAAAGGAGTTCCCACAGGTAAAGTGCTCCTTGAGAGTTTAGAAAACTTCTTTTACCTCCAGCATGAGGTAAATCACCTTTTTGTGAATAAGACAACATTTTCCAAATACACATAGGCTGATGAGATTTACAGGAGGATGGTAAAGATCAATCTTCCAGATGAAGAAGCCTGTGAAAAATAAGTTGTATAAATACTTCATAATTCGAAGTATTAAGGGTCGATTAAGTTAGGATTTCTGCATATTTCTATAGCTGATCGATCTATTTATCTGAGGGTTATTGTAATCATTTCCAGTTGACAGACATGAAAAGTAATAAAGGAATTTCTTTATAGGATTCATGTGTTGAGCTACTTCAGTGAAGTATATTTCAATTGTTCATGTTATTTTATTAAGTATTCCATAAACTTGCATGTTTTCTAAATTTAAATCTTATACAAGAATTTTATTGTAGAACTTGTTTAAATATACTCTGCTTTGAACTATTATCCATTTTCATGTTTTCTTCTAATATCTAGTTTAGAGAATCCTTAATTGCTCTCTGATCCCGATTTACCCCCTTCACCTTCCTTCATTATCTGGTTTAAGGAATCCTTAATTTCTCTCTGATCCTGATTGACCTCCTTCACCTTCCTTCACTATCCGGTTTAAGGAATCCTTAATTGCTCCTTGATATCGATTGAAAACCACTTCACCACTCAGCCTTAAGATCTGATTTTTCTCAGCTTTACTGCCCTGTAACACTTCTTTTATAATTTGATCCTGTTCTGTTTTAAAAGTAGATTGACTCCATAGCCCAATGGAAAATGGAAAGGCATCTATCCATCTAAATCATCGATTCCATTAATCAACCAACCAATCAATAAAAACAAACCCAACAAAGCATACATAAATAGCCTAAAATAAATTAAAACAACAAAGATAAATCATTAAGAGAGAGCCCTCTCTGAGCATTAGGAAGGCTAGATCCCAATCTCCAAAAGTGGTTGATAGTTACCTCTAATATTTCTTTAAACACACATAACGACCCTTGGAATTTTTGGAGTGATAACATACTGGCGACTCCACTGGGTAGAATCAGTCCCTAGTTTAAACAGATCTTAAAAGAAACAGTTCTTTTCATTTTTTACATTAAGATTTGAAAGGGTTGTTAAAATTTTTCATTGAAAGTTAAAATTATGGCTTCTAAAAGAACATACTATACTAGGGCCCATCCTGATCCTCAGCCTGCTATAGTTGTTGATGATCCTCAGCCTGCTATAGTAGTCAATTAATCAAAGCAAATTCACTGCCTAAAGAATTATCAGGCATACATGATATTCAATTTGATTTGTCATTTGAGCATTCTTTATTTAGAACCAAATCTGAAAATTCAATCTATGATATTGTAATAGACCGTAATTTTATTCAATTTATTGAATAAAAGAAGGAAACTATACAACTTGACTTAGATCAACAAGTTCTAGGGACTTTTGATAAACTTGATGTTTTGACCTCAAATTTGATTAAAGATATAGATGAAGCCTACTTTCAACAGTTAGTTGAACTAGCTACCCTAACTGCTGCTACCCCTAAGTGTTCTACCATTCCCTCTGAAACTGTAAATACAACTTTATTTAGTACCACCTCATCTATAGTATCCATCAATATTCATTCCACAGAACCATTCATTCCCAAGCTTCCTCTTCAACCTAAAATTTTATTCTCATCTTCAAGTGTTCCAAGTACATCTTCAAGTGTTCCAAGTACATCTTCAAGTACTTCAAGCTCATCTCCAAGTACATCTTCTAGTATTCCAAGTTCATCTTCTGGCACTTCAACTTCATCTCCAAGCACTTCAAGTTCATCCCCGAGCACCACTACTTTACCTCCCAGTCAAGCTAGCATCTTAGCCATGGTAGCCAGATATTCCCCTTTGGCCTTATAGGCCCCTTTACATGCCATGCCACAGGATTACCAGAGTAAAATTTTTCAGTTTGATGGTACTGGTCAATATACTGCTCAATAACATGTAAATAAAATGACTGATTAATTTGAATTACATGAAGTTGATGGGGATGATGTTCAAATGAGATTATTTGCACAAACACTAACATGAGATCTTAAGAAATGGTTTAAAGCTTTACTTGTTGGTCATATTGTTGATTTAGCTGCTTTCCATGGATTGTTTATCAATAGATGGGAAAGAAAGAAAATCCCTTTACAAATATTATCTAAATATGAAAACATTATAAGAGCTCCTAATGAATTTGTTCAGGATTATTGTATTAGGTTTAACACCATTTATAATGCAATTCCAACAAATATCAAACCTCCACCAGACTTGGCCTTAATCAAATTTCCAGACAGTTTTGACACTGATATGTCTTATCAATTGAGAGAAAGAAACCCTGAAACTTTAGAACAAATGCAGAGTAATGCAGTTAGTATAGAATCTAACTTATTAGCTAAAAGAGCTAGGACAAGGAATGAAAGAAGAGTTACCATTAAGGAAGAACCATCCACATTAGATATTAAGATAGGTATTTTAGCTAAAATTATGGAGAGACTAATGGATAAATTAGAAAACATGGAAAGAAAACCTGAGTCGGAAAATCAACAAGGTCCTCAAATTAGAAACCCAAAATTTAGGAAAAATCCTAATATTGGTAAATCAAGAGAAGTAACACCTAATCAACAGATTAGACCACCTTTCCAAGGAAACTATGCTGAGAGTTCTCAACAAAATGACGAAGACCAGGACACCCAGATAAACTTGATGGGAATAAATGATGAAAATACTCTTTTTCTTGCCCAAGAAGAACATGAATTATACATGTTACAACAATTACAGTTAGAATCTAGAGAGTCCTTTGACTATAAATAAGGCTATGAATCTGCTATCTATGAAGTTCACAAACAATATAGCCTTAGAAGCAAGAAGAATATATAAGCTCCTAGTAAGAAAACAGTCCAAACTCAGACTAAGAAAATAGTAGAAGCTCTTATGACCAAAGTTCTACAAATTATCCCTAGAGAAACTCAGAAAACTTCCAGTCCAAAGATTGTAGACATAACATCTAGTCCTACTCAAACTTCAACTACTACTGAAACTTCAACTGCTACTCAAACTGTTCCAGACAAGAAAATTGAAAGTAAAACATTAGAAACACATACTGAATTACCAACTATTGATAAAAAGAACAAAAACACACAAACTACAATTGGTAAAGTGGAAATCATTCAGATAGGCAAAACTCAAATACCATTTAACATTCAAATTGGGATAGCCAAATTGAAAATACCAGTTCCTTTAACAGAGCTGGTGAAAAATGATTCATACAAGGCCCAAATAACTAAAACACTGAACATAGGTGAAGGAGAAGATGTCGTTAACCTCAATGATGATCAACCTGAGTTATTATTTGGTCCTGAAGTTAATGGTAAACATCAACAAGGAGGTGTCCCTCCATTCTACATTAGCTTGAACATTCATGATAAAATCTTACACAATGCTATTATGATTTTGGAGCATCTCATCACTTAATGCCTAAAGCAGTAATGGAAAAATTGAATTTAGATATCACTAGACCATACAAAGACCTATTTTCCTTTGATTCTAGTCAAGTTAAATGCCTTGGCTTGATAAAAGACCTCTGTGTCACTCTAGTCCAGTGCCCAACAAAGAGTATTGTCATGGATATTGTAGTTGTTGATATCCCTCCCAAATATGGAATGTTGCTATCTTGCTCATGGGGAGAAAAATTGCAGGGACCACTGCAATTAGATATGTCATATGCTACCGTTTCTATATTTGGTTAGCAAAGAAAGATTTATAGAGAAACTTTGATGAAATATATGGTCAATAGTGCAGAAAAACCACAGAATTATCCTATCTATTCCCTACAATCTGATTTGGATTATTTTATCCTATGTAATTCAAACACTGGTAAAGATAAAATCACAACCGTAGAACATAAACACAAAGAAATTAATAGTGACAATATAACTCATGAGTCTATGTGGCATTTAGAATTTGGTGGCTCAGTAAACAGATTAGGATCAGGAGCTGGAGTATGGATCTATAATCTAGAGAATGATGATTCAAAAGGACATGCTTTCAGATTGAATTTCAAATGCACTAATAAGATGGCAGAGTATGAAGCATTAGTGTTAGGATTGCAAATTGTAAGAAAACTTGGAGCCAAAAGAGTTTCTATCATGGGATAATTAGAACTTATCATAAAACAAATCAAGGGAGAGTATCTTGTTAATAATCCTACACTGAGCCAATACAAAGAAACTATACTAGACTTGATAAAAAAAATTCTTGAAACTGACTTTGTTGTTATTCCAAGAAAGCAGAATATGCAAGCTCATAGTTTGGCCACTTTTGCCAGCACATGCAGATTACCTTTTCAGCCAAATCATTAGTACACTGCTAAGGTAAGACATAGGCCAACAATACCTGATAATTTGAAATATTGGAAAATCTTTTCACAAGACTCACAAATTTACAATTTTATGAATGCCGAGGGAGAATTTCAAGACTGTAATATAGACACTGAATGTACATTAGACTACACCATAAATAGCGAATTAGATGTAAATTATGTAGATAAAACAGAATCAACTAAATTCACTAAAGTAGAAATAAATAAATTAGAAATATTAGAAATAGAAGAATTAACCAATAATGAATCATAAATTTTAAATCTTAAAGACAATATTTTGCCTAAGGGATTAGCCCCATTAGAATATCTTTTAGACTCAAATGATGTAGCTAGAAAACCCAAAATGGAGCCTTTAAGGTCAGATATAGAAGAATGTAACATAGGAACAAAAGAAAAATCCAAGATTATCAAAATATCCAAAGCATTACCTCTAGCTGAAAAGCTGAAGTACATTAGTTTGTTTAAAGAATTCCAAGATGTCTTTGCGTGGAGTTATGAAGACCTCAAATCTTATGATACTAGCATTATTCAGCATAAAATACCAATCAAAGAAAATCACAAGCCCTTTAAACAAAATCTTATGAGAATTAACCCTGTTCTTATGCCATTGATAGAAAAATAAGTTAAAAGGATGTATGAGGCTCAAATCATAGCATCCATTAGATATTTTGATTGGGTCTCTAATTTAGTCCCCACTAGAAAGAAAACAGGATAAATTAGACTCTATTTTGATTTCAGAAACTTAAACAAAGTCTCATTCAAGGATAACTATCCCCTCCCTAAAATGGACCATATTCTACCGAGGGTAGTAGGGTCATCCACAATTTCATTACTTGTTGGATTCTTTGGATACAACCAAATCCTAGTCCAACCTGAAGATCATGCAAAGACAATGTTAAACACTCCTTGGGGAACTTTCATGTACTTGAAAATGTCCTTTGGACTGATGAATGTTGGAGAAACTTTCCAAAGAGTTATGGACATAGCTTTTGCAAAGGAAATCCATGACTTTTTAGTTATTTATCTAGATGATATCACAATATTTTCCAAAACAGATAATGAACATCTAGATCATTTGAGAAGAGTATTCATAAAATGCAGAAAGTTTGGTATATCCGTGAACCCTAAGAAGACACTCTTTGGATTAGAAGAAGGTAAAATACTGGGACATACTATTTCAAAAGAAGGCACTAGAATTGATCCAGCTAGAATAGAAGCAATCCTAAACATCAGTCATCTTAGAAACATCAGAGAATTACAAGCATTTCTACGAAAAATAAATTTTCTTAGGAGATTCATCTCTAACTTAGAAGAGTTACTTAGAAATTTGAATAAGATGTTAAAGAAAGATTCAACAATTAAGTGGACAGTAGAGGCTAAACAGTCTTTTGAAGCAGTCAAAGAAGCACTTACTAAAACACTTGTCCTCATAAATCCTAATTTCAAAAAATATTTCATAATTTTTTCATTTGCTTCAAAACACACCATTGCAGCAGTATTTTTGCAAAAGAATGATGAGGGTTATGAATAGCCCATTTATTTCTTCAGTAAAACCTTAAGATATGCAACACTAAAGTCAATATTATGTAGAAACAAGCACTTTCTTTAGTGAAAGATATAAAGGATTTCAGAGTGTACATTATATACTCTCACATAATTGCATATGTTCCAAATTCAGTTGTTAAGGAAATTTTAACTCAGAATGGGCCTGATGGAAAAAGAGGCAAATGGATTTCCACTATACTAGAATATGACATTGAAATCAAGCCTACAAAATTGCTCAAAGGAAAAGGTTTAGCCAAACTCATGTTGAATCGAACTATCAGGCCTTAGACATAAATTTCATTGCTCAACTAGATGATCAGGAAGAGATGGTGACTCCACGAAGTAGTGAAGCTTTTATAGATTCACCCTGGTATGTGGAAGTTATATTTTTTTTACTCAAATTACAAGCTCCTTCTGGTTTATCTAGAACCAAAAGCAGATTTTAAAAATTGAAATCAATGAAATATTGTATTTTAGATAATGTTTTATTTTGGAAGGATCACAGTGGTATCCTATTAAACTGTTTATTAAAATATGGAGCTGACAAAGTCATGCAGGAACTTCATGCAGGAGACTGTGGAGGACACCTTTACTGGAAAACAACTACTGATAAAATTTTTAGGGCAGGTTTTTACTGTCCCACTCTTTTTTCAAATGTTAGAAAGTATGTGAACTCCTGTCACAAATGCCATATATTTGAAGGGAAGAAGAAACTCTTACCATTACCCCTAAAACCTATCTCAACAAAAATTTCATTTCAACAATGGGGTTTAGACTTCATTGGTGAAATTCACCCACCCTCCTTTGCCCAACATAAATGGATTTTGACAGCGACTGATTACTTTACCAAGTGGATAGAAGCCATCCCTTCTAGACAAGCCACATACTCTATCATTATTTCATTCCATGAGAACAACATCCTTTCTAGATTTAGATGCCCACAAAAGCTCATTACTGATAGTGTTGTTGCCTTCAAATCCAAGAAAATGATAGACTTTTGTAAAAAATACCATATCAACCTTGGCCATTCCAATTCCTATTACCCTCAAGGTAATGGACTAGCAGAATATTCAAACAAAATCCTAGTTAATATCATCAAGAAGCTGTTAGAAGATAACAAGAAAACCTTGAATAAAAGGTTGGTTAATGCGTTATGGGAAGACATACTAAGTACAAAGAAATCTATTGGTACATCTCCCTATCAATTGGTATATGGGATGGATGTTGTTTTTCCATCTTCATTAGGAGTGTCAGTGATGAAAATTATTCAAGAGCAGCAAGTAGAACCAAATGACATCCAAAGGAGGATAAATCAGACAATTCATTTGCACCAAACTAGGGAAGAAGTTTATATCAAATCTCAAGTAATCCAAGACAAAATCAAGAAGATTTTTGATAAGAAAACTAAAGAAGATGATTTTTTCATTGGTAATAAAGTACTCAAATGGGATTCCAAAAGAGAATAAAAGGGAAAACATGGCAAATTTGACTTTCTTTGGAAGGGCCCATACATCATTTATGGTTACAGTATGCATTTTTCTTGAAGGAGTTAGATGGAACAGATCTACCAGGTGGACTAGTCAATGGTAGAATGCTGAAGCACTATTTTTCACCAGACTAACCAATAGTTTATTTTTTTTACTTTGCTCATTACAAATACCATAGAAAAGTTTAGATTGGATTGGATGATTATCTTCGAAAGTCGAAGCCCGAAGAGAAGGCCCTAAGCTTTGAAAGATATAACATCATATGTTTGAATAAATGAGATCACAGAAAGCAATTCCAAGCCATAACAAAGTCAAAGTTCCAAGGCTACTGATCAAAAAGTTCTTAACATCTCACCAGGAGATGCCATCCCCTAGTGGAGCCACTGTTAGGGTCCTATAATAATAGGGATCATAATTTTGAATTAACTATGATGAGTTTTGTAATATTTTACATAGCTTTGCTTTCTGCAAATATTTTCCCATATTAAAAAATGAAAAAAGGGTATGTCCTAAAAGAAAAATCAAAGGACAAAAAGAAAATAAGATAAAAAAAGGATATAAAATATGAACCCCACAAAAAGAAACAAAAATAGATCCTGAAAGTGTTGCACATTCAAATGCCACTACTCTTAGTTTACTTTATGCAAATAAAATTGTGTGCAGCTTGTCCAAAATGCCACAATTCATGATGATCATACAATTTAATCTTGATTCATTTATGCTTTTAAATTTCATGTTATGAGAGTTAGTGAATAAAGATCTGACCAAACCATTTATTCTTGACATATCAATAGTTAGGTAGAGAATAAAAATGAGCTCATCAGTTTAATCTGAGCCATTGGAGGATATAAGGTTAGAAATAGGTTAGTTTGCTTATCAAAAGAAAATAAAAGGGCCAACAAGCTCAAATGCACCCAATAAAGGAAGTAAAAAATGTTAGGGTAAATAAAGGGTAGGCATAAGACTTTTACAAGTCATGGAAAGCATCAATTGATTCATATCATACCACTAATATATTTCTAAACACATTCCCCTTGCTAAAAACCCTATTTCCACTCTTGGAAGTCATTTCCCCTTGTAAAAAATCCTTTTCCCTTCGTAAAACCCCTTTTCCTTTCCTAAAACCCATTTCCATCACTAAAAATCCTCCCCTTTTACTAACTTTGCATTCTCATAAGAAACATGAAAAACCCACTTATCCAAAGTTTGCAGCACTAAATTATTATTGGGCCTCGCTTCCCTTTTAACTCAATTTCCCGCTTAAAATGTTTTCTTGGACCCCTCATGTTATTTTATCATATAGTTTATATTTCATTGAAAGCCCCCCCACTATATGAATTTCCCAAGTCCCACTTTACTTTAACCTCACACATATTACTCCCTGCTAACATATTAACCCCTTTATATAAACCCTTCCACTTTAATATATTACCCGACCCCACTATATTAATCCACAACCCACATATATTTTTTACACAACATTTTGTCACCGTCCCTGCAATCCCTCACCCTGCATATTGGAGGGTCTTTCCTGTGACTTGTGAGCAGTGTCATACTCTGCAAACACCTTCTTTGCATCCTTTTGCATAAGGACATCATTTCTCTTATTGAACATTTCCTCAAAAAGCACACAAAAACCTATGTTTTGGCCTTGGCGCGGGTAGCCAGTTCACCCCTCACGCCAATATGGAGGATTTACACTAGAGCCCGTGCCACCTGACGCTCTGTCTCAGTGTTGTGCCCACGCCAGATGTTTTATGAATTTTTTTTAACAAAAAGAGGCGGAATTTTCCTTCTAACCACCTCAGGGATGAGTCACAGGAAGTGGTTAAGTTGATGAGCCACAAATCTCCCTCTTTAGGTAGTGGTTTCCTCCTCCTATGGAACACTCCTTGAAGATGGGTCTCCACTCCATGATTACAGGGATCCTAACCTCTCCCTCTCCCTCTATATAAACATGCCTTCTCCCTTTATGAAAGCTATCTGAACATATAGCTAAGAAGCTGAACTCGGAGAAGAGATACTATAGCTAAGTAATTGCTATTGAGAAGGTAGAACCAAGGAGAATTCCGTAGAGAGAGCCCCGTCCAAATTCCCGACGAGCCTTTGTGAGACGCGCTCCGCTGGAACCCTGTTGGAGGAGACCACAACGTCGAAGCTTGGTTGTACTCTTTCTTTCTTTCATTAATATACTCGACTATGGTGTTGGTTCCATCATTGTGTTATGTTGATCATCTCATGCAATTGATTTAGTCTTCTTTGACTAACTGATAGTTACGAATGTGAATTAGTATGTTGTATATTGTCGTTGTTTCTTGTGTATATGCAGGTATCCGAGCGTGAAAGTGAGTGGATCGTGATCTGTAAAACCAAGAGTGAGAGGCAGCCACTCTTTCCGACGACAACAACAGTGTAGGACCTTCGTTAAGTCATCTATCGAATCTCCGTCCATTTGTAGGTATTAGAGTTTGTCTTGTTTTGGAGTTTTTGGTTAGTAATTGTGTTTCTGGGTGATTTCTTGACATGTTTTGAGTGCTTTGGGATTGTTTGTGATTGTGAACAACCTCCTTCCTTCAGTTGTTTGTCCGTTTCCTATCAGCATCATGGGTTTTCTAGTGCTTTGGTATGCTGAGCCTCCTGTAGGAGTTTAGATCTTTTGTTTCACGGTCAACATCATTCCTTGTTTGATTGCATTTAGCTCCCTTGATCCATTTGAGTGATTGCATTGGTTGAATGGTTCTTGCCTCTTTCATTCAGTTGTGCTTCTTGTCACTCCAAGCATAGATTTCACTGCTTGTATGGGTCTGTTTCGACATCTTTCTTCGATTTGAGAGATTGCAACATTGGTTTTAATTTTGTTTTGTTTGATTTTGGGTTGATTGAAATGGTTTCGTTTCAACTCTTGCATTAACATTCTCGAACTAGTGTGTTGGTTTTATTTTCATGTCATTTAGTGCACTGTTTTCCCTATTACATTGAAAAAAAAAAAAATATTTGTGCTTGCATTGTGAAATTGAAAAGTCTGTCACATATATAGCATTGGACATTCTAGGAAAGATTTCTCATTTTCATTAGCTTGCATCTTATACTGTAGTGGATGTTTTTGCATGTTCTCATTATTTGGTATCGCTTGAAAACTCTTAACTTTCTCGTAGATAGCTTTTCATCGAACGAAATGGTATTTTATGGCATGTAGCTTGTATTTAGGGATTTGTGAGATCCAACATTTGGTAGGACCTTGGAATTGAAACATAAATACAAGATCAACTTAAAATTTACCCAATTAACCTAAGGCAACATTGAAACCTAACTAAATTTTAGTGGTCTAAGTTAGTGACGTGTTCCGACATCTTTAAGCCTAGCAGCTTTCGCTCGCCATCTGGCTTCAGACAGGACTAGTACGGACTTGCGCTCCCCATACCGTCGAGTATATAAAGGGAGACCCGTCTAGGTTGCAATCCTTTTATCCTTAGGAAGCCGAGTCTGCCGCCTTGTAACCGTGATACACCGAACACATCATTCGGGGAGACTACCTGCACGTACGTCAAGTCCTTGGTCAATTCTTCTTTCATTTGATTACCAAGGTGTATATGGCAGTTCACGGAAACCTGGTACACCCTTTTACCTAGACTACCTGAGCAGTCATTTTCAATCTGTACTGACTCCATAAATTTGAAAATATAATCGAGCACTTGTCCTTTCGTGCTCACTTAAAACTGAAAGAGACTAGAGTCATCTTTGACTGTTTCCTGACTCTTAAAACATGAAACAATTTTTTTTTGGTTTCAATGTGGTAAAATAAACTTCCTACGATTACACACCCATTAAAGTTTGATTACTTGGCCTGTCTTTATTTGCCTTGGTTTTGATCCAAGAGTCTTCATTTTCGATATTTTTCCCTTTTCTGGTGTGCTACAGTCACAGTGGCGGAACCATCGGTTTCATCTACTGGTATTCCTTTTTTGGACGATTCATCTGAAACTTCGCAAACCTCTAGGTCTGTCGAGCTTCAGCAACCTATCATCCCATCAGAGTACCCCTTTGGAGAACCGATTGAGTTCCATTGGCCTCTTTCAAATGCTTGGTTTGGGTTTGGGGTCGGGGAACATTTCCCCCCTCTCACATTGGGATCACCATTTTGGCTGCTATCATACCTCCTAGCCCCCGTAGTATTTTACAAGATCTCATTGGTGGATTCAGACAGGAACTCGTTTGGTCCTAATGGTAGTGAGGGGATTCCAGTTTCTGATGAAGAATACTAACTTTTCTCGGAAGACGTCCATCAAGGGCCTGCTCAATCTTCACCATCGGTGTCACTTCCAGCTGGATATAGGTCTTTGGGTCAGATTATAGCCGGTATTGCCTCCATGGCAACATCAACTCCATCGAGGGGGCCGATTCTCCCATCATTAGGGATTTCGCCAACGACACCTGTCTCGTCGACGCCTTCTGTTACGTCTGTCCCAACTAGGCCTACTGTTTGCGTGGCTGCATCGACATCGGTCGTCACCGATCAGTCGTCAGGAGTTTCAGCTTCGGTAGAGACTTCGATTTCCATGGCGATCCTTGACGACATTTATTTTGAGGAGTATTGGCTTGTTGTTCAGCAGCAGAGCTCCGAGACTTATCAATCCCCTCAGGATCCTAATCGTCCTTATTATTCTCATCATGACGCGGTTGGTACCCCGATTTATTTGCTTCCGTTTCAATATGATGAGCACAACAACCCTATGTATTTGCCTACTCCTGAGGCTTATCAGTTCCTTTCCGGTTTTAGACCTACCTTGCCTATGCAACCTTCTAACTAGAAAGGACAACCCTTTCAGGGACGACCTTCGGTTCAGCAAGGGTATGTTTATGACCCACAAGGACAACCCTTTCAGGGACACCCTTCGGTGCAGCAAGGGTATGCGTACGACCCACAAGGGAAACCCTTACAGGGACAGCCTTTGGTCCAACAAGGATTATTTTACGGCCTACAAGGGTAGCCTTACAATCCTCAAGGTCAACCTTTACAAGCTCAACTTGTGGCCCAACCGGGGCAACCTCAAGGACCTCCTGGGTAACCGGTATATCAACCTGGACCTTCTTATGGTCCTGGGGGGAAAATCCATCCATCACAACCTTTGGTGCAACCATAACAACCATATTTTCCAATTGGTCCAAATGTTGCATAACTTGGACCATCTTATGGTCCTGCTCCAGGTCAACCTGGCCCATCGTAGCCATCATGCCAACCTGCTCTGTAGGAGCAACCTGTTGGCCCTCATCAGTCAGGTCAACCTGCTCAGCTGGGCCAACCTGCACAGACAGTTCACCCTGCTCAGCCACCGCTCTACTATATTCCGCAGTCGAATCAACCTCTACGCCCGACTTATCTAGCTCAGCAGGGCCCTAATTATTAGCAGCCCGTTCGACCCCAAGGCGATTATTACCCTCAAGGTCAATATCGACCGGTATACAACGCGCCTCAAGGTCCTACTTATTACCCTCAACCGCCGGGCCATACTTATATTCCGCAGCAAAATCCTTATGCTACTCAATCGGGACCCTCATATACTCAGAATCAGTATCCTGGTCTTCAACCTCTGTATCCTGGTCCTCAGCCACAATATCAACCGATTTATCCGGCTTATACCCCTTATGGTATGAATCCTTCAGGACAAAACCAATGTAGGCAGAGTTACACTCCACCAGGATGGAATATGGGTACGGGTCCTTATCGGGGACGTGCTATGCCTTTCAACCCTCAATTACCATTTCTCGCCACGTTGGAGTTACCAGATGTGTCCAAATTGACAAATGATCCAATTCTTCATAATCCTTATTGGCCTCTGGTTCCAACGAAGGTTCCTAGTGATTGTCCCAAGTTTGAGGGAAAATCTGGAGAAGACCCCCAAGCACATGTCATGACATACCATTTATGGTGTTCTTCCAATTCTTGGGTGGATGACTCTGTTCGACTCTGTCTTTTCGAGCGCACTCTCACCGGGGCTGCTGCTAAGTGGTATATTGAACTGCCTCGTGGTATCTTTCAATATTTCAACACTCTCACTATGGCATTCCTTACTCATTTCCAGTTGCCGGTTCGTTATGAAGCCGGGACGCATCTCCTAACATCCTTGAAACAGGACTGGGCTACCCATATCTCAGAC
Source organism: Pinus albicaulis (assembly GCA_034641835.2). Taxonomy (NCBI): domain Eukaryota; kingdom Viridiplantae; phylum Streptophyta; class Pinopsida; order Pinales; family Pinaceae; genus Pinus; species Pinus albicaulis. The sequence continues at coordinate 812,961,125 of CM076579.1, read as the reverse complement.
CACATTCATGAATGGAGACGGCGTTGTCACCTGATCAAGTTCGAAATTCCTGATCAGATTCTTACTCATTGGTTCACTACCTCTTTTTTCAATCAGATTGCGAAAGACATCGCCATGGGGGCATGTGTAACCGAGGAACAAGCCATTTCTCGTGCCCAGTACCTTGATTTAGTGTACTCTCAATCAGGCATTTTGTATGACATCTTGACTGATGCTCCATGACCTGGGACCTCTAAAGCGCTGACTACCCCATCTGTTGACGACGTTATTAGTTTTGTGTCTCAGACTTCACGTAAGTCTTTCAAGCAGAAATTGAATTCTTCTAATGGTTCTGCTCCTCAACCTACCCCGGATTCTGGTAAAACCTTAGAGGTCAATGCCATTCAGGCCAATCCTATGGACAAGACATCCAAGGGGAGAAAGAAGGGCAAAGGCAAGGCCAAAGCTGATACCCCAAAACCAGAATCGTCTAAACCTCGTGCTGATGATGGTTCACAGCAAAAGCCGAAGTATCCCTGTCTGATTTGTGATGAGGAACACTACACTAAGGATTGTCCTAGATGATCCAAGGTTAGTCAACTTCTCAAAGGCACTAAGGGAACTCCGGCTGTCCTCAAATAACCTTTTCTGTCTCAGCAAACATAGATGGTTGAGCAACCTGTGCCATTTGCATCGTTTGGCTCTCAAGTATTCATGATGAACGGTTCTACACCCGTTTCCATCACTACTCGGTCGAAGGATTATGCTGGATCACGCCAGGCAGCCGGGAAAGAGATCATTGATGGTCCTCCTCCCCCACCTGCCTCTGGTCCTACTGAGATTGAAAGGGCCAATGCTGAACCCGTTGTATGACCACCTTCTAAAGGTGTTCTCCTGAAATCTTCTTATAATCCTAACACTTGTGCTACTCAGCATTACAGTATTGTTGAGGATTTAGCACAGGCGCCATCTGTGATGTCCGCGTTAGAAGTGCTTCAGAGTTGTCCATCTCAACAGAGAGCGTTATTATCTGCGATCTGCAGGATTAATCCTGCTGATTCTAGCCTTCTCTCTTTCAACTTAGAGAATTTCGTCCCTCGACTCCCACATCAGATCGCACTTGTCATACAAGTCGGCATTAACAGTCTCAACATCCATAGGGCCATTGTGGATGAAGGTGCATCTACCTGTGTCATGTCATCTGCTTGCTGGAAGGCTAATGGATCTCCAGCCCTGACTTCGTCACCCAATGCCCTTGAGGCATTTGATGGAAGGGAATCAAAACCCTTCGGTGTTCTTGCTAGTTTACCGATCACATTGTAAGGAAAGATGGTCAATGTTGAAGTAGAAGTCATTGACACTAAACTCAATTACAATCTTCTACTCGGTCGCAGTTGGAATCACGCTATGCTATGTGTTCTGTCCACCCTCTTTCGACTTCTAAAGTTTCCACACGAGGGAAAAATCATTACTGTCGATCAGTTGCCATTCTTTACCTCGTCTTCCGAGAACAACGTGCCATACGTGGATCAGATTCCTTCTCCCCCCGACAGTGTAAGGCTAGGTCTTTTCAAAGATCTCGCCCTCATGGCTATCTTTCCCCTTCTGTCACCAAATACCGTTCAAGTTAATATGATCTCTTGGTCAGATGACCCATGGATCATTCCTTTACCTGAACAGGTCGATTCATTTGGGGATTCAATGCCGCTCAGTCCAATTGAAATCAATTATTGTGAGCTTGCAGCTGCATCTGATTCTCCCCCTTCTGAAGGTGCTCCTTTGAGCATGTCTCTTGACGTTTATTCTCAATCCCCTAGCTCGGCGATGCGGATTCGCCTGATCCTTTGAAAGAAGTGTTTCCATCCTATGAGGCTATAATGGAAACCATGTCTCTCGAAGACCTACCATGGAGCGATGGGCATCATCGTTCCTCATTTATGCCTGGCCTCGGGGCAATGTCTAACTGTCTTGAGTGTTTTGCGTCTCAAGTTCCTTCTCCGCCACTTCAAACGCCTATCTTGACTCATGAAGTCTTCGCTGAAGGTAACTTGGGTAACATTACTCAAACGATGCCTATCGACATTTCTGTGAAACCGGGAATTGTCAAGAACATCCATGTGGGAGTCACTTGCTCTTTTGATGAAGTCCAAGTGTATACTAGCCTCTTTCGCCAATTCCGTGATGTTTTCGCTTGGTCTTATGAAGAAATGCCTGAAATTGATCCTAGTATTGTGGTGCACGAGATTCCCACCTACCCAGGTGCGAAGCCTGTTCGCCAGCGTCTTCGTCCGGTGCATCCTCGGAAAGCCGCCACCATAAAAGCTGAAGTTGAAAAACTTCTCAAAGCGGGTTTCATTTATCCAATTACTCTGACAGAGTGCGTTTTTAACATTGTTCCCGTGGATAACAAGCAGGGAGCAATTTATGTATGTGTTGATTATCGCGATATCAATCGGGCCTGTCCTAAGAATAACTATCCCACCCCTTTTATCGATCAAATCATTGATGATTTTGCGGGGAGTGAGATTTTTTCCCTTATGGATGGTTTTTCTGGCTATAATAAGATCAACATTCTCCAGTCTGATCAACACAAGACCGCTTTTATCTGTCCTTGGGGAACGTTTGAGTATAATAAACTCCCTTTTGGCTTGAAGAACGCTAGGGCTACGTTCCAGTGCGCGATGTCTTATGCCTTTCACGATATTCTTCATATTTTTCAACCATACCTGGATGACCTTCCGGCTCATTCAGCTACGCGAAAAGGCCACCCGGACCATCTCCGCCAGATCTTTCTTCGTTGTAGACGCTACAACATTCGGCTCAATCCGCATAAATGCATCTTCTGCGTCGATTCCGGTAGACTTTTAGGATTCATCGTATATAAAGACGGAATTCGCCTTGCCCGCTTAAGGTTGAGGCTAAACACTGTTACCGATGAAATAGTAACCTGACCTCAAAACGGGAACTCTAGCCCAAAAAGACTCAAAAAACATGAAAAGCACCCCAAAAACAAAAAAAAGTGTATTCCAGAACGCACTTGGTTTTTTTTTAAGGTAAAATTTCAACATTTTATAAAATTATGCTAAAAACAAAATTGTTTCTTGAAAAATGATTGAAAAACACCCTCAAAACAAAACCAATTGATGCTGGAATAACAAAAAAAAAAAATTGTGTCATATTTTTGACATTTTTAAAAATAGAAATAACATTTTTTAATTTTTAAAATTCAAACATTAAAAAAAACCTAAAATTTAAGAAAAAAATAAATTTAAAAAATAAAAACATTTTAAAGCTTAAAATTTAAAAATATATAGAAAAAAAAAAATAAAAAAATAAAAATTTTAATTCAAACATTAAAAAAAATAAATTTAAAGATTAAAATTTCAAAATATACAGAAATAAAAAAACAAAAATAAAAACAAAATAAAAATATTAAATTAAAAAAAACATGTTAAAAAAAGAAAGAAATTATAAAAAATAAAATATAGAAATTAAATTTAAAAAAGAAAAAAATGTTTATTAAATTAAAAAAAAATTTAAAATAAAAAAAATGTAAAGAAATATATTAAATTTTAATAAATTTAAAACTCTAAAAAAAAATGATTTAAATTAAAAAAAAAGAAAAAGAAAAATAAAATACAATAAAAATATTAAATTTAAAAAAAAAATAAAAAAAAAAATTAAATTTAAATTATAAAAAATAATATATATATATATATATATATATATATATATATATATATATATATATATATATATATACACGAACTTAAATTAAAAATATATATATATTAGATTTTATTAAATTAAAAAAAAATGTTAATATTAAAATAACAAATTAAATTAAAATTAATTCAGATTTTTTATTTTAAATTTAATTTGTTTTGATTTTTTTTGTTTTGTTTTGTTTTTTTTTTTAAATTTAATATTTTAGATTAATTATTTTTAAAATTTAAAATTTATTTATTAAATTTTTATTTTTTATTTTTATTTATTTTTTAAGGTTTATTTAGTTTTTCATTTTTAAAATTTATAAATTGTTTAATTTAAAAACAAAATAGTAAATTTATGGATATTTGTTTTCTAATTATTCGCATGTGGTTTTTTTCATTTTTTTTGTTTTTTAATGTTAGTTTTTTTTTTTTTTTTAAGTAGAAATTCTTTCGGTAATAATCACATGCAAAAGAACGTGGTCGACGCGTTTCGAACCAACCAGTGTGGTTCATCATCAGGACCATGTTTTTACTTCTTATTATTATTATTTTAATTTTAAGTTTTAAATTTAATTTTTTCTTTTTTGTATTTTATTTTTTTTATCTAAATTTTAATTTTGTAATTTTAATTATTTTCAAATTTTCTATTTTATTTTTATTTTTTTAATTATATGGTTTTTTTTAATAACTTAGAAAAAAATGTTTTTGATATATATATTTGGTTAATTTTTGTTTTTGTTTTTCTTTAAATTATGTGTTTTTTTCTTCCAATTTTGTCATTTCTTTTGGTATAATTTTCGAATATTTTTGTTTAAATTTTTTATTTTTACGAGTTAATTTTGTTTTTTTTTTTACATTTTTATTGGTTTTTTTTTATTGTTTATTTGTTTATATATATATATATATATATCTAAGTTTTGTGTTTTATTACCAACAGGAAAATCACCACTCTAAAAAAAAAAGGTTGATGCTGCATCAATACGTTTCAAAATTAGCATGAAAATCACCGCTCAAAAAAAAGTTGATGCTGCATCAATACGTTTCAAAATTAGCATGAAAATCACTAACATTTTAAAACAAATATTCATACTTCATAAATAAAAATATTAGAGTGTCAAAAATGTGCACAAAAAAAAAGGGCTGATTCTGCATCACCATTTTTCAAAATCGGGTGCTTTTTATGCTACAAAAAAAAAGTAGGTAACAGTGCGGTTACCTATTTCATCAGTAACAGTGTTGCTATTGTTAATCTCCCCTCTCCATCCTCGTTACACCAGCTCCATAGTCTCCAAGGGAAAGCAAATTTCTTACGTCGTTTTATCCCAAAATATGCCTAAGTAGCCAAAGGGTTTACACAACTTTTAAAGCATGACGTCCATTTCTGTTGGGATGAGATTGCTCAACAATCCTTTGATACGCTTAAGATGTTGCTTGCCAATGCTCCTCTATTACGTCCTCCGAATTACCATCGTGATTTCAACCTCTATCTAGTTGCCACCTTCAGTACGATCTCCATGGTTTTGGTTCAAGATGATGATGACTATAACGAGCATGTCGTTTACTACTTGTCTTGGAACCTTATCGACCTTGAGACGCATTATGCACATGTCGAGAAGTTAGCGCGGGCTGCGGTCTAGGCCGTCCAGCGTTTTCGTCATTATATCCTTTTACGCACGGTGACCGTGATTTCTGATTGTAACCCCATGACCTATATTCTGTCTCGACAGTTGCTGGGGGGAAAATAATCGAAGTGGATCGTTATCCTCCAAGAGTTTGATTTGGAGTTTACTACCGCCAAATCAAAGAAATCACTCGTTTTCATTGATTTGATTTGTTCTCTCCCCGCCAACTCTGGTCCTTCTCATTTCGAGGATCATATTCCAGAAGAAATTCTTTTCTTGATTAACACCCTCGATCCATGGTACGGTGGTATCATCGTGTATCTCCAAACTTCTACTTTTAGGTCTGAGTTAACGAAAGATGTCTGACGCCACATTCGGCATCAGTCGCAACCTTATTGTATTATCGAAGATACCCTCTATTGTGTTGGAGTCAATTCTATACTCTGTCGATGTCTGACCCTTGAGGAAGCTGAGAAAGTTTTAAATGACTACCATAGTGGTGCCTGTGGTGGTCACATGTCTGGTTATGCCATCGCACAGAGGATCCTTCGTGCTGGCTATTTCTGGCCGTCCATTTTTAAAGATTGCATTGTTGCAGTACGCAAATGCCATGCGTGCTAGATATATCAACGCAAGATGTGTGCACCACCTATTCCTTTACACCCTGTCATTACTGTTGGTCCTTTTGCCAAATGGGGCATCGCTTTTATGACGTGTAACCCTCGTTCAGCCGGGGGGCATGCCTATATTATCGTCACCATCGATTATTTTACAAAATGGGCCGAAGCAATGCCTACACTAGCTGTGGATGGTAAGAAAACAGTGCAATTTATATTCAATCATGTTATTACTCGGTTTGGTGTTCCTCAAGCCATCGTTACTGATCACGGTTCTCATTTTTGAGACTATAGGATGGCGGAGCTGACATCTAAGTTGTGTCTGCGTCATGACAACTGAATGCCTTATTACCCTCAAGCTAATGGCCAAGTTGAAGCCGTAAAGAAAATCCTTGTTACCATGCTTCAATGAACAATTGGGATCCATAAATCAAATTGGCATCTCATGTTGTTTTCAGCTCTTTGGGCTTACGGAACGTCGATTAAGAGTGCAACTGGAGTTACCCCGTTTCAGTTGGTATACGGTTTGGAAGCCACTCTTCCGATTGAATGTGAAATCCATTCACTCAAACTAGCTGTGGAATTACTACCTAATACTTTGCCTGAGGAAGAACGTCTCCTCTACTTAGAGAGATTGGATGAAACTTGTCGCTTAGTTGCCTTGGTCATCGAAGCACAGAAGAAGCGAGTCAAAGATCCTTTTAACCAAACAGTTTCTCCTCGTTCTTTAATCGAAGGCGACCTCATTCTCCTATATGACCAAGCTCATGACAAGATGGGGGCAGGTAAATTCCAACCCATGTTGCATGGGCCCTACATCGTCAAACATGTGTTAAAAAATGGGGCTTATGAGCTTATTGATTATGAAGGTTATCCCTTAACACAACCCAAAAATGGGTTGTACCTGAAAAAGTATTATGCTTGAGTCATTCATGCATGATATGTGTACATAGGTGATTTTTTATTTTTTGTGCATGCTTTGGTTTGATGTGCTTTGTGAGATTTTTTCTGCTTATTGGGTCTTGTTTGTTATGCAGATGTCTATTTCCCCATATGTCGGTTTCGCAGATGGAGCTTCCCATAGTACCAGGAACTTGTCTTCGGCAACCTGGGTAATTTATGATCTTGTTGGTGAGTTGATTAACCTACAAGGTATTTGTCTAGGACCAACTACAAAAAATGTCACTGAATATAGTGCTGTTTTGGAACTATTAATCGAGGCAGTTAACCTCGGCATACGCACGTTGCTTGTGAATCTGGATTCACAACTTGTTGTTCTTCAACTTAACTGTCATTATTTGGTTCCAAACCCATGCATTTTGAGATTGTATTTGCGTATTCGTTTACTTGAAAGACATTTTGATTTGATCACATATCAACATATACCAAGATGAATGAATACATTAACTGATACAATAGCTAACATTGTGCTAGATAGACATTTGCGCAATTTATAAAACATCATCATATGTAAATATAGACCCATGTAGAAAATAGATGTATATATATCGATTGTTTGCAACGTTGCATCATAAAAACCCAAAAAAATATATATGTCTGTTTTAGTTACATCGTGAGACAACATGTCTCTCAAAAATGTGCGGAAATAAAAGCCTAAGTGCCTAATCAACGTGATGCTCATGATAGCACATCACCGCCCGTACCAACCACCTCAACAAGCGGTGGATACGACTCAGCACCCCTACAGTGTGCCTCTGATAGGCTCGAGGAACATCATCAAAACAAGCATAGTCTGGAATCCCACGGGTGATCCCCTCCAGGTTCTGTACTATCTCCTCATCACTGCCCTCACCATGAGGATTGAAATTGCGAGGAGTTCGCCTCGCTATCTGCGACATACCTACAGGTCGCTCTAGGCCAACATTTGCATACATATAATATTAACTGTCAGAACATGCATATATACCAAAAAATCATAAACTCATGAAAATAAAAAATGAGTCTCACCTAGCTCTTTATCCCAATCCTCTCCCTCCAGGAGCGGGAGGTATGGATCACCGATGAATTCTGTGCCAGAATAAGGCTAATCCTCCACGACAATCAGTTGTCGGCAGAGCCAATTGAAGAATTCTGGCCTCCAAGACATCTGCTGGCTGCCCCTTGCTCTGGGCATCAGTGCGGCCCATCGGGCCATCCGTGGTTCTCTGGGTGGTGGCATCGGGACAATGACCTCCTGACGCTGGAATATGGGTAATCGTTCCAAGAATAATGATACCAAGATTGATCCATACCCAAAATAATTTATTTTGGTCTTCTTGCACTTGGTAAGTTGCCGCTTGATGTTAATAGTCACGGCCTCGACCCAGTTGAAGAGAGTCGGGTTAATGCACTCTGAGGAAAGAAGCAGTTGTGTCTTTGTGGCCTCATGTGGTGCTTGTGATCCTGCAGCTCGCATGATAGTGTGCATCACTACTTTTAGTGCTAGATCAGGGATGGTTTGGATGTCAACCTTTCCACTGCTTGTTCCTTTTCGTGCCCCTCGGCACACCCTGTCGTTCACCATTCCCATGCTTTCCCTGGAATGAAGGGTACCTGTCAAGATAGGGACTGCACCCCTCCGTGATAATCTTGTGATAAAGTACACATCAGAGATTTCGAGTTGAAGTTCCTTGTCCTAAGCACAAACTTTTCTTGATCCTCGTCCCAAATGCTTATCAAATATTGAAGCAATTCTGGCTGAGCCCGGAGGCACGGTGTCAGGAAGAATTTCTTTAGCCCACAGTCTATGAGGGCATTCATGCATCGTTAATTCTCCATGGCTAGTTCATCCTCCTCACTGTGTTCTCTCTCTTTCCACTCAATTACCATATTTTCTTCTTGGTACCTGCACACATTGTTCACATGAGCATTGTTAGTCTCCTTAGGCATTGAAATTTGCAAGCAAATGGTTGCATTTTCTTCAAATTTAGGCGGATTTTTGGGTTGCGCAGTTAGCGTGACTGTTTCGCTAAAATTCACGCCAATGGGCGCGACTCCTGTGTAAAAAGGGGGCGACTAGCGCGGGTCCGTGCCTGAAACCCGCGCCAACCGCGATACCCTAGTTTTGACAAATCCTCCCCTAAAGGATTCAAAATGACAAATAAAGGTAATGAAATTTAGTTCAAAAGATGGAAAATGATGTCTGATCTTACCTGAAACTAACGGAATCAAGATTGGTTCACTGGATCGCTCACAATCGTCGCCACAAGATCGCAAGGAAAATGGGTCACTGTTGCTCCACAAAGAGGTAAAAGTTAAAAGTAAATAATTTTTACCACTTATGGAATTTTATAAATTTTCAAAATCTTAAAGTAGGTTTTAAAACATATCTGTCGATTATTTTATCATATTATTTTCGAGGAATACGTTTTACACACGTATTTTTGTGCAGTGACAGGTTTTCACATGGTTATGACAGAGAAACGAGTTGTATTTTATACTTTTTTTGGACTCGGTAAAAACACGAAAAAGTCACTACTGGAGTCACCTTTTAGCTCTTTTCTGACTCTCTAAAACTGAAAATATTGCCGAGACGCTTGTCGTTTTGAAGTCGTTAAATTCGCTGAGAAACGATATCTACCCAGTATACATTTACCCCTTTTTCAGGCTGGGATAGATTATTTACAAAAAAGGAATACCTTAGCCTATCGCGACTAAGGGGTTCTCTCAGACACAGTTTTCTACCTTTTTGGATCTGTGAGACTACTTACGAAAAGGGCCTTTGCTGGAGTTTTCTTTTCCACCTTCTTTTCAAACTCTCTAAACATGAAAAGATTCCGAGTTCTCCCTTCGTCAGACTCGTTAAAACTGATGACATCGGACTCCGTCATTATGAAGTTACCCGAGTTCCTCCTTCCTAGGGCTCGTGAGATGTACTAGGTTGGATTTTTCTGAAGGAAAAACTTACATTGCAAGCATATGCTATCCCCTTCAAGCTTGTTTTCAAAAATAATTGGGGTACTCACCAGAAATGGTGGGGGAAAATGGAGCCACATTGTAGTCATGTTGGCAGTATGTCGCTCTTGGACATGGCACTTGTCTGCATTCGTGTTAGGTTGGAGACATCTTACCTTGTCATTTGTTTGCCTCCATGGGTTTGGGTAATCTCTTTTGACCACTCATCTGCTCTTTTCCACGTCACCATGACCTCAAATCCTTTGGTGTCAAATATTTCCAAATCCAGTATCGTGACGCCGATATGTTCAGGAGAAGTTTGCCTCTGAAGTTTTCAACCTCCCTCTGATTCTCTGTTGGTCTTGATTCACAAACATTATATTCCTCTGTCTCATGTCGATGATGTGGGAAACATTATGGCCCACATTCGATTAGGTCACTTCCTGTCGACTCCAGCTCATTATCCAGGAAGTTGATATAGAGACTCCCTTCAGGTACCTTGGAGCCTGCATGCCTCAATGGCAGGTTCTTCGCATTCGACGTAAGGTCCACATCATTGGCCTTCGATCGACTGACTCTGCGGGTGTTCGATGTCAGATCACTATTCACACTCCGTGGATTGTACCTTTCGTAACTTGAGATCCATTTTCATTATTGGTGGTTTCTCTTATGTCTATTAACGACTTTCATCATTGGCTGGTAATCAGGCGATTTTCTTGCATGTTCGACTTCAACTCACATATTCGCATGCTCAAATTTATACTTTGTTTAGGTTGAGATGGAGCGCAAGACCCTGGGTTTTGTTTGATGAAATCCAAGTTACAGGTTCTTTATGGATTACTATGACTTATTACATGACTCTTTTGATTGGATGGCTGCGACCATACCTGAGTCTATTTGTTGATTCCTACTACTGGATGGCTGTGTCCATACCTCAAATCTCACTGTTTATGTACTCTATTATGGATGGCTGCGCCCATGCCACATGTCATATATCAGAAATATCAGTTGTATTTGTACTTGCAGGTTTTCTATAGCAATGTTTGGGTCGAACGCATTCTCATAAAGCATTTCACCCCTCCCTCTCCCTCGGACCTCATGCTTTAGGGGGCATATATTACACAACATTTTGTCACCGTCCCTGAAATTCCTCGCCCCGCATATTGGAGGGTCTTTCTCGTGACATCTGAGTAGTGTCATACTCTGCAAACACCTTATTTGCATCCTTCTGCATAAGGACATCATTTCTCCTGTTGAACATTTCGTCAAAAAACACACAAAAACCTATGTTTTGGCCTTGGCGCGGGTAGCCAGTTCACCCCTCGTACCAATATGGAGGATTTACACTAGATCCCGTGCCATCTGGCGCTCTGTCTCAGTGTTGTGCCTTTGCCAACTGTTTTAGGAATGTTTTTTAACAAAAAGAGGTAGAAGTTTCCTTATAAACACCTCAGGGATGAGTCACAGGAAGTGGTTAAGTTGATGAGCCACAAATCTCCCTCTTTAGGTAGTGGTTTCCTCCTCCCATGGAACACTCCTTGAAGATAGGTCTCCCTTCCATGATTATATGGATCCTAACCTCTTCCTCTCCCTCTATATAAACAAGCCTTCTCCCTTTATGAAAGCCAGCTGAACATATAGCTAAGAAGCTGAACTCAGAGAAGAGATACTATAGCTGAGTAATTGCTATTGAGAAGGTAGAACCAAGGAGAATTCCATAGAGAGAGCCCCGTCCGAATTCCCGACGAGCCTTGTGCTTTACTGGAACCCTGTTGGAGGAGACCGCAGTGTCGAAGCTTGGTTGTACTCTTCCTTTTTTTCATTAATATACTCGACTATGGTGTTGGTTCCATCATTGTGCTATGTTGATCATCTGATGCAATTGATTTAGTATTCTTCGACTGAATGATAGTTACGAATGTGAATTCGTATGTTGTATTACGTCGTTGTTTCTTGTGTGTGTGTAGGTATCAGAGCGTGAAAGCGAGCAGATCGTGATCTTTCAAACCAGGAGCGAGAGGCAGCCACTCTTTCCGACAACAATAACAACGTAGGATCTCCGGTAAGTCATCTATCGAATCTTCGTCCATTCGTTAACTAGGAATCTATATTATAACTTGTCTCGTTTGTGGCTAGACCCACTATAGGGCTAGTGGGATCGCCTCTGTCCGCAGAGGGTATTTACCTCACCAACAATATTATAAAACCTTTGCATATATATTATACCCATCCGCATAGAATATTCCTAGGTTCCACTTGTTAGAACCCCCGAATTCATCCATCTGCCCGATCCATCTTATCAGATCTAATGGCCAATAAGCGCTTTCGCACCCTGGATAGTCCAATGTTTAAAGCCGTGGGGGGGGGGGGGGGTGCGAAATGGGTAGTTTCACACCCCCGACTCCTCGGCACGAGGCATTCCCACAACGTATCACACCCTCCATCCTAAGATCACCAAACAAATTTTCACAGTGCGATAACCTGCCAAACCACCTTTTCGATATGCGATGAAACCATCCACTGTTTGAAATGAAATCCCGCGCCATGTGATTAACTACCTCCGGTCAAAAGTAATAAAACCTTCCCAAAACCATTATTTGACTATTGCTATTTAAATGTGAAAAAGAGTCCAAGAAACATTTGTCGACCCAGTTTGAAGCCATTCCGGACCAGAATTGAAGCCTATTGTTGCTAGAACCCCATCCAAAGACCAAAACTTCGATTTTCCAGGTAATCCTAAGCACCAAAAACCATTAATTAAGCACAATAATTGATAAATTGAATGAATTAATGGCCTCCCAGAGAATTATATATGTTAACCCTTTGAAACCACCTGTGGTAGATGTTGACCACGCCCCTCTAGCTGATAAGGACTTCAAAATCAGTGATATAGTCATGAAAAATTCATTGACCAGGCAGATGATATCCATCTATGGTATTAAAACCTGCCCAAATACATCTTCCCACAAACCTTTCAGTTTCCAGATCTCATTAGACTCTGCCAGATCAACTATTTTCCCAATGAAAGAGCTCTAATAACCCCAAGGCAAGATATACTATTTACAGTCACTTCTCAATCCATCAATCAGATGTTACATATCCAACCAAAGCCTGATGAAGTTCCATTATCCATCTAAATCCTTACTAAACTCTACCTGAAGCTAGATTTACCAAAAAGATTCCAAATGTTCCAGACTTTCCTTCCTCCATCAGTAGAAACCCCAAAAAATAATCCTTCATATCCATCTTCCATATTTTCAGAGAGAACCAGATATATTGTTACAATGTTGTAATGTATTTTATTGTATTTTACTGACGAACATGTAGATGCATCTATCCTAGGTTTTCTATCCTTATTTTTCCCAGGTCAACCTCCAGCTTCAACCTTCAATTTTGCCCAATACCTATCAGATGAAATTCATGATCAACTGGTCAAATTACCAAAGGAAGGAGTATTTAAATACTCCTCGGTTTTGTTCCATTTGTTCTTATATTTCCAATCAGAAAGGTCTAGAGTTAGCCTCCAAAAACTGGACACAGAGGGTAACCCCCAATCTATAGTCTTTTAGACATCCTTGATTAGAAAGGATTCCACAAAATTCAACTATAAATACTTCATTGATTCATTTGTTTATCCAATTTTTAATATGCTAAGCAGTAGCATTCAATCTAGAGTCAGTGAAGAGATAAAGAAAGTGTTACAATTATCATATCAAATTAAAATAGGAGACTGGTATTTATACCATAATCATACAGAAATTAGGGTGTATGGAAGCCAACTTACTCCATAAAAACTTCCCAAATACCTCCCAATGACGTTATTTGCTTTGGAATACATAGGACAAATCTTGAACTCAGATGGAGTCAATTTCCTTTCAGCAAATAAGAAAACTCAATTCAAGATTAAGTACCAGTTAGGGCCTTTTATTTGCAATAATAGGAATGCTGGTTAACAAGCAGACAAGTATTTGCAAGATTTCAAGTTAAGAAATAGTTTCAAATGGAAATATGACCCCTTGGGTGTCATAAGTAAGTTAAGTGTCAAATTAAAACTGACCCCTTTTATTCATGAGTCAAAGCTTGAAGTTGAAAAGTATTCCAGCTAGTCAGAGTGGTTGGAAAATACTTTACAAGAGATGGATAAGCAGGTTGATACTAGTTCCATCCTGCTTAATCCAACCCCACAAGACAGGAATTCAAAGAGGGCAAGAGAGGAAGGCTCTTATTCTACAGATACTACTTCTTATACCAAATTTAAGCTAATGTACAGGAAAAAGGAAAAAATGAATCCAATGATAGAACAAGAAGAGATAGTTGACACTGTTGAAATAATTGATACAAATATAATTGTGAAAGATAATGCACCCCCAAAAGTTTTAGAAGAAACACAACTGCCATCAAAATCCAGTGCACAAATCATTCAGAAGCAACATAGTGCAGAGGTTTCATCATCAAACAAACCAGTAGATAAAGAGAAAGACATAATGGAAAAATACAAAGAAATCAAGATCAAGAATGAAGCATTGAAAGCTGTAACTTATGCCCAATATTGGAATCAAACTCCCAGTGACAAAAACAAGTTAATTTTAGCTTTTGATTACCATAATAGAAGGATGCAAATGACATTTTTACAGCCAACAATGTAGGCTCCAAAATCATCATCTTATTACAAGGAAACAACCTTTGAAGTTCTTGCTAAAGATGTACATCCAATAGATCATATTGAGTTTCATAAAAAAACTGGAGAAATCATCTATTCCACTATGAAACACAAGGATTTAAGTGTCCAAAAACTTCATAAATCTCTGGAAAATATCAGGACACAGTTAAAACTAGAATAAGCCTCTTCAAAAGAAAAGGATAATAGGATAAAATCACTTGAAGGATTGATCATGGAGGTTGGATATAATCCAAAGGATATCAAAGCAGCAGAAGAGCTTATCAGGAAGAAGAATGCATACATAGATGCATTGAAGAAACAACTTAAGTTACGAACAACAGAGCATCCAAAAACTAAATAAGATTTGGAAAATGAAAATATGAAGGATGAAATGATGAATCTCATCATTCAGTTGACAGCTCAAATGAAAGAGATGGAAACTGAAATGGACAAATTAATGTAGGAAAAGCAAGCTAGCATGGAAGTAGTTCCTATTACTGCCATTCCTATAAATTCAACATCATTTTTAGTGGTTATAGCAGCTCCATTACCCAGAGTAGTCCCAATTACTACAACAGTTCCAGTGTCAACAGAAGTTCTAGCTACTACTACTACACCAAAAACAACATCAGCAGTACCAACATCCCATCCCAATGACGAGGCAAGAAAATTGATTAAGGCAATGCAGGATATGCCAATACAAACTACTGATATCAATAGGCTCAAAGAATAAGTGAAAAATCTAGAAGATGAAAATAAATTGGCTCAAGTAATGCATAAAGTTGAAACATAGAAATAAAACAGGTTAACTGAAAGAATTCATAAGTTAGAAAATGAGTTATCACTGCAAGATCCACTAGCCCAAGAAAAACATCAGTTGTGGGCCAATACCATTAACTCAGTTAATGATATTTGGCCTTCTATACAGGTTATATTTGAACAGAAGGAATTGATAAAGGAGGCTAATGATGCAATCCAAAAGGTCAAATAAGAGCTTGGAAAGAAACCAGAAGAAGCCACAGAGATAATAAAATTCCTAAATTCTAAAAACAAGCAGGAATTAGAAGAACTTGGGATAATAGATAGAACAAAGAACATCTTAGAGGTGAAGAAAGTGATTTCCAAGAGAAATCTGATGATACAACTTGAAGACAAATGCCAAACAATGGAGTTTGTAGTAAATAGATTTATGAACAAATTTGATGTTTTGAGGCATAAAGGTCTGCCTAATCCTTTAGTAATCAATGATAACCTAATGAGGCATGAAGACTATGATAAAAATATTAGGGAAGTAGCAAAAGAAACTTCCAACGTTTCATCAATGAAAGGAGTTCCCACAGGCAAAGTGCTCCTTC
Source organism: Pinus albicaulis (assembly GCA_034641835.2). NCBI lineage: Eukaryota > Viridiplantae > Streptophyta > Pinopsida > Pinales > Pinaceae > Pinus > Pinus albicaulis. The sequence continues at coordinate 812,945,285 of CM076579.1, read as the reverse complement.
AGATTTCATAAAACTTCTTTTACCTCCAGCATGAGGTAAATCACCTTTGTGAATAAGCCCACATTTTCCAAATACACAGAGGCTGATGATATTTACACGAGGATGGTAAAAATCAAACTTCCAGATGAAGAAGACTGGGAAAAATGGTGTGATTTACTGTGACAGATAAAAGTAAAAAAAGGTAAACGAGATACAAGGTAAAAGAGAAAATAGAGCAGTCAGGTAAAAGAAAATTCACAGAGTTAAAGAGCAGACAAATAAAGCTAGATGAAAGACATCAACATAAAAGATACAGTCAGCGTGAGAGATAAGACATCATAAGAGAAACAAACAACAGCTAAAATAAACAGGGACAACTTGCATTTAGTTAAATAGGTGTCTCTATCTTCTTGCATGAAGATATTTTATTTTCCTAAATTAAATCCTAAATCAGTTGATAGGATATTTTGTAATAAGTTGTATAAATACTTCATAATTTAAAGTATTAAGGGTCGATTAAGTGAGAATTTCTGCATATTTCTATAGCTGATCAATATATTTACCCGAGGGTTTGTAATCATTTCTAGTTGACAAACATGACAAGTAATAAATGAATTTCTTTGCAGGATTCATCTGTTGAGCTACTTCGGTGAAGTATATTTCAATTGTTCATGTTATTTTCTTAAGTATTCCATAAACTTGCATGTTTTCTAAATTTAAATGTTATAACATAAGTTTTATTGTAGAACTTGTTTAAATACACTCTGTTTTGAACTATTATCCATTTTCATGTTTTCTTTTGATATTTGGTTTAGAGAATCCTTAATTGCTCTCTGATCCTGATTGACCTCCTTCACATTCCTTCACTATCCGGTTTAAGGAATCCTTAATTGATCCTTGATCCCGATTGGAAACCACTTCACCACTCAACCTTAAGATCTGATTTTGCTCAGCTATCTTGCCCTGTAACACTTCTTTTATAATTTAATATTGTTTTGTTTTAAAAGCAGATTGACTCCATAGCCCAATGGAAAATGGAAAGGCATCTATCCATCTAAATCATTAATTCCATTAATCAACCAATCAATAAGTCAAAACAAACCCAATCAACCATACATAACTAGCCTAAAATCAATTAAAAAAATAAAGACAAATCATTAAGAGAGAGCCTTCTCTGAGCATTAGGAAGGCTAGATCCTAATATCCAAAAGTGGTTGATAGTTACCTCTAATATTTATTTAAACACACATAGCAACCCTTGGAGTTTTTTGAGTGATAACACGACCAATCCTCCAAGTCATTTCCATTGAGAAAATTTGTCTAGCGAAGGTTGCAACCACTAGATATTGTCTCCCTCTCTCTCTAATGGAACTCACAAGCATGAAGTCTTATTTCCTTCTATTCACAATCCCCTCACAACATCCCTGGATATTGAACTAGGCTCCATTGTGCTCCTTAGAAAAAGAGCATACATACCCTTCCATTAATCTTTGTATGTTACAAATTCCCTTCGTACCTTCCTCACTTTCCTCTCCTTTTAAGTGATTTTTGGGCATATACTATATTTATTTCCTCTTGTATTCTTTTCTTCTTCTCTCACAACTCATGTGTCTTGCATGACGCTTCACATACTTGAACTAAAGATTCTGCACTATGAAGCACCTTTGGTTGGCAAGCCAACCCCTCTTTTTCTTTCCATCAAACAAGTGCTCCATGCTAGCTCATCCTCAAAAAATTCCTTTTCCTTGCCAACAACTCTCCTGATAGAGGGCCAAATGCAAATTCCACTCTAGATAAAACTGCTCCAACAACTCTCCCTTTCAAGGCACTGAACCCATCCTATAAATATTGGTCCATAAAATGTAGAGCCCTCACAAAAACACCCCTCTTTGAATACAACAATGCACGTGGCACTAGGGAATCACTCGAATTTGACCTTGTGGACTATGATGGTGAAGAGATCCACATATTCACCTTCAATGGCTTGGAAGACTCTTTGAATTATCTTGTGGAAATTGGTCGAATCTACACAATAATAATGGAAATGTGAAGGTTCTCAATCCTATCTACAATCATCTAAATAACCTGTTAGAAATCCTTCTCTCTGCATCAACTATATCTCAGTGCATACATGATGATCAGTTGATTCCTTCCTATTTGTTTCATTCACACCAATAAGTTCATTCAACATTGCAACAAACAACTCAAATGCTGACGTTGTTGGTGTTGTTAGCTCAACTTCTCTTACATCCATAATAAAATTGCATGATGGCTTGGAAAATACCAAGAAAAGTCTCACCTTGCGTGACATGTCAGGCTGCAACATTGATGTCACCTTATGGGCCACGTAATTCCATGTTGAAGGGGACAAAATTTCTAACCTTTGCACTTTAAGAACCACTCCAGTCCTTGCAATAAAATGGGGTTGTATCATAGAGTTCACTGGAAGGACTATTGGAACTATCCCCACCACCTTCCTTCTTATAAACCCAAATATTTTTGAAACATGCCAGCTCCAAAAATGGTTTTAGGAAACAGGTTTTAATGCATCCTCTCCTTCATTGAGTAAAAAATACACAAAATTCTCTAGTATGCCCCTTAAAACAAAAACAATCTTTGAACTTGTTGTAATGTATGGCTTCGAGAAATATTCATGGGTTGCCATTCGTGCTATTGCTACAACAATTGACATGTAATTTTTTTACTTCCTTTCATGCCCCCTTATCATTGATGCGATAAAATGTATGAAAAAGGCTGTCCATTAATCTGAAAAATTGTGGAATTTCACAAAATGCAATGGTTCCTTCCTTGAATGTGACTACCGCTATGTACTATGCCTTGATTGCATGACCACATTGCCCATCTAGAAAATGTTTTTTCTTTTGATGATGCTGCAAGTGAACTATTGGGCATAACAACAAAGGACCTTTGTCTCCTTTCAAATGAGCCAGAATCTGTCAAAGACATCTCCACCAAGATCAAATGTCGTCATTTCATTTTCACCCTTTCTATTAAAATAGATACTTTCAACAACATTGGACGCCTCTAGCCAACCCTTACGCACTCTGAGGAAATCCTGTATGGCTCTGCATCCACTCTTGTCACAGCAAGAAATAAAAGTCCATTTTGGCCCTTCTATAGAGTTTATTGTCAGCTTTAGGATTTAGTGTTTCCACTCTCTTTTGTTGAAGCCCATGCTTTCGTTTTTCACTCCCTTTCCTTATAGCACCTTTGAAATTTGCGTTTTCCCCTCTCCTTCGTTGAAGCCCATGCTTTTGTTTTGAAAACCACTTCCAATCCCTTTCCCTATGGTTGAATTATTTCTCCCTCAACACTAGTGTATGTACTTAATGGCCTTGTAGAATTCTCGTTACCTTGTAAAAGTATTTTTGCTACACCTCTATCTTTATTACTTTTTTGTAGAACTCGGGTTGTTGTAGTACTTGCTACTTTTGCATAGTTTTCTCATAAATACATGGGAATTAGCTAACTTACATTTCTATGACCTTTTTGATTTCTTAATGTGCTTTGCAACACATTATCATATTTCAATTATTCACATGGATATGGATATGTTGTAACATGGAAAATATACATCTACTGCTTCTGATACTAGTAAAATACATAGGTAGATTTTTTAATATCCAAAGAAAACTTGCATAATGATATGGCTTATAATACTAATAATAGTAATTTTAACATCCTATCATTCAATATTCAAAATAAAGACGAAAAAAATGGCCCTCATTTTGAGGAATTTGTACTGGCCATGTACTCAAACACGTATCCATATTGGACCTACATTGGATAATTGACAACTTATTGCATATGTGTTTGCAGAGATACATGCTTATTATCTCATTTACATTAGTATATTGCTATTGATGTTATATATCTTTCGAATTGCAAAAAAATATAAGTTCAATTTCCTTCATCATGCCAACACTTTTTATTATTATTATATATACACTAATTTTTCATTGACATGCATGGTTTTCTCAACTTTGTTCCAAATTCACTTATACCTCAATTTTTGACAATATATTTCCTTGATTTATTTATTAGCTATGCAATCCACTCTAGAGAGTGATGTAAAGAATGCATGTCAACAAAGGCACCACACACTTAATATGGATAAAATAAACACATGCCATCACCTGCTCTACAATAGTCAATGATACAATATTCCTTCTCAAACCATCCCCAGTCAAACTGCCCTACCAGCCCAAATATTCCTTTCTCCCCTTCCAACCACCCATCCCCTACCATTCTCCCCTCCATGTCTACCTTCCATTCAAACAACTCCCGACTCTACAATTTCTTCACCTCCCACCTTCCCTATGCAACAATCTCCCCATGTTGCTTCCTCTTCAAATCCCCTTAATTTCCACAATAAACCTCTCCAGTGTTGGGAAAATAGCTCCAAAAAGAGAATAAAAGAGATATCAAGGCCTTAGAAATAAGCCACTTTGAGGGGGCAACCTCCAATACATTACATGAATGAACAATTCTTCGATGATACAAATTATAAAACCTCATTTCTATATATAGGAGTAATCCTAGCCAACCTAACAATAATAATTTAAGGGCACAATAATAACAATATAGGGGTTACAGGGGTACAATCATAACAATAAGGGGGTTATTGTTGGGTATGTGTTATATTCTTTCCACGACTAGCCCCCCATGCTGTACGTTGCACCGAGCGCAGCAGGGGGGTCACAAGGGGGGAGGCAACCCCCACTGTTGGGGTCTGTGCGGACCCACTCATAGGCGGACCCACCCATTTTTTGTGCATGAGTTTGCACATGGTTTTGGGGTACGATGGTTTTCAGCCCCTGGAATTTTGTAGATCCGGTCAAGGGAACTACGGTTATGTTCTAATCCAGGGTTAATGGATTGGGGTTTATGTATGCTTCGGCATGTATATATACGTGTTGTAACACTAAAAGGAATATAATGAAAAATCAAGTTGGTCGTCCCAATTTGGGATCCAGGGGAAAATCTCTGTGTTTATTTGTTTTATGTTTTATGCTCTCGCTATTGTTTAGTTTTTGTTATAAGATTAGTGTATAGATAATTTATGTTCAGGGTTAAAACCTACATTTGGTATCAGAGTTGTTTCGGCTTCAAGGGGACGCATTTTTTGTTGAGGGTTTTTTGCTCGGGCCTGTGGTAGACCTTGTTCAGTGGGAGATCTGTGGGATCGATTCTTGTGGTGAAAGAAGATGGCGAGTGGCGGAAAGATAGAGATCGAGAAATTTAATGGTCAGAGTTTTGAGTTGTGGAAACTCAAGATGGAGGATCTGCTGGTGGATAAAGATCAGTGGATCGCGGTAGATCCAGGTACTAAACCAACGGCAATGTCAGATGAAGACTGGAAGAAACTGGATCGGAAGGCTAAGAGCACAATACGGTTGTGTGTATCAGATTTAGTATTGTTGAATGTATCTGGGGAAGCTACGATGAAGAATTTGTGGGAAAAACTTGGGACTTTGTACCAATCTAAGTCTCTGGTGAATAAGTTGTTCCTACGGAAAAATATGTATAACCTAAGGATGAAGGATGGAGACTTGGTGATAGAGCATCTGAACGCCTTCAATACTGTGGTAAGTCAGCTGTCATCTGTTGATATTAAAATATTAGATGAAGACAAGTGCATCAGTTTGTTGTGTTCTCTACCAGATTCGTGGGACAGTCTGGTTATTGCAATAGGTAGCAATACAACTACCTTGAATTTTGATGACATTGTCTCAGCCTTGCTATCGGAGGAAATGAGACGGAGAAATATGGAGGGTCAAAATGGAGATGCCTTATCTGTACGAGGAAGGTCCCAAAATAGAAAGAAGAATAAGGTTTCAAGTGGGAGATCTAAATCTAGAGGGAGATATAAATCTCCTGGAAAGTTTATAAAGGTATGCTGGAAATGCGGAAAGGAAGGGCACTACAAAAAGGAGTGTAGATCTAAAGCTCCTGAGAAACGAAAGGGATTTGATGATGCTCCTTCTGCAGAGGCAAAAGCCACCTTGGATGAAGGTGGAGATGTGTATTTTGCTTCTTCTTCAAATACACATGTAGATCATGAGTCATGGTTGATTGACTCAGGTGCATCCTTTCACTTCACTCCCCATAGGGAGTGGTTTTGTGAGTATGAGAAATATGATGGTGATGTCTTCCTAGGGGATGATAGGAAGGCCAGAATCTTCGGATGTGGAAGATCAAGCTAAATCTGCAAGGTGGAAGGATTAGAACACTTCTTGGTGTTCTGCATATTCGTGCATTGGCCAGAAATCTGATTTCTATAAGAAAGATGGATGATGCAGGTGTAAAAACAGTGTTTGAGAAAGATTCCTGCAAGAGGGTTCGGGGAGCACTGGTATTAATGCGGGGAGTTCGGATTGGAACTCTGTACAAGCTACAAGGTAGCACTATTATTAATGGGTGTAATAGTTATGTGGTTCCTGAAAGTGGAGCAAGAAAGGCTAGGCATCTCACGGAGAGAAAATACCATGCTATGGCATCAAAGGCTTGGACATATTGGAGAGAAGGGCCTTCGGATACTACATAGAAATGGTATGGTAGAAGGTATGTCTAATTGCTCTCTGGATTTCGATTTTTGTGAAAATTGTGTATATGGGAAGCATAATCGGGTGAGTTTTCCTTCTGGTGCTAAGAGGGCGAACAAGATATTAGAGCTTGTGCACAGTGATGTGTTTGGACCTGTGTCATTTCCATCACTGGGAAAGTCTGTGTACTATGTTTCAATCATAGATGACTTCTCAAGGAATACATGGATATATTTCTTGAGGAAGAAATCTGAAGTCTTTGACAGATTTAAAGAATTTAAGGCTCTGGTGGAAAACCAGACAGAGAAGAAGATAAAGGCACCAAGGACAGATAATGGTGGGGAGTTCTGCAAGAAGGAATTTGAAGAGTTATGTAATAAGTGTGGTATAGCACGGTAGAAGACTACTCCATACACACCTCAGCAAAACGGAGTTGCAGAAAGAATGAACAGAACGCTGATGGAAAAGGCAAGAAGCATGCTCAATGGTATCGGGTTAGGACAAGAATTCTGGGTAGAGGTAGTGGAGACTGCATGTTACTTAGTTAACAGATCACCTTCATCGGCGTTGGAGGATAAGACTCCACATGAGGTATGGACTGGTAAGAGACCCTCTCTTTCACATCTAAGGGTATTTGGATGTGATGCATATGTACATGTTCCAAAGGAGAAAAGGACCAAGTTGGATAATAAATCTGAAAGGTGCATCTTTATTGGGTATAAGGATGGTTTAAAGGGTTACAAGCTTTGGAACCCAAAAACAAGAGGATTTATTGTGCAATGGAGATGTGGTGTTTAGAGAGGTGAAAGATGTTTTTACACATGAAGTCCTACCAAAGGAACCTGAGAAGATAGAGTTTGAGCTAAAGGAGGATGAATCGGACTCTACAATAGAAGAATACTCAGAAGAGGAAGAGCCACAAACTCCAGCTGTGAGAAGATCAACTCGGGAAAGAAGGCAACTAGAAAGGTATAGTCCATCTGCTTTTTTTTTTTTCTTCAGGTTTTGCCTTAACTATAAGTGATGATGATCCCAGAACTGTCAGGGAGGCAGTAGATTCAGAGGATGGAAAACTCTAGAAGGAATCCATGGTTGATGAAATGGCATCCTTGCACCAAAATGAGGCATGGGATGCGCGGAGTGGAGTTGCACAGTTTGGAGAGAAGCCCATCGGGAGCAAATGGGTGTTTAAAGGAAGATGAATGTAGAAGGAAAGGTGGGAAATACAAGAGGTTGGGAAATACAAGCTCGGTTGGTAGCAAAAGGTTATTCCCAGATAGGGAATTGATTTTGGTGATATTTTTTCTCCTGTTGCCAAAGTTACTTCTATTAGATTACTTTTATCTTGTGGTTGCTACGCATTTGATTTTTAGATAGAACGAGATGGATGTGAAGACAACATTTCTTCACGGGGATCTAGAGAATCTACATAAAACAACCTGAAGGATTTATGATGAAGGGGAAGAAATAACCGGTATGCAAGTTAAAGAATTTTTTGTACTGGTTATAACAGTCACCAAGGATGTGGTATCAGAAATTTGATACCTATATATTGGGACTTGGCTTCACCAGAAGCAAGCAGGATCATTGTGTCTACTTTAAATTAATTGGTGACCATGTTATTTATTTGGTATTGTATGTGGATGATATGTTGTTGATTGGAAATGACAAAGAAATTATCCAAGATTTGAAGACCCAATTGTTCTCCAAATTCGACATGAAGGATCTTGGTGTTGGAAACTATATTTTGGGCATGAAAATTAAGAGATATTGGGAAAAGAGGAAGCTCTGGTTAAACTAGAGGAAGTATGTCAAGAATATATTGCAGAGGTTCAATATGCATGATAGTAAACCGGTGAATGTTCTGATTCTTGTAGGTGTAAAGCTATCTGCTGAACAGTGTCCCAAGACACAAGAAGAGGATGAGTATATGTCCCGTGTTCCATATGCAAGTGCAGTGGGTAGCCTGATGTATGCAATGGTCTATACCAAACCAGACATTGCACATGCAGTGGGAGTATTGAGCAGGTTTATGTCAAACCCAGTGAAGGAGCATTGGACAGTAGTGAAGTGGGTTTTCAGATATTTACGTGGCACTAGTGATTATGGCTTGTGCTACCAGGGAAGACCAGGATTGGAAAGAATGTTGGACATTCATGGTTTTTTTTATGCAGACTAGGCTGGAGATCTGGACCAAAGAAGATCTACAAGTGGGTATGTGTTTAGACTATTTGGAGGCGCAGTCAGTTGGATGAGTAAAAGACAGTCTGTAGTGGCTCTTTCAACTACAGAGGTAGAATACATAGCAGTCACTCATGCAAGCAAGGAAGCATTTTGGTTGCAGAGATTATGTTCAAGTATGGGGTTGATACAACAAGCTATAAGGATAGACTGTGATAGCCAAAGTGCAATTTTCTTGGCTAAGAACCCTGCTTACCATTCAAATACAAAGCACATTGATGTTCAATATCACTTTGTTAGAGATATGGTTGAGGCTAAAAGGGTGTTGCTGGTAAAGGTGGACACTCTTAATAATGTTGCAGATGCATTGACAAAGTCTATGAGCTCTCAGAAGTTCTCTTGGTGTAGAGAAACAATGGGTGTTGAAGAATTGGCCCAATGAATAAGCTCTCATATGGCCTCTTGTGGAAATAAAACAACAAGTGGGAGAATTTTGGGTCTGTGTTATATTCTTTCCCGACTAGCCCCCGGGACTATACGTTGCGTAGGGGCGCGCGAGAAGTCACAAGACGGAGCTGCGAAAATTGTATTGGTGTGCGGACCCACTCATAGGGCGGACCCACTCATGGTTTTGTGCATGGGTTTGCACATGGTTTTGGGGCATAATTTTTTTCGGCCCCTGGTATTTTGTAGATCCGGTCAAAGGAACTATGGTTATGTTATAATCTAGGGTTAATGGATTGGGGTTTATGAATGCTTCGACATGTATATATATGTGTTGTAACACTAAAAGGAATATAATGAAAAATAAAGCTGGTAGTCCTGATTTGGGATCCGGGGGAAAATCTCTGTGTATATCTATTTTATGTTTTATACTCTCACTATTGTTTATTTTTGTTATAAGATTCGTGTGTAGATAATTTTTGTTCGGGAGTTAAAACCTACGATTACAATAACAACAATAAAGGACTATAATAGTAATATAGGGACCTAACATGCCCCTCTCCTTCAAAAAAGTGTTGTCCTCAACGCTTGAGTAGCTCTGGGTGCTTCTGTATAAAATTCTCATCCTCCCATGTAGAATCTTCAGTGGGTAAGTTCTTCCACTTGATGAGATACTCTGAAATTGATTGATTTTGTAGTTGTCGAGTTCTTGTTTCTGTGACCGCTTCAGGTTCCAATATGATTTTTCCTTCCTCATCAAGTTCTGGCAATATTGTTTGAACTGGAAGATTTTCACCTATAACCTTCTTTAAGCATGAAACATGGAAAACTGGATGCACTCGTGAAGAAGCAGGAAGCTCCAATTTGTATTCCATAGTACCAATCTTTTGAAACACCTTATAAGGACCATAGTACTTTTGCGATAATTTATTATCCTTCTTAGCTTGCTTGAGGGACATTTGCTTGTATGGTTGTAGCCGTAAAAATACCCAGTATCCTACATTAAAACTTCTCTCGCTGCGATGTTGATCTGCCTGTTGTTTCATTCTATTTTGTGCCAAATTTAGGTTATCCTTTAAGAGTCGGAGAACTTCTTGTTGATGCTCGATGAGATATTCCACTGCTTGAACCTTCAAATTTTCTCTTAAAGATGATGCGATGATGTAGGGTGTGGAGCCTGATTATCTTGTTTATTTTGTATCACAGCGTTAGACCCCTATACCTTAATGGGGCGGCAATGCTGCCAAAAATTAAATGATGCTTGGGGGGCCTGGGGGGGGGGGGTGGCTGCGACTTTATGAAGCCCCCCCTGGCGGGGGGTTTTAGGGGTAGTACCCCCGAAGCTAAAAACATATGTAAAATTGCCTTGAAAAAGTATATTAATTTCTAGTCAATCTAGGCCGTTCATTAGGCGGATGATTTGACGGTAGAAGTTATGTTTAGTTTAGGGTTTTTTTCCCTAGAAGGAAACCCCTCTCTTTGTATGAGAGTATTGTATTGCAGTTGTGTATGGTATGAGTATTTTTCTCGGAGCGAGAAACAGATAGGGAGACTGTGAGAGAGAACAGAGGATATTACAACGGATCTGCTGTAGGTTGTGTCTCTTCATCTTGCTGGATAATAGAAATGAAGGACTGTCTATTCGAGGTGGATGTAGCCCAAACTGGGTGAACCACATATATCTGTGTCTCTCTGATTTTATCTGTTTTGTGTGCTTGTGTTTTTTGCATATTTTATGTGTTTCATTGCTCTGTAATATATATAATTTTCTAACAACTGGTATCAGAGCCGAAGGTCTATTTGGTTGATAAACTCGTAGGAAAGAAGAGTTCCTGGTTCGAGTGGGAGTGATGGCGAAAGATGGTAAGTTTAGGGTCGAGAAATTTAATGGCCAAAAATTCCCACTGTGGAAGATGCAGATGGAAGATTATCTGTATCAAAAAGATCTGTACCTACCATTGAGCGGAAAAACAAAGAAGCTGACGGCTATGATAGACGCAAAATGGGAGATTCTCGATAGAAAGGCACTCGGAACAGTACAATTGTGCCTTGCGGCATCGGTGTTTGGTCAATTTAGTGTGTCCTAAATTGCTAACATAAATTATCAACCAGGGATTCGTAAGCTGACAAAGTGTGGTGCACTATATGTGCAAGATAACCTATCTCTTACTTTTTGTCGTTTTTGGATTTTTATTGATCTTGGTTGGTTTCCTAATGTGAGATGGAAATTATAAAAGACAAGTATGGTTATGAATATTCAAGGCAATGATGTCCTTTATAATGATTTACCAAACTTCAAACTTCAAAAGGAATTTGAAACATACAATGACAAAACTTGAAAGGAAATGAAAATGTGCTGCTAGCCTAATAAATCAAACAGTGAACTATTGAGCATGAAAACCAAATCATCCTTGCTGCTATCTAAACACAAAATAAACTATGCTTAAAGAAATCCAAGAATTGCAACAAAGTAAATCTAAATCAAATTACATCAACTTATATTCTGATCCCTCACCATTAGTCCAGCTATGGCTTTCGGAGGTAACCATAAACAACTTGAGCAATCTGATATCTAATTTGCAAAAAAAGAAACTAATATCAAACTACACACTCATACTTCAATCCCTCACCATCAGTCCAGCTGTGGCTTTCGGAGGTAACTGAAAATGACATGAGCAATTTAATATATCTAATTTACAAAAAGTAAACTAATATCAAACTACACATTCATACTTCAATCCCTCACCATCAGTCCAGCTGTGGCTTTCGGAGGTAACTGAAAATGACATGAGCAATTTAATATATCTAAATCTAACTACTGAAACAAATGTGCAAGAATGAAATAAACAAAGCAGTGCTGGAATTAAACAAAAAGTAAATTAGCAGCAGAACAATATTGATTCCATGTCATTAGTCAAAAGATATGCAAATGCCCGGGCTGCCATGAAAAATTATGCTAAAAGCTATGATTTCAAAAAGAAATCTAAGTAAGGAAATATGACAAAACAGAATTGAAAGAAACTTATCTAGAAACATGTAAAAGCCTCCTTGGATAGCAGGGGCCCTCTGCTACCAATTTGGTGAAGTCCTTCAGCTCCTTAAAGTTGTAATCAAAACAACATCAAAGAACTGAATTTCTCTATTAAAAAGAACTCACAAATCTACATCCCATTCCATCTTGAAATTTGTTACAAAGACTTCTCTACTACTTTTTCATTACTTCCTCATTACTTCCTCATTACCTATGATAGGAGAAAGCTTCTCCTATTTATACAAAATATGAGGAGTCATCTCATTAATGGGAGTCCATGAATCTCTCCCTCCATCTCTAGAGTTACAATCAAAATAGGAAATGATAAGACACATGTCTTTCTAAAGTTTCAACACAACTAAGAAATGAGACACATATCCTCTTAGAGTTTCAATACAACAAGGAAGTGAGACACATATCCTCTTAGAGTTTCAATACAACAAGGAAGTGAGACACATATCCTCTTGATCCCATAATCTTCTCCAACCAAATTCGAATGTGGCCTTAGAGTGCCACATAAGGGTCTTCTAGAAGTCTCCTTTTGACCTACACATGTCACAAAACTCATAACACATATATAGATATATGAAACTATGTTAATTTTCTAGTTTCTAATCATAAATTCACATAAAATACATAAAATAAATAACTTTGGAAAACAAGGATCCTAACCCATATATTTATGAAAATGGTTACTTGATGTAGGGTTTTAGGTCAAATGGCTATGAAATAAGAGCTAAATGGTTATGACATAATGAAAATATGTATGAATATGGAGAACATTTTTGAGACTCAACAATCGGTAGCCTTCAATATTTCGAAGGATACAAAAACAGAGGGTTTGATTAAGGTGTTGGCGAAATTATATGAAAAACCCTCAGCCTCAAATAAGGTATTTCTCATGAAACGTTTATTTAATATGAAGATGTCGGAAGGTGGATCTATTGCAGACCATTTAAATGATTTTAATACAGTTACCAGTCAGTTAAGTTCTGTAGGGGTAAACTTTGATGATGAAGTTAGGGCTCTTTTATTTCTGTGCTCATTGCCAGAAAGTTGGAACAATTTAGTTATGGCCATTAGTAACTCTATCTCTGGATCTAGTACTTTAAATTTTGATGATGTTGTTGGTGCTATCATTAGCGAGGAAATGCGACAGAAAATCTCTGGTGAGACATCGGGTAATGATTTGAGTGCAAAGTCTAGGGGAAGAAAAATGGAAAGAGGAAAGAGCTCAGGATATTGTAGTAAATCAAGGAAAGGCAGATCCAAGTCCAGATTGGGGATAGTGTGCTGGAAATGCGAAAAGAAAGGACATATGAAGAAAGATTGTAGATCTTGGAAGGGAAAAGAAGGAGACGCACAAAAAGAAAAAAATCATGAAGTAAATGTGACAGGTGATGTGTTACAAGGTGCTTTGATTCTTTCTTTCGAAAATGTTACTGATTCCTGGGTAGTAGATTTAGGGGCCTCTTTCCATGCCACACTCGATAAGAAATATTTTCATGACTATGTTCAAGGAGATTTTGGACAAGTTTGTTTGGTGATGATAAACCGTGTAAAATTGTTGGAATGGGTAAAGTTCTTGTGAAACAACAGAATGGAAACCAATGGCTATTAAAGGAGGTAAGGCATGTTCCAGATCTGAAGAAAAATATGATTTCAACAGGGCAGTTAGGCGGTGAAGGTTGTGTGACAACTTTCATAGATAAAACTTGGAAGGTCACCGAAGGAGCCCTGGTAATAGAAAAAGGAGAAAAGGTTGGTACATTGTATTTATGCAATGGTATTTCAAACTCTGTTAATGCTTTAACTTCCAAAGGATAAGATGCAACATTATTGCATCATAGGCTCGGACACATGAGTGAGAAGGGGATGAAGATTCTTCACTCATGAAATTTGTTGCCGGGATTGAAGAATGTTGATTTGGATTTCTGTGAGAATTGCATTTATGGAAAACATGAGAGAGTCAGATTTCTCAGAGTTGGGAAAGAAAAGAAGAGTGAAAAATTAGAGCTTGTGCATACAGATGTATGGGGACTTGCTCAGGTATCATCTCTTGGTGGCTCTTGTTATTATGTTACTTTTATTGATGATGCAAATAGAAAAAAATTGGATTTATTATATTCAAAATAAATCTGATGTATTTGATACTTTCAAGAAATGGAAATCTTTGGTTGAGATTGAGACAGGAAAGAAATTGAAGTGTCTCAGATCAGAAAATGGAGGTGAATATTTTAGCAAATATTTTGATAGGTACTGTTCAGAGCATGGAATTCGTAGAGAGAAGACAGTTCTAAGAACACCACAAGAAAATGGTGTGTCAGAAAGGATGAACAGAACAATCATGGAGCGTGCAAGGTGCATGAGATTGCATGCAGGATTGCCTTTACAATTTTGGGTAGATGTTGTAGATACTGATGTTTATCTAATAAACAGAGGGCCTTCAAGTTCCTTGGATGGTGGTATTCTAGAGGAAGCATGGACAGGTAAAAAGGTAAACTACGCTTTTTTAAAACCTTTTGGTTTTGAGGCCTTTGTCCATATTAGTAAAGAAAATAAAACAAAGCTTGAGGAAAAATCAAAGAAATGTACCCTTATTGGATATGGTGTTAATGATTTTGGTTATCGCTTATATGATGATGAAAATCACAAAATCATTAGGAGCATAGATGTAATATTCAATGAAAATGTCTTGTATAAGAATCAGTTGCAGGAAAAGAAATAGAAAGTCCCAAGGCGCGAAGATATACCGGGATAAGTATAACCCCAGGATAAGTATATCCCCTCAACGATACTCTCCTTCATTATATTATTTATTGTTGACTAATTCTCATGAACCTGAATGTTATGAAGAAGCAATGCAGGTTGAAAGCAGGAAAAAGTGGGAGCTAGCCATGGAAGAAGAGATGGACTCCTTAATGCATAACCAGACTTGGGACTTAGTCAAGTTGTCTGCAGGTAAAACTACATTGCAGAATAAATGGGTTTACAGGCTAAAGGAAGAAGATGGAGGAAAATAGAGGTACAAAGCTTGTGGTGAAGGGTTTTGCGTAGAAGAAAGGTATTGATTCTGATGAAATATTTTCTCCTGTTGTTAAGATGACTTCAATCAGAACTATTTTAAGTCTTGTAGCAGCAGAAGATTTACATCTTGAACAGTTAGATGTAAAGACATCATTTCTCCATGGAGACTTGGAGGAAGAGATCTATATGCAGCAACCAGAAGGATATGAGGTCAAAGGGAAGGAAAAATTAGTATGCAGGTTAAAGAAGAGCGTGTATGTCTTAAAACAGCCTCCAAGGCAGTGGTATCTAAAATTGACAAGTTTATGTTTGAACAAGGTTATACTAGATGTCACTCTGATCATTGTGTTTATCTGAAAAATAAAAATGATGGAAGCTATATTATATTGTTATTGTATGTATATGACATGCTTGTTTCAGGGTCTAACATGCAGGAAATTAATGTGCTCAAAAGAAAATTGGCAAATTCATTTGCAACGAAGGATTTGGGGGCTGCAAAACAAATCCTTGGTATGAGAATAACTAGAGACAGGAAAAATCACAACTTAACACTGTCTCAGAATGAGTACATACAAAAGGTGTTGAAAAGATTTAATATGCAGAATGCAAAACCAGTTAGTACACCTTTTGCTAGCCATTTCAAATTTAGTAAGGAGATGTGCCCCAAGACCCAAGAAGAAATAGACTACATGTCTGAAGTTCCATGTGTATCAGTAGTTGGAAGCTTAATGTATGCAATGGTCTGCACAAGGCCTGATATTGCACATGTAGTGGGAGTTGTAAGCAGGTACACGAAAAATCCAAGAAAATAACATTGGATGGCAGTGAAATGGATTCTCAAATATTTGAGAGGTACCACAAATCAAGCATTATGCTTTGGTGGTTCAAACATTGATTTACAGGTATATGTTGATGCAGATATGGTAGGTGACAGAGATAACAGGAGGAGCACTACAGGATATGTATTTACTGTAGGTGGAACAACTCTCAGTTGGGTTTCAAAAATCCAAAGTGTTGTTGCACTTTCAACAACAAACGAAGATTATGTTGCTACTACAGAGGCTAGTAAAGAAATTATTTGGTTACAATTTTTTATGGATGAATTGGGAAAGAAGCATGATATGGGCACGTTATATAGTGATAGCCAAAGTGCCATTCATCTTGCAAAGAACTCAACATTTCATTATAGGACTAAACACATACAGCTCAAGTACCATTTCATACGGTTAGTATTGGAAGATGGATAGTTGAAGTTGGAAAAGATACACACTAGCCAGAATCCTCAGATATGCTCCTTCTCACTCATGTTAGAAAATTATATATATTATAGAGCAATGAAACACAAATTATGTAATAGAAATTACTATACTTTAACTTCTAGTCAATATTTGAAAATTATTGAAGGCTATCGATAGCTTCGAAAGAGGGGTCAATTTCTATGCATTACTTCTTATCAGGTGTGGCATGGAAAGAGGCCCCTGAATCTACTACCCAATAATCAGTAACATTTTCAAAAGAAAGAATCAAAGCATCTTGTAACACATCACCTGTCACATTTGCTTCATGATTTTTTTCTTGCTGTGCGTCTCCTTCTTTTCCCTTCCGAGATCTACAGTCTTTATTCAGATGTCCTTTATTTCAGAATTTCTAGCACACTATCCCCAATCTGGACTTGGATCTACCTTTCCTTGATTTACTGCAATATCCTAAGCTCTTTCCTCTTTCCATTTTTCTTCCCCTAGACTCTGCACTCAAAGCATTACTCGATGTCTCACCGGAGCTTTTCCATCGCATTTACTCACTAAGGATAGCACCAACAACATCATCGGACTTTAAATTACTAGATCCAGAGACAGAGTTACTAATGGCCATAACTAAACCATTCCAAATTTCTGGAAATGAGCATAGAAATAAAAGAGCCCTAACTTCATCATCAAAGTTTACCCCTACAGAACTTAACTGACTGGTAACTGTATTAAAATCATTTAAATGGTCTGCAACAGATCCACCTTCCGACATTTTCATATTAAATAAACATTTCATATTAAGGTACAGGGGTCCAATGCTATGATACAAAATAAACAAGATAATCAGGCTCCACACCCAAAAATATCCCACTTGGAGACTGATTGTAGCAACTCCATTGCTGCTTCATTTGCTGGACAATGAATCCTCTTTGGACTTGGCTGTTTCTCATCTTCATCGTCATCCTTGAAGACTAATTGAAACTGAGCACGTTCTCAGTTTCTCCCTAGTTACAACTTTTGTTAGCATATCTGCAGGATTCTGGCTAGTGTGTATCTTTTCCAGCTTTAACTGTCAATCTTCCAATACTGACCGTATGAAATGGTACTTGAGCTGTATGTGTTTTGTCTTGGAATGAAATGCTGAGTTCTTTGCAAGATGAATGGCACTTTGGCTATCACTGTATAACGTGCCCATATCATGCTTCTTACCCAATTCATCCATAAAACTTTGTAACCAAATCATTTCTTTACTAGCCTCTGTAGCAGCAACATACTCTGCTTCTGTTGTTGAAAGTGCAACAACACATTGGATTTTTGAAACCCAACTGACAACTGTTCCAACTACAGTAATACATATCTTGTAGTGCTCCTCCTGTTATCTCTGTCACCTGCCATATCTGCATCAACATATCCCCGTAAATCAATGTTTGAACCACCAAAGCATAATGCTTGATTTGTGGTACCTCTCAAATATATGAGAATCCATTTCACTGCTATCCAATGTTCTTTTTCTGGATTGTTCACGTACGTGCTTACAACTCCCACTGCATGTGAAATATTAGGCCTTGTGTAGACCATTGCATACATTAATCTTCCAACTGCCGATGCATATGGAACTTTAGACATGTAGTCCATTTCTTCTTGGGTCTCGGGGCACATCTCCTTACTAAGTTTGAAATGGTTAGAAAAAGGTGTACTAACTGGTTTTGCATTCTGCATATTAAATCTTTTCAACACATTTTTTATGTACTCATTCTGAGACAATGCTAATTTATGATTTTTCCTGTATCTAGTTATTCTCATACCAAGGATTTGTTTATCCTTCATTGCAAATGAATTTGCCAATTTTCTTCTGAGAAAATTAATTTCCTGCATGTTAGACCCTACAACAAGCATGTCATCTACATACAATAACAATATAATATAGCTTCCATCATTTTTATTTTTTAGATAAACACAATGATCAAAGTGACATCTAATATAACCTTGTTCAAACATAAACTTGTCAAATTTTAGATACCACTGCCTTGGAGCCTGTTTTAAGCCATACAAGCTCTTCTTTAACCTGCAAACTAATTTTTCCTTCCCTTTGACCTTATATCCTTCTGGTTGCTGCATATAGATCTCTTCCTCCAAATCTCCATGGAGAAATTCTATCTTTACATCTAACTATTCAAGATGTAAATCTTCTGCTGCTACAAGACTTAAAATAGTTCTGATTGAAGTCATCTTAACAACAGAAGAAAATATTTCATCAAAATCAATACCTTACTTCTGTGCAAACCCCTTCACCACAAGTCTAGCTTTGTACCTCTGTTTTCCTCCATCTTCTTCCTTCAGCCTGTAAACCCATTTATTCTGCAATGTAGTTTTACCTGCAGGCAACCTGACTAAGTCCCAAGTATGGTTATGCATTAAGGAGTCCATCTCTTCTTCCATGGCTAGCTCCCACTTTTTCCTACTTTCAACCTGTATTGCTTCTTCATAACATTCAGGTTCACCAGAATCAATCAACAATAAATAATATAATGAAGGAGAGTATCGTTCAGGGGGTCTACTTATCCTGCATATATTACAGAGCAATGAAACACATAAAATATGCGATAAACGCAAGCACACAAAACAGATAAAATCAGAGAGACACAGATATACATGGTTCACCCAGTTTGGGCTACGTCCACCTCAAATAGCCAGTGCTTCCTTTCTATTATCCAGCAAGATGAAGAGACACAACCTACAGCAGATCCACTGTAATATCCGATGTTCTCTCTCACAGTCTCCCTATCTATTTCTCACTCCGATAAAAATACTCATACCATACACAGCCGCAATACAATACCCTCATACAAAGAGAGGGGTTGCCTTCTAGGGAAAAAAACCCTAAAATAAACATAACTTCTACCGTTAGATCATCCGCCTAATGAACAACCTAGATTGATTAGAAATTACTATACTTTTTCAAGGCAATTTTACATCTGTTTTTAGCTTCGGGGGCGCTGACCCCGAAGGGGGGGGTGCTCCATAAAGTCGTAGCCACCCCCCCTCAGACCCCTTAGGCATTGTTTAATTATGGGCAGCGTTGCCGCCCCATTAAGGTACAGGGGTCCAACGATGTGATACAAAATAAAAAAGATAATCAGGATCCACACCCAACAGATGGATGGTGGATGATATCCATAAAGTGCCACAAATGGGGTCATTTTTGCTGCAGTATGGAAGGAAGTGTTATACCACCATTCAGCGAGAGGTAACCACTTGACCCATTGTGTTTGTTTATCAGATACAAAACAACGAAGATATCCTTCCAAACATTTATTTACTATCTCAGTTTGACCATCAGATTGAGGATGATAAGATGAGGTATGAGCTAATTGAGTACCCAAACAAGAAAATAACTCCGTCCAAAAATTTCCAGTAAAAATGGGATCTCTGTCGCTCACAATAACCCTTGGTTTTCCATGTAGCTTTTGAATTGTGTCCATAAATGTAGTAGCAACTGTACTTGCTTTAAATGGATGAGATAATGCACAAAAGTGTGCATACTTGGTAAGTCTATCAACTACCACCATGATGACCCTCTTTCCTTCGGACTTAGGTAAACCTGTGATAAAATCCATTGAAATCTCCTCCCAACGTTGACTTGGAATGGATAAAGGTTGTAGAAGTCCCGGGGTCTTAATTGTTTCCACTTTATTCTGCTGGCAAACCAAACATTCCGCCACAAACTTTTGAATATCGGATTTAAGGCCATCCCAAAAAAATTCTTTCTTCACCCTGTGGTAAGTTTTTAAAAATCCTGAGTGTCCTCCTAAAGGAGAAGTGTGCAATTCCAAAAGAATATTTTGTTTTAGTTGGGAATTATTACAAAGATATAAGCGAACTTTGTACCATAAGGAACCATTTTCCAACTAAATGTATTAGATGTACTAGGATATTGCTGTAACATTTGAATGAGTGTCCACACTTCTTCATCCTTCTTCCATTCGTCTCTTGCTTCGGTTATCCAATCTGGTTGGATAATAGAAATGGCACAAAGCAATGCTTCCACCTCTTCATTCTTTCTTGAGAGTGCATCCGCCACAACATTTAGCTTCCCTTTGTTGTATATTATTTCAAAGTCATAACCCAACATCTTTGTGACCCATTTTTGCTGCTCTTCTGAAGATACTCTTTGTTCCAAAAAGTGTTTAAGACTATCATGATCAGTTTTTACCTTGAAGTGTCTTCCCATTAGGTAAGTTCACCATTTATTTAGTGCATGCATTATTGCTAACATTTCCTTCTCATAAATAGGTTTCTATAAATACTTTCCTTTGATTGGACAACTTTCAAAAGCAATGGGTCTTCCTTCTTGCATTAAAACAACACCAATTCCATTTCCTGAGGCATCACATTCCACAATAAAAGTTTTTGTGAAGTCTGGCGTAGCTAAGACTGGTGCTAGGCACATTGCCTCTTTAAGATGTTGAAAGGCCTTAGTTGCTTCAGGATTCCATGAAAATGCATCTTTCTTTAATAATGTTGTTAGAGGTGCGACTATTCTCCCATAATTCTTAATTAAGTTGCGATAATACCCCGTTAACCCGAGAAATCCTCGCAACTGCTTTGTGGTTGTGGGGACTTTCCATTCCTTAATGGCTTTAATTTTGTTAGGGTCTACCTTAACACCCTTGTGAGATACAATATGACCCAGATATTCCACCTCTTGTACTCCAAAGAAATATTTGGATGTTTTTGCATATAATTGTTTCTCCTGCAATAGTTTGAGCACCCTGTCAACATGTTCAACATGATCCTTCCAAGACCTGCTGTAGATTAGTATATCATCGAAAAATACTAGCACAAATTTTCTAAGGAAGGGTTTTAAAATGGAATTCATCAACCCTTGAAATGTAGAAGGTGCATTGGTAAGGCCAAAAGGCATGACCGAAAATTCATAATGACCCTCATGAGTTCGAAATGCTGTTTTCGGAATATCTTTAGTCTTCATTCTAATTTGATGATATCCTGAATGAAGATCCAACTTGGTAAAATAAATTGCTCCATGTAATTCATACAATAATTCATCAATCACAAGAATGGGAAATTTATCTTTAATGGTGAGCTTATTGAGCTCACTATAATCCAGACACATGCGCCATGATCCATCCTTCTTGTGTACCAATACTATAGGAGCAGAGAAAGAACTTTGACTAGGTTGAAATATACCCGCCTCTAACATTTCTGCAATCATACATTCAATTTCGCTCTTTTGGAGATATGGATATCTATAAGGCCTGATGTTTGGAGGAACACTTCCTGGAATCAAATGAATAACATGATCATGATCACGAATAGGTGGGAGTCCTTTGGGAGTTTCAAACACCTTGGAATGATTATCCAAGAATTTTGGGAGATCTGCAGAAATAGATGATTTTGATGTTGGAACTTCTAGTGAGCATAATTGTGAAATTACGCCTCGTTGTTATTTCTTTAGAAGCTTTGTCATGAAATTAGAGCTTATTATTTTTCTCAGCTTCCCTGCAATACCCCGTAATTTGACTTCCTTTCCTTCTGAAAAAAATTTCAAGAAAAGTTCTTGAAAATTAAAAGCTATCGTCCCCAAAGATTGTAACCATTGTACTCCTAGTACAACATCAACACCTCCCATAGGAATGGAAAGCATTGGACTATTCAATACATATTCCCCCATGATTAGCTTGATATTATGGTATTTTCCAGAGCAATTTATAGTTCCTCCATTTGCATCCATCACTTGACATTCTAGTGTTAGGTATAGGAAACAATTCAATTCCTTGGCTACATTACAATGAATAAAATTATGGGTGCTACCTGAATCAATCAACACTATTACCTTTTTCTTCTTGATATGTCCTTCTATCTTGAGAGTTTGAGGAGTGGTAATTCCTTCCAATGCATTACACGATATGGTCAGACTCATTTCTTCCTCTTCTAGGGTTGGTTCGTGGTGTATATCCTCTTCTTTTGAAGATTCTTGTTCATTTTCTTCTTCCTCTTCACAATCTATGTAAAATAATTTCTTCTCAGCACACTTATGACCTTTAGTGTATTTTCTATCACAACTGTAGCAAATCCCTTTTGCTCTTTTTCTTCCAATTTTTGTGGTGTCAACCTTGTAGGTTGTGGAAATCTAGGAGTAGCAACACTTCCATCTTTATAGAAGTGAGTGGTAGGCTTCCTTGTAGCCATAATTTTACATTCAATTTTTCTTGCCAACCTGAATGCCTTCTCCAATGAATCAGGTTCCAAAACGCGAACTTCATGTTGGATGTTATCCTTTAAAGTGCCTATGAAGAGATCAATCCTGTGTTCCTCTAGAATATCGGTTACCCTTATATTCAATTTTTGGAAGTCCTCAATGTGCTCCCCCACTAAACCCTTTTGTTTGAGATTTATCAATTGGCTAAAGAAGGTGTTGCTCTTTGTATCCTTATAATGTGCTATCATTTCCTCCGTAAAAATTGACCAAGTGACAATTTTTTTACGGGAGCAAAGCCATCGATACCATACAAATGTATTTTGTTCTAAATGTAAAGTTGAAATACGTACCTTTTGTGTGTTTTGCACATTATTGAGATCAAAATATTGCTCCATCTGTAGTATCCATGTTACAGGATCCTTTCCATCAAACTTCCTCATATACATTTTTGGAATATGGTGGTTCTTCCCTCCAACATTAGAGTTTATGAAATCACAATTAACATTTATTTTGTTCTCATCACGAGTTTCCTCTACTATCTTTTCACCATTAGGAAACATTTCTTGTATCAACTTTGTCAAACCTTCCATGTCTGCTTTTAGATCATTCTTCATGTTTTCCATCTTAGCTTCCATGTCATCCATCTTAGATTCCATACCAGCTTCCATGCCATCTATCTTAGATTCCATGCCATTCTTCAAACCATCCATCTTAGATTCCATGCCTTTCTTCAAACCATCCATCTTAGTTTCCATGCCTTTCTTCAAAACTTCCATGTCATTTTTGTTGCTCTTTGCGAGAGCGAAATTTGTTGCACTTGCTCTTGTAATTTTGATATGTCATGTTGCCATTCTTCGTCTTCATGAGTCATAGTAGAGCCTTCTAAAGGCTTAATGGGTGTTGAATTATTTTTAGGGGCCATTTGAGAATCCAATACTGATATCTATTCTACAATATGCCCTTGGAATAAATTCAATTTGATTCTTCAAACAAGACTTATGCAATTCGGAAAAAAAATACAAACCTTTTACTTGCTTTTGAGGAGCTCGATATTGAAATTGACTTATCTCTATACTTGCAGATCCTAAATTCTGAAATTCGGCCCTGTATTATTCCTCTGAAGCTTCTTTCAAATGCCACATGTCTGACTTTATCTGGATTCTTCAAGACAAAGTTATGTCCAATCTCCCACAATGACCTAATTATGGACTGGTTCAGTAGAGCGAACTTGTACGACTTGCCACATGTCACTGTTTGCTACTTTGGCTCTGAAATTTATAGATAAGAAACTACAGTCTGTGTAATTCCAGTCACTTTTTAAATAATTCCAATCTTATGCTCAGAGGGAGAGTTACAAAGATTTTCCCATGATCACCTCCTTGAGATGAAATTCGGGAGCCTGAAAAAGACCTAACTTCCACAGATCGCATGTCCGAAAATATTGCGAACCAAGCTCTGAAATTTTGTGAAGATGTTCCTCAAGATTTTAGATTAGCGCTCTAACAATTTCAGCTTCTGCACCTTCGTAGAAAATTTTTTATAGTGAAAATTCCGCTATGAACTTTTTAAGTGAAATTCAGGATCCTACAAAAAGCCCTAACTTCCACAGATCATATCTCTGAAAATATTGTGAACCAAGCTCTAAAAGTTTTTGACGATGTTCCTCAAGATTTCGGCTTCGCACTCTAAATTTTTAGCTTTTGAAACTTCTTAGAAACAAATTTATAGTTAAAATGCCACGATGACCTGCTTGGAGCAACGAAACCCTAGAATCCAAAGCTCTGATACTAAATGTTGGGAAACTAGCTCCAAAAAGAGAATAAAAGAGATATCAACGCCTTAGAAATAAGCCACTTTGAGGGGGCAACTTCTAATACATTACATGAATGAAAAATTCTTCGATGATACAAATTAAAAAACCTCCTTTCTATATATAGGAGTCCATGGGGACACAGTGTAATCCTAGCCGACCTAACAATAATAATTTAAGGGCACAATAATAACAATATAGGGGTACAATAATAACAATAAGGGGGTTACACTAACAACCATATGGGACTATACTAGTAATATAGGGACCTAACATCCAACATGCAAACCGTTGTTTTCGTGAAAGGATTGATGCACTTATCCCCTTGCAAGTTTTCTCCACTTGTAACGATTCTTACCCATGCATGATTTTTTTCTTTTATTTTTTTCATGGTGTCATCACCTGTTGTCACTGTGCCTTGGAACGATATATATTTCTTCTCTTATCAAGTGACATGGATCTGGGAAAACAACCAGACATCCTCTCTTGCGTTTGAGGAGATGCTAATTGCACGCGTCAACCCAATTCTTCAAGTGGCCCATGCATGTGGAGGACAATAAAAATACTCCTTCCATATTATTAGCTTCCCTCAAGATATAACTAATATTGTCACCACCCTTCCCTGCATACTCTTAGATATTGTTATCCTTTTTGTTAACCAATGCATCTCTCACCACAGAACCTATGAATTCTTTGTCAGCAGATCACGAGTTCTAAAAAATTTGCAGGACATACTAGCAAATGATTCATACTACAAGCATGCCCATCTTAACTAATTTGAAAGTATTTTCTTTGTATGTTCTCCGTAAAATTGTCTACCCTCTTCTACATCATGTCACCACCACTTCCCTTGAACCCCAACAATGCCTTCTTAATATTTATGATCCCGACCTTATCCACCCCTACACATTTGACCTTCAACCATCATCCTTTGTATCAACACTGGAAAATACCTATAGTGAGGTTGATGAAATATTTTCCTACATCAAATCTTCCAATTTCACACCCATCCATTTGCTTCAATGGCCCATTTTTGTCCTCTCACTAGTCAATGAATACAACACTTAGGGCCTCTTCTCTATGGCCTTCCCCACCCTCTTCCCCACAGGTTTTTCCATGGTAAACCAATCAAGGGTTACAAAATTTGAAATGCAAGAATATGCTTTACACCTGATGTGCTACCATGATAGTAGATTTGGAAATCATCCCATATTCCGCTATTTATAGTACAACGTTATCATGGACAATCGCAACTAGACAATAACTTCTATCTTGATTAAAATCTACCTTTCAAATAGCTCGCTAACAAACATTGTAGACCTTTGCCACCACCTTCAACAACTGCCTCCTTCGACAATTCCAGACCAAGTTATGCATTTTGGTTCATCCCTTCAAGGAAACCGCTCTTTCCAGACCAAGGCTAGAGGGGAGCTTGGTGACTTGAAAATTCAACAAGGCTGCCCTACCTTCTTCTTCACACTAAGTGAAACTGATACCAAATGGAATGAATTGCACATGTCCATGCCTTATGGTCCTCCATCCAATGGATGTGCTAAATGTTGTTGAAGAATCCAAAAAGTTGTTGCAAACCCACATTGTCTATCTCAATACATCCATTGTTGATTCAATATTTTCCTAGAGGAGGTCCTACTAAAAGGATTCCATGTAAAAGACTATTGGTGCAAATATTAATATACCATTAATTGTATTTCACTCTTTATGTACAATGGTTGAATGCATAACTCTTACTTTCTCTCTTATATTTGGCCTAGGTATGAATGAAAAAATAGAGGGTATGCACATATACATGGTTTCCTATGGTTATAAAATGTACCTAATATGGACAACCTCAACTAGACCAACAAATCTAGTGTTGCTGCTAGGAACTCTTTCTTTGATGCATACATTACTTCTTGGAACCCTTAAGCCCTCCATCAAATAAAGACATGAATACATCAATCAACACTTCGTGATCCCTACCTACTTGCAACATGTTTTCATTATATAATTTTAAGATTGGCAAGAATAATTATATAGGACAACATCAAACTTCTTTTAAAGATGGGATCTAGCCCTGCGAACTTCAGAGAGGGCTCTCTATGTATAATTTAGATTTGTTTCCTTAATAGATATTAGCCTAGTTATGATAGTGTTGAATTGTTGTCTGTTTGTTTATTTGTTTGTTGGGTTGATTAGTTGGTTGGATAGGTGATATTTTGAGTTAATTATTTTCCATTGGGCTATGGAGTCAAATAAAATATAAATGCTGCATCAATTTTTCAAAGAGTAATCACACAACAAGCTATTTACAATTACTGGATCCTTAATTCTAAATGAATTATGAAATGAAGCATTGGTGAATTCAGTAGTGATTGAAAATCATTCAATAATTTTTCAATCAAACTTCAGAAGAAAACATATAAATTATAAACACAACTAGAAATAAGGTTTTCAGATAAAAAACCTTACTCTTCACTTTTTGTTTTACAATTAGATTAAAGTAATACACAAAGGAAAAAACAATGGAAACAACTATCATAAAAGGAAAAACATCACCATTAACATATAACACAAGTATCCTGTGAATGGTATTCTTTATTGATGTATCAACAACTCTAAAGTACAATGCTCAAATAGAAAAGATTACAATGATCAGAGTCCAACCCCCGATACTTCGAATGCATGAAGTATTTAAACTAATTCTATAAGGATGCTGTATCAAAACATGCAATATTCTTATTAATTACAACATGACTGTATTTAACCAACGTGCCCCAAAATGGTGGAGTCGTTTGAAAATTTATGGACATCTAGCACTTTTGTCTAGGAAACTATTGCTGCACGTTCTAACTGTTGGTTGAACGATCTAATTGTTGCTATGCTGGCCGTTGTGCTGCCTGTAGCTGCTCTTCACTCCTCCTGGTATTCGCACAACTTTTCCCACCGATCCTCATCAGGAATAAATATCTTGTTTGTTTTTCGATAGATCTCATCAACCTATGTGTATCTAGAAAATGTGGATTTGAACACGAAGATATGCTTTATCTAATGCTGGATGAAAATATCATTACTCACAGCTTCCATAAAGTCTCTCCCTATCATAGCACCTTTAATGTTTGAAAACTTTGATGTATCTTTTGCAATTTCCTTGAGTTTCTTCATATAATCATCTCTGGCCATTAGTTTGTCATTGATAACAAAGAAATAAGGCAAGCCTTTCTTTGTAAATGGCTCAATTCTGTAGAAAAACCTGTTGACTGGAATTTCCAATCCATTACACTTTTCCTCAAGATGTTGCACCAAGGTCATTTGTGAAAGGAATTTATTCACCTCAAAAATAGAATTTGTTCTGTCTTGTATTCCCAAATCATCAAGTTCATATCTATTTTTTTAATTCAAATACTTGATGATTATGTTAGCTATATCAGGCATATCTCCCGGTTCTTTATTTATATCTGAAATGGCCTTATTAACTTTCTCAATCAGGTCCTTTTGCTAAAAAATAATCTAGATATATGGCCATAATTCATTCATTAATTCAATGATACTGGTCCATATGATTTCTTTAATATGAGCCAAGGTGTTTCCAGTGGATGATTCCTTTAGATATTTTTGTAAACTATCTATCTACTTCTAACTTCTCTGTGATTCTATTGAATGAGCCATCTCAGTCTTTACCATATAATCTTGTAAAATCTTGTATTGAGCCTACAATATTTTGATTTCCTTTGTTTGTAATGACATGTTCTCCATTGATTTTGCAAACTGATCTGAAACATCTCCTGTGCTAGTTGTTGAAGTTGTTGATGTAGGAATGACTGTAAGGGGTACAACATCTAAAGGAACAATAGAAGTTTTTGCAGCCTACTCTTTTTCTTTGACCATCTTTTCCATTTCAACCTCCATATTTTTCAGTTGGGCAGTCTGCTCCATGATGAGTTTCTTCATCTCAGATTTCTGGACTCTGTCTCCTCTATTTCTTTTGTAAGCAGGTCTTCTGTGGCTGACATCTTTAGCTGCTCCTTTAATGATGATATATTTGCATTTTATTCTTAATTATATCTTCCATATCATATAGATTTGAGGGGTCATATCTTATCCTTACAAATAAATGTTCCAAGGACTTTATCATTGTATCCCTGGACAAGAAGAGATCTTCTCCATTTTAACTTGTGACTGTACATTTTCTAAGGAGACCTGCAGCTTAGAAAAATTCATTGCTGTGTTAGTTAATGTGGAAGAGATCATTTCACCCATCTGTATGTGCATTTCCATCTGGTCGATGGGATGAATGTCCTTGATGCTGAATTCGAATGAACTTTGCTTGTAGTCTATTTCCATCTTGTGTTTTTCAATTTGAGCTTCCAAGAATGCCATGTGCATTTTACCCTTCTCTGAGTCAAAGGCTGGTAATAATCTGCTCTGTGAGCTAGAGGTTTGCTTCCAGAACTGGGTGTAGGTGCTATTCTTTAGAATTTCATTCCTCAGTTTGATTTCCATGAAGGTATTAAACACTGTCTTCTCCTTTTATCATGTGGAAACACTAGATGTGGATGTATCAAGGGCTTGCTTCTGATTTAGCATAGTATTCAAGGTAGTAGGGGAGGAGATGGGCTGACCTCCCATTAGAGAAGATCCTGGAGTATCCATGACGTGGATGATGGTCTCCTGCTCTGTCTCTTTGCCTTGATCAATGTCCATGTGTATCCTGGCCCTTTTCCTATACTTCATATTGAATTATTTATTAGAAGTATCAGTCATTGAAGGTGAATGATATTCCATTTGCCTCTCTCCTGTTGCTTTTTTTATTATCTTTTTATATTTGTTTTTGCTGTGGTACATTGGTTTGTAATCCTAAAGTAGATATTTCTTGCTCCTCTACCTCCTGCAAATTAGTCTCTGCCCATTCTGTCTGATTCCTGAATTTTTCTATTTCTAGCCTTTGTGTTTGAATCTAGGGTGTAGACTTGTTTTCCACCCTCAATTTAGAAATGACCCCAAATTGGTTATAAGACCATGTAAAGCTGGGAGAAAAATTCATTTATTTCAGTCTCTTATCAACTTCTTCGCCTGCTTCCTATTGTTGCATATGAATGGTCCTATCTCAGACTTTATCTTGAACTGTGATTTCTTCTTTGCTGAGAAAAAATGCACCTCATCAGCATTTAGAATTTGTCTGATATATTCCAGGGAAAAAATCCTCACTAGGAGGAATTTTGGTAACTTGTAGGGAGGCAATTCACACCCATATACTCTCAGCTCTGTATAATTATGGTATAAAGACCAGTCTCCTGTTTTGTCCTGATCTGAAAGTTGCATAATTCTTTTAATATCTTCACTTATCCTAGGATCAACTGTGCCACTTAGAATACTCATAGCTGGATGTAAAAATAGCTCAATAAACTACTTGTAGTTGTATTCTTATGCTCTTTCATTAGTAGGGTGGTCGAAAAAATGACAGACTGTGGGTGTGCATCTTCATCCATCTTTTTCATAGCAAATTGAAACCTTTAAGACTGAAAATATAAGAACATATAAACAATAAAAGAAGTGTATTTAAACACTCCCTCTGTATGGAATTTCACAAATTGGTCATGGATTCTATCAGCTAATAATTGGCTAAAATAAAACATGATAGAGGGCTCATAATCTGTGGAAAATATAGTCAAAAAGCCTATAATTGCCTCATCTACCCATTGGCTAGAGTAGTATCCAAGGAGATATGATAGGACTGTGGCTATTTTCTTTGTTCTTTCAGGGAATAAAGATGAGGGATATGGGGGATTTTTCTTGGGTAAAGGTATATTTTTAGTTAAGAACAACTCAAGGGTTTTGGCTCTCTTGGAAAAATCTATCTTTTGGTATAGGTCTAAGAGGGGTTCTTTGGAAAATGGTGTTGTATTTTTTGCTGAGGGTCCCTGCATCATTTGAATGATGGATTGGGCGTTAATTGTGAACAAGACTTCACCATTAGGGGCAATAAAAACTCGCTGGTTAGGGATTTAGCATGCACAACATCTTCTAATGAACTCAGGGGCACTATGGGTTTTAGGAAAGATGTAGTAGGATACGTTTTTATCCCACAGGCCAATGTCATCAACACCATCTATCAAATTATCTTCCAACCAACAATAAACATCGAATAAATCAAACTCACAGAGGGTCTCATGGATTTTAAAGTCATTTTCTACAAGGCTAACATGAACCAGGTCAATCGGAGGGTGAACCATAGATTGAAGGGTTTTTGACCTTTCTTCTTGGGAGGCATGAATGATTAAGGCTACAAAAATGGTTAATTTTGCTGATGGTGTAGGTTTGTAGAGTACAAAGGTGGGATTGGAGCGAGGAAGATAATGAAACAAGACAAAACACTCGAATTGTTGTGCTTGTCCTGTAAAATTGAAAAACCTGTAACAAAGATGATAAACGAAGAGCATAGTCAAGTTCAAAATAGGCGGGAGGAAGGCATTTTATATTTTTTCCTAATTTCCCGTTGTCCATGGCGCGAGTCCGTTGGTTAACGGTTAAACACATTTAATTATCCAACGATTTTATTTGGGTGGGAGCGGAGTTGATTAGATTGGGACGGGTGAATGAGGTGGCGAGATGGGATAGGCAGAGTGATAACAATTGGGAGGGTGGTTTAGCGTTGGTGGAGAATACCGCTTTCAGAGTGGGTACGTAGTGCATGGTAAGCGACTTTGGTGGGGGGGGGTGCGAAATTGCCAGGGCCTACCCATTTCGGAACCCCCCCCCCATAGTAACATCTGGATAGTGAGGGGGGGTCGAAGAATTATTGTGGTCGTCGGATTAAGATGGATGGGTTAAGATGAAAGGTAAAGTGGCGAGGCGTTAATACAATGTGACGAGATGGATGGTGGTGTCGGAAATAAATAAAGTGTGCACAAGACATTATGAATGGATGAAAAATTAGGGAAACAAAAACATAATGCCCAAAAACCTTTGAATAAATCAAGTCTTCAGACTTAGGATAAAGATTCATCCTTTTCTTTGTCCAACATATAAAATGTCTTCGCTCTGAAACTTAGGATAAAGTTTTCATATCTTTTCCCAAAATCGCCTTCTCTTTCTACCTACCCTTTCTTCTAATCTAACATTTTTTTTTTTAAATTTTTTCTTTTTCAGGGTGCATTTGGACTAGTAGACCCAAATCATTTTATTTTTATGAAAATCTATCCTACTCTATTCCTTATTTCACCTATTGATTCAGATTATACTGTTGAATCAATTTCATTTCTACCTAGCTACTGAATTACCAAGATTAAACTGTTTGGTAGGTCTTTATTCACTATCCTATTTAACATAAATTTAAAGTTGTTCAATCATACTTATACTGTATGAATTGAAAAAACTAACTTGTCAGTAGTGGCATTTTGACTTGCAGCACTTTCAGTATTATTATTTTGTGGGGGTTTCTTTTCTCTTCTTTCATTCTTTTCAATTTTTTTTTCTTTTTTCAACATACCCTCTTTTATTTTTCATTTTTTTTGGAAATCATTTAAATATTGAGAATCATGTACCATATGAAATTGAGACTATAAAATACTCAATCACCTTGAGATCTTATAATTTATAGGACCCTAACAGTGGCTCTAGCTGGGGATGGAAATTATCCAAGTGAAGTGTCAAGAACATAGGATAAGTAGCCTTGAGTACTCCATTTCTGTAAAGTCTTGATCTGATTTATTTTTCTGTTTTATGATAGCTCATTAAACTAGGCTTAGGGCCTTCTCTGTGGGCTTCAACCTTTGTTAATAAGTTACCAAATCACAAACTGTAAAAATTATGGTATTCACAATGATGAAGGATAAAACTGTATTCTTAAGAGAATAAATGCTTCAGCATCCAGCCATTGACAGGACCTCCAGGTATCTCTGTTCCATATAACTCTTTAAGGAAATATGCATTATTCCCCTAAAAGCATAAATAATGTATGGTCCTTGCCACAGGTTATCAGATTTTCCATGTTTACCTTTGTCTTCTCTTCTAGAATCCCATTTCAACACTTTATCCCCCAGATTGAAATCATCAGCCTTTGTTATTCTGTCAAAGATATGCTTGATATTTTCCTGAACAACTTGGGTCCTGTTATAGACCAATTTTCTAGATTGTTGTAATTTAATAGTTTGATTGATACTTCTCTGTACATCATTTGTTTTAGCCTGTATTTCTTGAATAATCTTCAGGACTAGAACTCCTAAAGAGGATGGAAAAACTATGTCCATTCCATAGACCAATTGGTATGGAGACATGCCAATTGATTTTTTGGCAGTAAGTATGTCAGCCCAAAGTGCATTGACCAGCTTGTTATGTCAAGATTACTTCTTGTCTTCTAACAAATTTTTGATGATATTTACCAAAATTTTATTTGAGGATTCAACTAACCCATTACCCTGGGGGTAATAAGCTGTTGAATGTCCCAAAGTAATATGGCATTTATGACATAAATCAACCATTTTCTTGGACTTAAAGGTTGTAACATTATCAATGATGAGTTTTCTAGGACAACCAAATCTAAAAAGCATATTAGTTTCAAGTAATTTAATAATGACAAAACCAATTGCATTTCTGGAAGGAGTGGCTTCTATCCATTTGGTAAAGTAGTCAGTGGAAGTAAGAATCCACTTACATTGGGCAGAGGAGGGAAGATGAATTTCACCAATGAAATCTATTCCCCATCGTTGGAAAGGGCTTTCAACAGAAATATGCTTTAGTGGTAGGGGCAACAATTTCCTCTTTCCTTCAAATATTTGGCATTTATGATAGGCAGTTACCATCCTATGTATGTCAGGGAATAGATTTGGCCAATAAAAACCAGCCCTAAGGATTTTATTTGCAATGGTTTTCCAATAAAGATGTCCACCACAGTCACCTACATGGAACTCCTACATGACTTTTTCTGCATCATCCTTTAACAAAAATTTGAGTAAAATACCCCATCATCGTTATAGTATAATAAATTTTCTAGAATGAAAAATTTAACTACTTTCAACTTCAGAAATCTTGCTTTTGTTTTTGTCAGACCAGGAAGAGGATTTAAGTTGAATAAAACAGATAAGAGGTCTGCATACCAGGGGGAATTTAGGAATGCTTCATCAATTTATGGAGTCGCCTGTTCCTCTTGATCATTCAATGAATAAATCATATTGATATCCAATGCTTGCAAATTAGACTCATCCATATGTTTACCCAGTCCTTGTCCTTTGATGAATTTGGTGGGCTTGATTTCTAAGTCGTATTCCAGAATGATAGAAATCCTTTTGCCTCGCTTTCCATCATGTCTATTCTGCGTTAAAATGTCTTTGACCACTGAATTAGGTACATAAGCAATAATATGGGAGTGTAAAATATATACTCTAAAATATTTTATTGCTTTGACCAATGCAAAGGCCTGTTTTTCCATAATGTTGTATTTCAAAGAGGCATCCCTTAAAGCTTTGCTAAAGAATGCAATAAGTTTTTCAAATCCTTCACTATTTTTCTGCAATAGGACAGCTACAATAGTATGTTCAGAGGCAAAGGAAAATATTATGAAATCTTCAGTAAAATCTGGGCTAATTAGCATTGGAGGTGTTGTGAATGCATGTTTGAATAGTGTAGAAGTTATAAAACATGCATGTATATCTTGGATTCACCCGATATAAAAATGTGCTAAAGTTAAATACTGAATCACTTCTACAAATATTTTGCAGAATTAAAAAGAAAATCACTAATCACATGAACATGAAGATAGATCAATCACACACAACATCCCGGGGAAAGCTTACAACTAAAAGCCCCACTATCTTCTACTGTATATTAAGCATGGATCATGAAACAATTACATACAAAAATCTTCTCACAAGAGCACTCAGTACATCAGCTAATTGTCTCACACTATCATATGCAAAACTGACCAACACATTGCCAATTCTCAGCCTCTAGACAACTTGCTTTGCTTGCGCAATCCTTGATGGTAAAGATCCCCAAAAGATAGAATTATTGCCTGCCTTGACTGCGCAAGTATCATGGGCACTCCAATGGTTTTTTTCCTGCATGTGTGCAAACAACTAATCGTACAACTGATAGTCAACCTCCCTTTCACCTAGAACTCAACTGGGTCTCCACTGGATCTGACGTGCATGCAACTAATAATAGTAAATCCTCAGTTGCATGTGAGATCACTGATTGTGAATTAATTAATATTTAATTCACTAGATCTCTCACTAGTGTATCTTTAGTTACCACTAGCACAACTGAGTTAAACAGTTTACAACTTGCACCAACTCATGCACCACTGCACTTCGAACTCTATTACAAATAGAATTACTCTACATGTCCCACCAACCAACCTCTAACTCGAAATCCACTAGCTAACTGAATTTATCACTTTCAGTTAACTCATTCAAGTCCACATCGAGAATAGATTACAGTTTAATGTCCATCTAAATTAAGGGATAATAAAAATAGACATGCACCCAAAAATAACACTGTGGGCCCCACCCTAGTCTGGGTGCTTAATGCAACCAAGCACTAAATGCAACCAGGTGCTTAATGCACTAGGCGTTGGTGCTGAATATTCTTGTTGAGTCTCAACAACTAGATCAAAATATTGTTTAGCTTCAACATTCCACTTGATTTCTGAATATTTTTTAAGCATGTTGGTTATGTTTCTAAGAAGTTATGTAAGGTTACGAATAAATATTCTTAGGAGATTGATTTTACCAATAAAAGACTGAAGTTATTTGAGGTTTATTGGGTGACTGATTTTAAGTGTACCTTCAATCCTACTAGGATCAATCCTAATGCCATCCTTAGAAATAATATGACCAAGAATCTTTCCTTCTTCAAGACCAAAAAGTGTTTCTTAGGAGTTAATGAAATGCCAAACCTTCTACATTTTTAAAAGACTCTTCTTAGATGTGCCAAATATTCGTCATCAGTTTTTGAATAGACAGTAATGTCATCAAGATAAATCACAATAAAATTCCCAATTTCATCAGCAAAAGCAATATCCATTTCTCTCTGGAAAGTAGCTCCAACATACATCAACCCAAAGGGAATTTTCACAAACATGAAAGTTCCCCATGGAGTAGTGAAGGCAGTTTTATCCTGATCATCAGGATGCACTAAGACTTGGTTATAACCTGAGAAAGCATCTAATAAATAAATCCTACTACATCCTACTACCCTTTGTAATATGTGATCCATTTTTGGTAGTGGGTAGTTATCTTTTAAGGAAACCTTTTTTAGATTTTTGAAATCAATGCATAATCTAATTTCTCTAGTTTTCTTTCTTGTAGGCACAATGTTAGATACCCATTTAGAATATCTAATAGGAACTATGATTTTAGCATCATACATTTTCTTTACTTCTTTTCCAACCAAAGGCATTAGGACAGGATTTATCCTACACAATTTTTGTTTAAATGGTTTTTGATCTTCTTTGATTGGTATTTTATGCTGTATGATACTAGTGTCATAGGCTTTCAAATCTTCATAACTCCATGCAAAAACATCTATGAATTATTTGAATGAGGCTATGTACCTTTGTTTGGTAATAATAGGCAGTGATTTTGACAATTTTATCATTTTTGGATTCTGTTCACTACCTTTGTTACACTCTTCTATGTTTTCACCTATGGGTTCCATTTTTGGCATTTTCGCTACATCGTTGAAATAAAAAATTTCTTCTAATGGGACAAGACCTCTAGGTAGGACATTATACTTAAGCTAAAGTGCTTCAAATTCGTCTTTTTCTGGGTCTTTTTCATGCAATTCTAGTTTATGTACACTTTTATTTGCTGAAATATTTACATCAGAAACATCAAACTGTTTATCTATACTAACCCATACATCAATTTGATTTTCCAATTCACAATCCAAGTCTATACTAATATCTTCAAACTCATCCTTTGACTGTAAGAAATTTTCAATCTGTTTGTCACTCCCAAATACTTGCCAATATCTCATGTTATCAAGTACAATTAGACAATGTTTAACTTCCACTGTGTATTGTCTGTTGGGATGAGGCAACTTACAAGTACTTGCTGAAAAAGCCAAACCATTAGCTAGGATATTCTGATTTCATGGAATCACAACAAGATCATATTCATCAAAAGTTCTTAGAAAGTCAAGCACTGCATTTATGTATGCTCTCAATCTAGAATGTTTTGCAGCATATTCTCCTTTGATCTGTTTTATGATTAATTTAGAATCTCCATGAACATAAATTCTTTTAGCTCCCAACCTTTTCAACAATTGTAACCCTAAGAGAAGTGCCTCATATTATGCTATGTTATTAGTGCACTGAAAGTTAAGATTGTAGGAATGACCTTCTGCATGATTGTTCTCTGTATTTCTCACCCAAACACCAGCCCCTGAGTCTGCTTTACCACATGAGCCATCAAAACTCTTGTTCCAAAAAGGATCAATTTCAGTGTTTTGTGGTATAATTTGATTTGGGTTTCCTTGTTTTTCAACAGAGTTATTTTCTACCTTGGTAACTTGTGCATCATTTTCCCCATCATTATAAAGAATGAAGGAGTAAAGGTCATAATGAACATAGTAAAGGGGGTCGTTATGTGGTTTCTCTTGGCTACTCACCATATACTTCATCAAGGTTTCCCTATACAATCTTATCTTTTTACCAAATATTGGTATTGTGGCGTAAGACATGTCCATTTTAAGGGTTCCTTGTAACTTTTCTCCCCATGAGCGTGACAAAAACATGCCATACTTAGGAGGAATTTCTGCTACTATAATGTCCATTACTAGACTCCTAGCTGGGATTTGAGCTAAAGTGACACATAGATCTTTAATAAGACCTAAACATCTAAATTTTCTAGAATCAAATGAATGTAAGTCTTTGTAAGGCCTATTAATTTCAAGGCCAAGTTTCTCCATAACAACTTTTGACATTAAATTATGAGATGCACCTGAATCTAGCATTGGATTGTGAAGAATCTTGTCATGAACATTGAGACTGACATAAAATGGAGGGACACCTCCTTCTTGTGGTTTACCATCAACTTCTGGTCCAAACAAAAGTTTAGGTTGATCATCATTTAGATTGAAAATATCCGTGTTTTCCCCTATGTTTAATGCTTTCATTACTGAGTCCTGTACACATTTTGTTTATTAATTTAGTTAAGGGGATAGAAATTTTCAGTTTGGAAAGTTCATTTTCAATCTTGAATGGTGTTGGGCTCTTAAGAAGATTTGAAGAATCAGACTTTTCAATAGCTACCTTTGTGGCAAGTTCTGTTTGTTGACTAGTGGTAGGAACATTAGCTTGTGTAGTTTTAGAAGAAATATCAACTGTTATTTTAGCAGGGCTTTCTGTGGTTTTGTTTCTTGAATTATCTACACCTTTCTTAGGAATTCATGTATTTTTCTTAGGATCAGATTTAGAAACCTTTTTGGTAGAGCTTTTAATGTTCTTTTTACTAGAGGTGTCTAAATTTTTCTTGCTCCTAAGATTGTACTGCCTATGGAATTCCATTATGGCATTTTCAAATCCTTGTTTGTACTCATCAGACTCTTCAGCTTCAAGCTCAGTTTGGGTCAACAAGAATGATTCTTGTTCCTCCCGAGTGAGAAAAACAATATCATCTTCATTTACACCCATTAAATTTATTTGGTTTTCTTCTACCTCTTTAGATATTTCCCCATCTTCATCAACATAATTTTCCTAAAATGGAGGTCTAATCTGCTGATCAGGGCCTCTCTGTTCTCTTTCTCTTATCTGAGGAGGATTTCTTCTGGGATTTTGATTATGATTTTGAGGCGCAGGCTGGTTTTCTCTAGGAACAATCCTCTCATTTAGGCTAGTTCTCTCCATCATTCTTTCTACAGTTCTCGTCAAGGCATCTATTTTGGCATCATCGAGGAAGTTGTAGGCTCATCTCTTATGGTAACTCTTCTATCATTTCTCATCCTTTCTCTCTTAGCTAACATATTGGATTCTACGCTCATTGCTTCCCTCTGAATTTCTTCAAATGTTGCTATTTAACTCTTTGAGTTGGTAGGAAATTTCTGGCTCAAAACTATTTGGGAATTTGACTAAGGCTAAACCTTGTGGTGGTTTTATGTGAGCAGGAATTGCATTATATAAACTATTGAATCTAGTGCAATAATCCTGAACACTTTCTCCTGGAGCCCCCCTAATGCTTTCATATTCAGATAAAATTTGAAGAGGGTTTTTCTTAACTTCCCACCTATTAAGGAATGTTTTATGAAATGCAGGAAGATCATTAATATTGTTTGCAGTCAAACCTTTAAACCATTTCCTTACTTCTGCACTTAAACTTTGAGCAAACATTCTTAACTTAACACTCTCATCATCTACTTCCTGAAGGTAAAAATAATCATTCATCTTATAGATATGTTGTTGGGCTGTTAAAGGACTAGTCCCAAAAAATTGTGGGATTTTGACTGATAATCCGGTGGCATGTTTGCTAGAGGTGTAGGTAGCACCAATGGAGCATACCTTGCTGCCATGATTGGTGGAGGAGGAACTAGAGGAGAATTAACGATAAGTGGGGGAAGTTGAGCAATAGGTTAAGTAAGGTGGATAATGGAAAGAGGTAAATGTGATGGGGTTTGTGTACTTTTATGAGGAAATAAAGGAGAAGTGGTGAGAATCACCAAAGTTGTAGGATTAGATGACTTATGTTGTTCAGATTGAGAGGCTATAGAGGAGGCTTATAAGGTTAGAACATATAATTCAATTGATTGTTGAAGATAAGTGTCTTCGTCTGTTGAAGTAAAAATTGTTACCAAATCTTGAAGGTCATCAAAATCTTGTAGAAGCTGAAGGTTAGATTTAGTATGTGAAGAAACTTATCTAATTGGACTTTTTTGTAAAATTGATGGATCAAATATTGTCTTATCTATCTGAATCTTAGATTTAGTCCTGAATAAACTTTGTTCGAAGTTTAAGTCAAATTCAATGTTTTGTATAATGTCAAACTTTTCAGGAAGAGAGTTTATTCTAGAAAGAGGGCTATTTCTTCCTGGATTCTCTAGTTTTCTGGGTTTTCTTAAAAGTCTTTCAAGATTATCCACTATAGTTGCAGGATTTGGGTCAGGATGAGATTTAGTGTAGGCTATTTTGGGAGCCATAACTAAAACTAAGGCACACAAACTTTGATTATTTACAAAAATGAAAGGAAACCAATCTTTTTGAAATATTTATATCATACACATTTTTATAAACCAAGGTTTCAGAATTTCGAAAGCAATAACAATTTTTTCAATTCGTGTCCCCAGTGGAGTTGCCACTATGTTATCGTTATATAATTTTAAGATTAGCAAGAATAATTAAATAGGACAACATCAAACCGATTTTAAAGATGGGATATAGCCTTGCCAACTTCAGAGAGGGCTCTCTCTTTATAATTTATCTTTGTTTCCTTAATAGATATTAGACTAGTTATGATAGTGTTGAATTTTTGTCTGTTTGTTTGTTTGTTTGTTGGGTTGATTGGTTGGTTGGGTAGGTGATATTTTGAGTTAATTATTTTCCATTGGGATATGGAGTCAAATAAAAGATAGTTGTTGCATTAAATTTTCAAAGAGCAATAATAGGGAAACCACATTACAATTACTGGATCCTTAATTCTAAATGAATATGAAATGAAGCATTGGTGAATTCAGTAGTGATTGAAAAGCATTCAAGAATTTCTCAATCAGACTTCAGAATAAAACACATAAATTATAAACACATCCAAAAATATGTTCCGATAACAAATCTTACTCTTCACTTTTTGTTTTACAATTAGATTAAAGTAATACACAGTAAGGAAAAAACAATGGAAACAACTGTCACAAAAGGAAAAACATCACCAGTAACATATAGCACAAGTATCTAGTGAATGGTCTTCTTTATTGATGTATCAACAATTCTAAAGTAAAATTATTAAATAGAAAATATTACAATGATCAGAGTCCAACCCCTGATACTTCGAATGCATGAAGTATTTAAACTAATTCTATAAGGATGCCGTATCAAAATAGGCAATATTCTTATTACAACATGACTGTATTTAACCAACGTGCCCGAAAAAGGTGGAGTCGTTTGAATATTTCTGGACATATGGAACTTTTGTCTAGGAAACAATTGCTGCATGTTCTAACCGTTGGTTGCATGATCTAACTGTTGCTGTGCTAGACATTGTGCTGGTTGTAGCTTCTCTTCACTCCTCCTAGTATCCACACAACTTTTCCCATCGATCCTCATCAGGAAGAACTATCTTGTTTGATTTTCGATAGATCTCCTCAACCTCCGTGTATCTAGAAAATGTGGGTTTGACCACGAAGATATGCTTTATCTCATGCTGGATGAAAATATCATTAGTCACAACTTCCATAAAAGCTCTCCCTATCATAGCACCTTTAATGTTTGAAAAATTTGCTGTATATTTTGCAATTTCCTTGAGTTTCTTCATATAATAATCTCTAGAAATTAGTTTATCATTGATAACAAATAGAGAATGGAGGCCTTTCTTTGTCAATGGTTCAATTCTGTTGAAAAACTTGCTAACTGCAATTTCCAATCCATTACACTTTTCCTCAAGCTGTTGCACCAAGTTCCTTTGTGTAAGGAATTTCTTCACCTCCAAAATTGTTTCTATTCTATCATGTACTCCCAGATCATCAAGTTCATATCTATTTTTGGAATTCAAATAATTGATGATTCTGTTAGCTGTATCAGGAATATCTCCCAGTTCTTTATTTATATCTGAAATGGCCTTATTAGCTTTCTCAATCAGGTCCTTTTGCTAAAAAAAAATCTGGATATATGGTCAGATTCATTCATGGATTCAGTGATATTGGTCCATATGATTTCTTTAATCTGTGCCAAGGTGTTGCCAGTGGAATATTTCTTTAGAGATTTCTGTAAACTCTCTATCTGCCTCTAACTTCTCTGTGACTCTGTTAAATGAGCCATCTCAGTCTTTACCATCTGATCTTGTAAAACCTTGTATTGAACTTGCAATATTTTGATTTATTCTGTTTATTATGACATGTTATCCACTGATTTTGCAAGTTGATCTGCATTATCTCTTGTGCTAGTCATTGAAGTTGTTGATGCAGGAATGGCTGTAAGGGGTACAACCTCTAAAGGAACAATAGAAGTTTTGGCAACCTACTCTTTTTATTTGACCATATTTTCCATTTGAACTTCCATCTTTTTTATTTGGGTAGTCTGCTCCATGATGAGTTTCATCATCTCAGATTTCTAGGACTCCGTCTCCTCTATTTATTTTGTAAGTGGGTCTTCTGTGGCTGACATCTTCTTTAATGCTGATATATATACATTTTTATTCTTAATTATATCTTCCACAACTTGTATATTAGAGGGGTCATATCCTATCCTTAAAACCAAATATTCCAAGGATTTTATCCTTATATCCTTGGACATAGAAGATATCTTCTCCATTTTAAGTTGTGACTGCACGTTTGCTAAGGAGACCTGCAACTTAGAAAAATTCATTGCTTTGTTAGTTAATGTGGAAGAGATCATTTCACTTGTCTGTTTTTTCATTTCCATTTGGTCGATGGGATGAATGTCCTTGATGCTGAATTCAAATGAACTTTGCTTGTATTTTTTTGCCATCTTTGGTTTTGCAATTTGAGCTTCCAGGAATGCCATGTGCATTTTACCCTTCTCTGAATCAAAGGTTGTTAATAATATGCTCTGTGAGCAGAGGTTTGCTTCCAGAACTGGGTGTAGGTGCTATTCTTTATAATTTCATTCCTTAGTTTGATTTCCCTGAAGGTAACAAACACTGTCTTCTCCTTTTCTCCCGTGGCAACACTAGATGTTGATGTCTGGAGGGCTTGTTGCTGATTTAGCATAGTAGTTGAGGTAGTAGGGGAGGAGATGGGTTGACCTCCCATTAGAGAAGATCATGGAGTATCCATGATGTGGATGATGGTCTCCTGCTCTGTCTCTTTGCCTTGATCAATGTCCATGTGTATCCTGGACCTTTTCCTATACTTCATATTGAATTATTTATTATAAGTATCAGTCACTGAAGGTGACTGATCTTCCCTTTGCCTATTTCCTGTTGCTTCTTGTTTATCTTCTTTGCTCTGTTTTTCTATGGTACAGGGGTTTGTAATCTTGAAGTAGATATTGCTTGCTCCTCTGCCTCCTGCAAAGTATTCTCTGCCCATTCTGTCTGATTCTTGAATTGTTCTATTTTTGGCCTTTGCATATGAATGTAGGGTATAATATTTTTTTCCACCCTCAGTTTAGAAATGACCCCAAATGGTTCATAAGACCATGTAAATTTGGGAGAAAACTTCATTTCTTTCAGTCTCTTATCAGCTTCTTCTCCTGCTGCCATGCTGTTGCATATGAATGGTCCTATCTCAGACTTTATCTTGAACTGCGATTTCTTCTTTGCTTAGAAAAAATGCACCTCATCAGCATTTAGCATTTTTTATGATATATTCCAGGGCAAAAATCCTCATTGGGAGGAATTTTGGTAACTTGTAGGGAGGCGATTCACACCCATATACTCTCAGATTTGTATAATTCTGGTATAAATACCAGTCTCTTGTTTTGGCCTGATCTGAAAGCTACATATTTCTTTTAATATCTTCACTTGTCCTAGGCTCAATTGTGCCACTTAGAATACTCATAGCTGGATGTAAAAATATCTCAATAAATTGCTTGTAGCTGTATTCTTCTTGCTCTTTCATCAGTAGGGTGGTCCAAAAAATGACAGACTATGGGCGTCCATCTTCATCCATATTTTTCATAGCAAATTGGAACCTTTATGACCGAAAATATAAGAACATATAAACAATAACAGAAGTGTATTTAAGCACTCCCTCTATATGGAATTTCACAAACTTGTCATGGATGTTATCAGCTAAGAATTTGCTAAAATCAAACATGATATAGGGCTTGGAATATGTGGACAATATACTAAAAAAGCCTACAATTGCTTCATATATCCATTGGTCAGAGTATTATCCAAGGAGATATGATAGGACTGTGGCTATTTTCTTGGTTCTTTCAGGGAATAAAGATGAGGGATATGGGGGATTTTTCTTGGTTAAAGGTGTATTTTTAGTTAATAACAACTCAAGGGTTTTGGCTCTCTTGGAAAAATATTTCTTTTGGTATAGGTCTAAGAGGGGTTCTTTGGAAAATGGTGTTGTATTTTCTGCTGAGGGTCCCTGCATCATTTGAATGATGGATTGGGCATTAATTGTGAACAAGACTTCACCAGTAGGGGAAATAATAGCTCGTTGGTTAGGGATGTAGCAGACACACCATCTTATGATGAACTTAGGGGCACTTTGGATTTTAGGGAAGATGTAGTAGGGTAAGTTTGTATCCCATAGACCAATTTCATCAACACCATCTATCAAATTATCTTCTAACCAGTAATAAACATCGAATAAATCAAACTCATAGAGGGTCTCATGGATTTTAAAGTCCTTGTCTGCAAGGCTAGCATGATCTAGGTCAATCAGAGGGTGAACCATAGGATTGAAAGGTTCTTGACCTTTATTCTTGGGAGGAATGACTAGTTCAGGCCGCAAAAATGGTTAATTTTGCTGATGGTGCAGGTTTGCATAGTACAGAGGTGGGATTGGAGCAAGGAAGAGAAGGAAATGGGAGAAAACACAGGAATTGCTGCGCTTGTCTTGTAAAATTGAAAACCTATAACAAAGATGATAATTAGAGAGCACAGTAAAGTTCAAAACAGGCGGGAGGAAGGCATTTTATGTTTTTTTTTTTTTATATTTTATTTCCCATTGTCCATGATGCGGGTCCGTTGATTAACGGTTAAACACATTTAATTATCCCACAGTTTGATTTGGGCCGGAGCAGAGTTGATTGGATGGGAAACGAGTGAATGATGTGGTGCGATGGGATAGGCAAAGTGATAACGGTTAGGAGGGTGGTTTAGCGTTGACAGAGAATACTGCTTTCGGAAAGGGTAGCGCACGGTAAGCGGCTTTGGTTAGGGGGCATGCGAACTTGCCAGGGCTTTCCACATCACGGTGGGTAAAACTATTGATACCACCTATTTCAGACCCCCACCCCCCTCTTGATGGTGACATCCAGATAGTGAGGGGTGCTGAAGAATGATTATGTCCGTCAGATTAAGATGGATGGTTTAAGATGAAGGGAAAAGTGGCGGGGAATTAATATTATGTGATGGGATGGATGGTGGGGTCAGAAATAAATGAAATGTGCACAGGACATTATGAATGGATGAAAACCTAGGGAAACAAAAATATAATGCCTGAAAACCTTTGAATAAATCAAGTCTTCAAACTTAG
Organism: Pinus albicaulis; assembly: GCA_034641835.2. NCBI lineage: Eukaryota > Viridiplantae > Streptophyta > Pinopsida > Pinales > Pinaceae > Pinus > Pinus albicaulis. The sequence continues at coordinate 812,900,464 of CM076579.1, read as the reverse complement.
GATAAAGATTCATCCCTTTTCTTTCTCCAACATATAAAATGTCTTTGCTCTGCAACTTAAGATAAAGTTTTCCTATCTTTTCCCAAAATCACCTTCTCTTTCTACCTACCCTTTCTTCTAATCTAACATATTTTTTTTATCTTTGCTTTTGTTGGGTGCATTTGGACTAGCAGACCCAAATCATTTTTTTTTATATGGAAATCTATCCTACTCTATCCCTTATTTCAGCTATTGATTCAGATTATACTATTGAATCAATTTCATTTCTACCTAGCTACTGACATACCAAGATTAAACTATTTGGTAGGTCTTTATTCACTATCCTATTTAATAGAAATTAAAACTTGTTAAATCATGCTTACAGTGTATGAATTGAGCAAACTAACTTGTCAGTAGTGGCATTTTGACTTGCAGCACTTTCAGTATTATTCTTTTGTGGGGGTTTCTTTTCTCTTCTTTCATCCTTTTCAACTTTTTTCTTTTTTCAACATACCCTCTTTTATTTTTAATTTTTTTGGAAATCATTTGAATATTGAGAATCATGTACCATATGAAATTACGACGATAAAATACTCAATCGCCTTGAGATCCTGTAATTTATAGGACCCTAAGACAACAAATGATATCCTTGATTCCAACGAGCTCCTAAACTATGAGTATCTTGTCAAATTTTTCCAATGTCACACCAATTTTCATTCCTCTACTTTCCTTCACAAAAAAAAACTACTAAATCTTCCTGATATGGAGTCCCCTAGTGTTAGAAAATTATCTATTACAGAGTAATGAAACACATAAAATATGTGGAAACACAAACAAAGAAAACATATAAAACCAGAGAGACACAAATATACTTGGTTCACCCAATTTGGGCTACATCCACCCCGAACAACCAATCCTTCCTTTATATTATCCAACAAAATGAAGAGACACAACCAACAACAGATCCATTGTAATATCCTTGGTTCTCTATCACAGTCTCCCTATCTGTTTCTCGCTCTGAGAATACACATACAATACAAAACCGTAATACAATACCCTCATACAAAATGAGGGGTTTCCTTCTAGGGAAAAAAACCCTAAATTAAACATAACTTATACCTTCAGATCATCAGCCTAATGAACGACCCAGATTGACTAGAAATTACAACACTTTTACAAGGCAATTTTACATCTGTTTTTAGCTTCGGGGGCACCGCCCCCCTGGACCCCCCAGGCAGTGGTTAAACAATGGGCGGCGTTGCTGTCCCGTTAAGAATGGGGGTCCAACGCTATGATACATATAAATAAAGAAGTAATCAGGCTTCACACCCAACACCCGGGAGTTATGCGAATCCTCTTCTTTGCAGATTGATGCTTCTTGCTAGAAAATTTCTAGTCCTACTAGAAATTATGACAAGATTAACATACACAGCCTTCAAATGCTAACTATTAGGAGGGCCAAAATTGAAGGCTAACCTATCCTCTCGCATCATGATGTATTAAACTACATTTTAAATTGTGCAGCAAAAGCAAAGATAAAGTCTGAAAGTTACCACCAGATGCTCTCGTGCCTTGCATAAAGTTCTCCTCTCGGTGCCCCTACTACCACTGTCATCCACAAGCTCCTAACAAAAATTATTGTTGATAGGGACATTGGTGCATAATATACATGCCACATGCTCGAAAATATCCCTCTAACACAATGCGGTTGTTCTTTTGTTTTCCTAAATACCAAGTGAATTGTTTTCGAACATGTTTCACATAACTTGGATGGCCATCTTTCAACAACACCCTTAATCACTTCCTACACTCAATGACCTTTTCACTTGATTCATTGTCTCTTATTAAGATTGCATGCTCCTGGTCATTCTCCTCTTGCCGAAAAAAAAACATCGTGGAACCATATCTGCCCCGCCATGGTTGTACGCGTCTTGCATTGGTACCCTTCCATCCCATCTCATGATGTAGAATGCTATGTAGAATTTTGTTGGAGTGAGTTTCTCTTATACTTCCATTTTCAAAAAATACTTGATGACATTGGTGAAATTGACAGGGATATTGTGACAAAATGGAAACAAATAAAGAATAGATATTGTGCATGGCATGTCCATCGTGTACCTGAAGAGCCACCTATTCTTGACTCTGATAACCACTCTAGTCCTAAAATACAACCCCACCACTCCGTGAATGCAGAATAATGGAAATTCCTTTCCAAACTCCACCCAAGTACAAAATCTTCCTTGATGACCTTGACATGCTTGGTCATTGTGAATTTAATGAAAACCATAATTGGGCCCATACACTTACCCCTTAAAACTCGCAAGAGACAACGATTTGCTTCATAGAATTTAGTCGCTTTTCCACACAACTACGCCATACACCCTCTCCAAAGCCACACTTCCCTTCATCCTTGTCTTCTAGCCAAAGCGTAGCTTTCAATATCATTCTTACCCAATTTTAAAGCAACATCTCCACCACACCGCTAAAGATGATCATCCAAGGTACTGTTGGGACAAGAAAGTCTTTCATAATTGGTTGCCTCAAGGACACATTCCTAGAAAAATATACCAATATAGAAATCCCTCTACTCATACTTGCTCTAATAGGTCTTTCAACCTTCCACATAAATGTACTAACCATACAATATAGCCTTCACATCCTTGTCTCCTCTATGCACCCTTTGGAAGGCCAGTCCCTTCTAAATCTCCAAGAACAACTTCGACATGTCACATACATTCTTGTTAATGAGATGAACTTCATTGGACCTAAAATGTTTGCTCAAATTGATGAATGCTTGCGAGAAGCATTCCCATCTAATAAAAACATTAAATTCAACAGTGGTTGTTCTGTAATCCTTGTAGGTAACCTCAGGAAATTGCTACTAGCAAAATATACACCAATAAATGTGGGCATGTCTCGTGGAAATGCGCTTTGGTGGAGCTTCACTAAAGTTGTCACACTGTCAACTGTCTTGCACCAGTAAGGCATCAACCTTGAACAAATTACATTTCACTAGCTCCTCTATAGCCTTCAAAATTCAACCCCTATAATGGATGATTGGAAACTTCTCATGACATGTAAAAAATATTTCCTCCCACATTACGGGCAACAAGCACTTAAAAATTCAATGCACCTTTGTGAAACTAATGAATCTGTTACAGTAGATGCCACTCATCGACCTGTATTTATGACTGATGTCTCCTAGCTTGTCAAAATTTTATAGTTACAATGCAAAATCATGTGCTAAAGCCAAGGAACTATTGAATCAAGGTTCAACACACAGATCAATGACCTCAATCTCTCTACTTCTACTTGTTTTATATAATGTGCCATACAAGCACCAATGTATATAATTTTAGGTCAGTTTAGTTACTCAATTAGCCCTTTTTTAATGATAGAATATTAGTGATCGATGCTTTAGTTTGAACTTTGTATATGCATTCCACTATGTACCTCTACTTTGATAGTAATTAATACGTTGTCACATTGTCGTTGATTTTTTTATTTTTATTTTTATTTATTTTTAATTAGTCATGGATGTCTAGATTTTCTTATTGTAATGAAAATATTCTAATTGTTTTGTATATTGTGCCATAGAACCACCCACATATATAGTTTCGTACCAGTTTAGTTACTAAGTTATCTCTTTTTTTATGACATAATATTGGTGATCGATGCTTTAGTTTGAAATTTTTATAGCAAGTCTCTGAATGGGAAACTACATCATCTCCTAAGATTGTAATATCCTAATTTATGTGAGAATGGAGTTGATACATTTTCCCTCAACAACCATTCAATTGTGGTAGCCAATGGGATATATATTCGCACTGAAATGGACTATGGATTGGCTGGTGCAAATATCCCAAGCCATGAAGAGATCTTGAACATCTAATAAGCATGTAGTTGTATGTTTGAGCTCCCAGGATCCTCAAATCAAAATAAAAAAAACAAAATAATGCTGGATAAATTTTAATTGCAAAAATGAATTCTTTTTGTACACTCAATTTACAATTTGTGATAATGTTTCTCTTAATATCTAATCATACAACCTTGAAAATTCATCTTATGGAAATTCTTTTGGTATCTATATATTTTTGTCTGAGTTAATGGAGATATTCAACCCTCTGAGCATAATTCAACAATTCTATGCATGCATATGGTCAAATATATGTATGCACCCAAGAACAATTAATTAAACATATTGTGGCAATAATCATGTAGATTTATGAATTTGCAACTTAAAAAAATAGTCTAGTTATGTGAATCAGAGTCCTCTCCTTTGTATACTTGTTTTGTGGTAAAATTTGTGTGTGCTTCTTGTATTTCTTGTGTCCTCTGAGTTCACGTTCACATCCTTGGTAGTAGTAGTTTTTATGCCCATCCCATACTACATTAACTGGTATCATAGTGGGATTACTCCTACATTGAATTATAACTCTAATCAAATGAAGGAATACCAGATAGACATTTTTGAGGACATCTCCAAGATTTTCTGGTTAGAATTGCAGAGAAAGGGAAATAAATAGCTCCTACAATTCGTTGGGTAGATGCTACAAGAAATCGAAATTTCAAACAATGAGGTAGATAATAAGTGTTGGTCATATCTATAATATGCTTGTGGTTGATAAAGGGTCTATGAGTCTTGATTTTTCTATGCAGAGAGCTCATTTGGGTTTGGGAGATTTAGGAGATTCACGAACGTAACTTAATTCTGTAAGTTGTGGAAGGCAATTGTTGTAGAGAAAATTTCCTATGTAGAGAGTTCAAGGAAAAGAGAAGACAACAATTACTACAAACTAATTACTAGGATAACTGTTGAAGGGAGTTTGAATGAAGAAAATCCAACGAAGAGGACGCTACTAACATGACCATTTCTTAGGAAATGAATATTGGCCTCACAAAGGACGAGTTAAGGAACTCTGTAAATAGTTAGGGAAATTCTTTTGGTATCTATATATTTTTGTCTGAGTTAATGGAGAGATTCAACCCTCTGAGCATAATTCAACAATTCTATGCATGCATATGGTCAAATATATGTATGCACCTAAGAAAAATTAATTAAACCTATTGTGGCAATAATCATGTAGATTTATGAATTTGCAACTTAAAAAAATAGTCTAGTTATGTGAATTAGAGTCCTATCCTTTGTATACTTGTTTTGTGGTAAAATTTGTGTGTGCTTCTTGTATTTCTTGTGTCCTCTGAGTTCACGTTCACATCCTTGGTAGTAGTAGTTTTTATGCCCATCCCATACTACATTAACTGGCATCATAGTGGGATTCCTCCTCCTTTAAATTGTAACTCCAACCAAATGAAGGAATACCAGATAGACATTTTTGAGGATATCTCCAACATTTGCTGGTTAGAATTGCAGAGAAAGGGAAACAAATAACTCCTACAATTCGTTGGGTAGATGCTACAAGAAATTGAAATTTCGAACAATGAGGTAGATAATAAGTGTTGGTCATATCTATAATATGCTTGTGGTTGATAAAGGGTCTGTGAGTCTTGATTTTTCTATGTAGAGAGCCCATTTGGGTTTGGGAGATTCAGGAGATTCATGAACATAACTTAATTCTGTAAGTTGTGGAAGGCAATTTTTGTAGCAAAAATTTCCTATGTAGAGAGTTCAAGGAAAAGATAAGACAACTATTCCTACAAAATAATTACTAGGATAACTATTTAAGGGAGTTTGAATGAAGAAAATCCAATGAAGAGGACGCTACTAACATGACCATTTCTTAGGAAAAGAATATTGGCCTCAAAAAGGAGGAGTTAAGGAACTCTGTAAATAGCTAGGGAAAACGGAGGAGGCCCTAGGAGTTAGAATAACCAAGAGAAATCCTAAGGGAAAGGAAATAACAAATCAATTCAAAGTTGAGAATTTCATCCAAGATTAGGTGCATACAACTATTGAAAGGAGTTACAACATTGGAGAAGGCTCAAAAGGAAGAAGAAAAAAATGAAGTGTCAAGGACAAAGGCACAACAACAGGAGGCTAAAGTTTTGAAAGTAACGCTAATTGAAGATGAAAAAGTTGGGGAAGCCTATCATATAGATAAATTAGATATTCATGTTGAAATGAAAACCAGATAGGTGAATACTTAACAACACCGAATAAGGTGGTGATGGAATTGGGACTATCATCCGTCTAACCCAATTTCTGTCTAATAGTTTGAGAATAAGTGTGTAGGGAAATAAGCTAGCAACAAGGTTGAGGTTGCAAGTGAGGAGCATACACGGTTGACTTTCAAGTGAGAATGTTACGTTATAAAAATGAAGGGTATGTTATTCCATGAGGGCATTGCCGAGGATAAGTCAGATATTGAGGTGGAAACTACCATAAAAAGGGTAGAAGGAGACATAAAAATTAAGGTGCAACATTCAGTGTCAATATTTAAGTTGAAATATTCCGAATGTAGAAGGCTTAACAAATTTAAAGAGTCTTGTATGTAGAGGAGGTTAAGGAATATATTCAAGTAGTGAAGATGAGATAAAATGAAGAGAAACATGTATTTAAATTCTTTCCATAGTGTGATATGGACGGTGATGTTGAATTCATTATTTGTGCATTTGAGGATGAAGAGGCCCTGGAGGGAAATCCCATTAAGGCATTCGATTTAATTAATACAACTAATGTTTGTCAATATGCAAGTACAAAGGAAGGAAGAAGCAACCCTATTGTTGTTATGAGTAAAGAAGAGAACAATATTAACATTGTTATAATATTTGAAAAATAATTTGAAAGAGAGGGTGGAAATGAAAGTACGAGAAGAGTGGAAGAGATTACAACTCATTGGGTGGTTGGATACAATGAAACAAAGGTTGAGGTGGTAACCATATTTGTTAACACCAGAAAATCGTACAAGAAAAAGACATTAAAAATGTCAAGCAGAAGGTACAAATGAATAAATTCAGAGAAGGAATACATTAGAGCAGACTAAAATTTATTTTTTCCTAAGGTTCATATGGAAATTAAATGGAAACACACCTACATCAAAGAAATTTTGCACACAGCGCAACTATTCCATTGATAGCCGCGCTGTCTTGAAGATGGTGAAATGTCACCATCTGAGACCACTTAGCATGCTTGGTTAAGATGATTCTGCACCTAGTACTGTCAAGGACAACTGGATTTGAGCCACCTTGAGGAGTAAATGCAACCCACAAAGGAATCCCTCCTCCACTCTTGTGTCACTATCCATCTTGGGCCAAGAGAAGAGGGAGGGATTCAAAAAATGTCTATATAAGGCAGCCTTTGGAAGAAGAATTGGAGACACATTGTTATGCTGGCAAAATTTCTTCATAGAAAGCATTTTTTCATAGTCTAGCAATAAAGGGATTGGAAAGACTCATATGTTGGCCAACCAACATCTCAGTCCAAGAGAGAGAGGTTCACCACTTGATCTTGATCTACCATCCTTTGAGAGAGGTAAGAGACTCTTGCAAGAACTCGAGGGAAGAATACCTTCTTGTTTTTGGTATTTTTTCTCCATAGATCAAAGGACCTCTTCAAGTATTTAGCATTGTATCTTTTTTACCACTAGAACCTAATAAAGGGATAATTCTCCACTTGTGTTATTAGGCTATTTTCTCCATCGAGCTTTTGTATTTTGTATCTTGTGTTTTGTTTTGTTTTGTTCTTAGTTTTGTATGCTTAGTTTTCCCTCAAACTTAGTTTACATTGTGTCAAATTTGTTCCACTTGTTAGCTCAGGTATGTCAGTGATCAAATGACTCTTTCAGTTGTTTTCCATAAAGTCACAGGTCAATTTTTTTTACTTTTTTTGAACCAGTTCGCAGAAAAAATTTTTGGTCACTGAAGAGGTCTAAATCATGTATGCTGCTCTTTCATTTAATTCATCGCCATCATTAGTTTCAAGGTCACCATCTCCATCACCATCAAAGAAGAGGTCTAGGGTTAGGTCACTCCATTTCATATAGGTCATTGTCTAGGTTCATTTCTGCCTTTGAAAGATCTTCAATTTTTCATTTAAAATAAGGCAACAACCCTCCATTCCAGTCATAAAACCCTAATGAAGGAGAAAGCATGTTTATGGAGATGAAATAAAAGCCACCTCTCTTTTTTCATATGGCTCAAGTTCCAAAAAAAGTTCAAAGCATCTCATTTCTATCTCTCTATCTCATTAAAAATAAAATTTTTGTCTCACTGTCTCATGTAGGGACCAAAAAGTCATCATTGACTATCAGAGCTTCAAAGGAGGTCAATCTGACCTATTGTTCTAGTCAAATGCAAAGGGAGTCATTTCCAATCTTAAAGACACCTCATCTTGTTTTGAAAAGGGTCATATAAAAAATGTGAAGGATTTCAAAGTTTTTAAAAGCAGTCTTGCTGTCTCATTAAAGGGAGAAGTTTGTCTCATCATTTCATTAAAATGCCCAAAAACAAGTCACCTCAAGTGTCAAAAAGAATAAAAGAGGTTCATTCTGCCCTCATATCTCATTCGAAGGTGCAAAAAATCCATTTTTAAGTGCAAAAGGTCAAAAACGTTATTTTAAGTGTGAAAGGGAAAAGGTAAAGGGTCATATTCAGCTTATAAAAGGAAAAGGAAACTTCATTTTATTCATTGTTACCATTTACATGTAGGTGAGAGCATCTCTCCACCTCACTTACCATCCATAGTATCTAAACTCCAAAATACAAGCCTCAAATTCACTTTACAACCATTTTGTTACGCTTCTGGGAGCTCATGTTACGCTTTTGGCTCAGTTGTTACACTTCTGGGTGAAGTTGTTGCGTTTCTAGGTGAAGTTGTTACGCTTCTGTGCCTTAGTGTTACACTTTTACCATTCTTGTTATGCTTTGGTAGACGCATGTTATGCTTATGGAAAAGAAGCAGTTTGTGGTTTTTGGCTTCGGAAACCTCCAAATCAATTTAAAGCTCAAATCCTTGACTTTTTGTAGCCTCATACAAGGTAAGTCTCCAATATCATTTTGGTGTTAGTTCGAATTTTGAAGGCTTGAAAGCATTTCATGCTCTTTTAATATTTCATCCATACTGTTCACTTTCCATACATAAAAAAATTTATTATGACAAACCCTAACCTATCCCTTTGACCTAAAACCGCATCCCATCACAGAAAATATATCCATACATCCCATATGCATTATCTCCATACTCCTATCACCTACACCACTACCCATAACATGTTTTATATAGTCAAACCCTAACTCAAGCCTTTTCCATAGTGAAAATAGTGAAAACTTGACATTGACTGTGTTTTGAGGTTTTTACTACCTTACACCCATCCATTTGCCCTCATTCCACTTGCACTATGGATTTAAGGTGCCATACTCCTCACTGAATTTTTATAATATTTTTTAATTAGCTCCATGGCCCTAAAACACCAAATTTTGACTAGTTATTCTCATAGTATAAAATTGAGAATTTCCTATGTTTTGAGGTTTTGACCACCCTAAACTTACTCATTTCTCTCCATTCCACTTTCATTATGGAGTTCAGCCACTACCCTATCGACTCAATTTTTCTCAGAATTTTTACTTAACCTCACGACCCCCATTTCATCTTACCGACATACCCTACTATTGCAAAAGAAATTCTCATAGTCAAAATTAGGAATTTCCCGTGTTTTGGGAATTTGGACACCTTCCTCACTCTAATTATCCATCATTCCACATAAAAATTGAATCTAACACACAACACAACCTGCTAAATTTTTTCTAGAATTTTTCTCAGCTTCAAGACCCTTCATTTCATCCACTAAACTCACACTTTCCTTGTAATATTCCCAATTAGGAGCAGCTAATTGGAAATATTAATTTTGACAAATTTTTCCTTTATAAAGTTAAAATATAAACAAAGTGGGTGAAGGAGCAGTTAGCTAACACTTAGGATAAAAGCATTCCCTAAAGTCGCTGAGGAGACATATTGAATTAGCGAGGTGGGGCCTAGTGGCCAAGTGGCAACGCAGGGATTGGTGGGGCCTAGGTGAGGGAGAGGCTCACTAAGCATAAAAGGAGGAAGGGTCCCCTCATTCTCATTCATTCTGATTATGAATTTTGAGAATTGTCTTCTTGACATTGAGCACGCTTTCTGTTTAGCAAATTCTGCACGTATTGTTCAGTACACCGGGTGTCTCCGTTCGGAGATCCCAACCTCAGCCCCGGGGGAATTCGAGTGCCTACTCGAGTGAGGAGTTCCATCCTTATTTTTTCAGTGGGAGTTTCAACTATCACAGGAGGAGCATCCACGTAGAGAGACAATGTAGTCAGTGAAAGGGAGGATGCAGTCTTGTGGAGAGGTTGTTCCGTATTGGGAGTTTGAGGTGGATTCAGCCCGGGATAGTGGATAAGGGGCCAACCCTTTCCTATTCTAGTGTTTTGGTGGACTTACGAACTAGCTTTTGGAGCCATTCATTCAGATCCAGTGTCCCTCCGTGAGGAGCAGCACAAAGCCTCAAGGGAGCTATTTTCGAGGGTCGACCATTTCTGAAAATCTTTCTCGGTTTTTTCTAGGTTTTGGGAGTAGAGGCTATTCCAAAAGTTTCAGAATTTTTCGAGGCGGGGAGCAGCCCCAAAGATTCAGTCCATTCCATCAGTAACAACATCACGACAACAACACCAGCAGCTTGGAGATTACACAGTCATTGAGGGAGCAACCATTTCACGATATATTCTGAGAGTATTTCTACGCTTGCCTATAGCAAGCCAAGGTGCCATCATTCTGATCACCTTTGTATTCATTTTATCTTTCGGTACTTAATAAAATGGCTCAACTTTCTCCATATTGTGTCTGGTTCATGTGATGCCTCTCTAGCTGCTGTAGTTTCTTGTTTATGTGCTTTATATTACTGTTTATTTCCATTTGGGTTATTACATTCCTACACTTTGTTTTTCCAGATTTCCATTCATTCACTCATCCAACCAAAACAGTAGGGTTTTCATCCTTTAAGTGATAAAAAATATCGAGGGTGAGAAGAAGAGCTACAAGGGAGGTCACCATTCTAGGTTTGAGCCAACTCATACCCATGGCATCATCTTTAGAGTTTCATGATCATTTTTCAAGGTTTACATTGCACACAAGGATAGTTTGGATTCTAAATTAGATTCAGAAGTAATGGAGATGAATTTTGCAAAAGTGAAAGAGGTTTTTGTCAATAATAGGCCAAAGAAAAAAAACATCCTTCACTTTATGCACAGGTGTTATGATGTTAGATAAATGCCAAAAATACACATGCTTTAGGTCATTTTCCGTAATTATGGACAAGTTGCCTTCAATTCAACTTTTCAGGGGTTTGGAACTGGGGTTTGCTGTGCTTAATGACTCAATTTTTTAACGTACATCCTAAGATTTCCAACCATACCACTTGCAGCCCAAAAATCCTCTGGGAAGACCTCCAAAATCCCTCTCAAAGGGCTTTGTTACACTTCTAGACCACTTTGTTACGCTTTTAGAGTAACCTTGGGAGAATGAAATTTTGAAGGCCTTCCCATGGGTCATTTTGCAAAATTCAAGATTTGATGGAAACTAGACAGATAAGGCTAGTTGACTGTTCTTTCAGAAGTGTATTTGGACTTCTCAAATTTCCTCAAAAATGCCTCCAAATTTATGTTACGCTTCTACAAATATATATATATATATATATTAAATATTTTGTTAGAATGGTCACAAATTAGCATTGGATTCCTCAGGACACTTGTCAAGCTCAGAAATGGTCACAAATTCGAGGCAATGCTGTCATATGAGTTGTCATTAGAGTTTTTGTGTTGGTTTTGGCTTCCTATCATGATGGAATATGTAATTAATGTAAGGGACAAATACTCCTAGTTTATAGCTAATATTTAGGGAATGGTTTCTAACCTCCCTAGAAACTAGGAAATGACTCATCTTTTGAATTAATGATCCATTTTAGATGGGATTTCAACCTAATGAGGTGTCATAGTCTATATTTTATATAAGTAGACTCTCTTTAGTCTCTTTTTGGGTTGGATAATCTCATATTGCAGTGGAGATCTTGTAATAAGCTTGTGGAATGAAATCAGAGACAGATTTGCAGGAATTGTGTTGAGATACTTGTGGTATGATTTGGAGAATCTGTGTTTCTCATGTGTGTTTATCATTTCACACTTAATACCATGTATTACTCTTCATATATGTTTATCATGTAAGTTTTAGAGCATAATTTATGTTTATGCATGCTCTGGTTTAGACAAGATTCACCATATTATGTTTATTTTCTTCTGAACTGAATGAATTCACCTTAATGCTCATTCAAAATCTCCTCCATTTTCACACTATACTAAATGACTGATTAATATGATTTGAAACTACCTATCTTGCCTCACATATTCTCTGCAGGTTCACCTTGAAGTTCAGACCTAAAAACCTTATATACAATACATTCACTGACTTTTCTATCCAACATTCAAAACATCAAAAAAATTCAATTTATCAAGCTTACATACCTAGCCTAAAATCATTAGATACTAAACCATTCATTTGACTGCTAAAAGTGACAAAGAGAGAGCCCTCTCTATTCTGGGTAGGGCTAGCTACCTGACCTAAATTTTGGTATGTGGTTACATTTCTCCAATCCTACTGTCAGCCTTGGGAAGTTGGGGAGAGTGATAACACCACTAACAATAGAAAATCATTTTTCTTTGTAACCTTGTGCAGGTAGCAGCCAACTTGATAAATAAGTGTATTTCGTATGCCCTCGTGCCAAATACACTACCACATGAATGGAAAATCCACTGGATTATTTCTTTTTGAGTTAATGGTTGTTTATGTAGGTCCTTCTTCTTACTTAGTTTGCTACAAACCACCCTTACATTCTCTCAAGATCTCCAATCACACTCAGTGAAAAGTTTTTCACAACAGAGGAAGCAAATTTTCTTCATTCTTCCCGATAGTGCACTTTGTGCTATGACAAACGCGCACTCTGCGCCTGTGGGAAGATAACCCACACGACAAGTCATCAAGCAAAATAATTGCTACTTTTTCCCATTTTTAAGGTGATTGGAAACCCCTAATAAATTTCCATCACATTGTGTTTGTATTTCACTACTATTAGGACACTCAGGTGCTATGTTTAACCTCAAATTAGCTTAACAACTAGGTAGTTTTAATTTTATTATTTTATTTCACAAATTACACATATTTAAATAGGGGACAAGTAAGTGGCCATAAATCCATAGATTTTTTCCGAAAAAATTATTTTTTGATAGAAGATACAAAACATGTAGCTTAATTAGTAAAGAGTAAGTGGCCCATATATCCACATATCTTTTGCTAGTTCAAGTTTGTCAAATTTTCGCATTAGATTAGTTCAATTTTTCATTAGGAATTGGGACTAGGACTAAACTGTCAGAAAATAAAGCAAGTCATATCATCCACCCTTGCACCTCATGGTGAGCTTGGGTACGCATATGAACGCTTTCCTAAGACAATTTTCCATCTCCATATAGTGCAAACATAGTCTAACTAGGCAAGCTGTAAGCGGCCCATAATCCGCACATCATTTTAAATTTTTGCAAGGAACAATCAAACATAGGGTAATTAGAAAAGGATTGTAAAGGATTAGCATATATCCACATCTTATAACACTTATGATTGTTCACTCAAAAGCATACACGAAGCATCAGTAAGCATTGGACCATAAGGCACCCAGTGTGTTGGGACCTTTATCCTCTTCTTATAGTTACTTCACCAAAACACACCCTATGAAAAATTGAGACTCTCTAAAAATAATCATTAAAAAAACTCACTAAATTCTCCCCACAGAGGCCACATAATAAATTATAGTTCAGGTTAGGACAATCATGGGTAGGCATCCAATAATTCGCCATGGTAATAGTACATGTTGAAACATAGATGTTTAATTTTTAGGGAGCTTCAAATCAATCTATCCACCAACAAAATGAATACCTGAGCATTACCAGAGACCTGTTTCAGAGGGGGTTAAGCTCAGGCCCAGTGTGTGAAATACGTTTTTGGGCCTACCTGAACTATCTAGTGCTCGGTACTGGTCGTTGATTACCAAGAAGCTCAAGACTCGAATGCTCACGTGGGACGATGGTACTTTAGTGGCCAAAATTAGGGCATCATTCCCTATAGGTGACGGTGCAGGCAACACTTCATCCTCATACCATTACCTTCTTTGGCTACCAGAAGGCGTCACTAGTTCTTGCGGGACATTAGCCCCAACATCCATCAGAATATATCCTTGCAAGGCCCAGTTACATTGAGAGTGTAAGCATGAGTAGGTCTACATAGGATTTTTGGGTATCATACGCAAAAAACAAAACCTCATTTTTTCCTTGATTGATCACATAGCTTTAAATTAAAGGAAAATTTACCTTTTATTTTTTCACTTTTTTTTATGCATGTGATTCTATTTGCTTTGATATAAATCTTCCTTCCTCCAAAAAACCAAAAATATCAGCAATATTATGCTATTCGACACCACAGTGGACCTAACAAGACCCTATCGATCTAGAAGTTTCTTGGACCTCCCCTCATTAGAGGGAGGAGTTCCAGGCCTATCGCCATTTAGGCATCGATGAAGACACACTACCACCGTTATCGGTTCATCCTTTATCGGGGCATATGTGATTGGAAACCCCCAAGGGTCACCAAAGGGTCACCAAAACCACACCAGTGCAAACCCCAACAGGGTCACCACACTCAACTAGTCCTACAACCCCTAGAGGGCAGAAGAGCGCTACCCCTTTGGGGAGCTGACAAAACATTCATCAAGGCATGCCGTGGGGTGATATTCCCCAGGAAACTCCCCTAAACCATCACATTCAGATACCTATTTTTCCACACTATACAATGGCAATAAATACATAAGTACCCTTATTATCATCACTTAATCTTATAGATCTAACGAAGTTAAATAATGACCCCATTTTTCATGGTCCTAGAGGGCCCCCCATGCCCACGAAGCTCCCTTCAGATATACCAAAATTATGAGGGCACCAAGCAGAAGACCCAGAGAATCATATCATGAATTTCCACCTGTAGTGTTCGTCCAATAGTATCATTGATGATACCATTATACTAAGACTCTTTCAACGCACCCTAACATGGCCTATGGCGAAATGGTATGTCGAGAAACCTTCTACTTCTCATGGAAAATTTAGCACCCTTTCTACCGTGTTCCTCACCTATTTCTGACTCCCCATCCATCATGATTTGGGAATGGAACTATTGACACATTTCAGATAGACACCAACCATCCATATATCGAACCATCTCCATGAATGGCGGCGTGCCATAGTTTTTGTAAAGCCAAAATCGACAGCAGAGTGTTGTTGGACTTATTTTTGAAAACTGTCACCGTTGATATTTCAAAAGACGTGGCGACACAGAAACTTACCTCTGAGGAGGACGCCATTAGCAAGGCCCAACAACTTGAACTCATTTACACCCAATCAATATATATGTACAATTTCCTTCCAAATGCCCCGCGCCTGCAAACTTATAGGGAATTACCAAGCCCCTCTAATACTCCAGATTGTTTGATTGGGTCCTTAGCCCAAGGTGACCTAAGCAGCAGTAATTAGTACGCAGGATACTTGTATGATTATACTCAGAACGTATCGAAACCTGGCTACCATCAAAGTCAATCTGCACCTTTGCAGAATATGACAAATAGGGCGATGCCATACCATCAACAACAGGGAGGATCATATCCTCCCTCACAGGGGAACTTGTACTCAACTAGGAATGATGATACAAGAGAGCTTCCCCAACACTCATACACAAATCAGGGATAAGGGAACCAATACCCCCCTTTTCCTGCACAAAATCCACCACCAACGCAGAACAATTTATTGGTGAACCTTGTGAAACTGTCCCAGGCTAAAAAAAACAATATTATTATTAGGAGAAAAAAAATAATTCTTCAAACGATGCAAATAAGAAGCCAATAAACAAGAAAAATGGATACTCTAGACCGGGTGGGGGGGGGGTGCAGTAATAAAAAACGCCCCCTGTGATCTCAGGCTGGGGGAAACCTCAACCGAAATCAAAACCAGGAGCCAAATAGTAACTCCCAAGGGAAAAACAAGAGACTCAGTCTAAGCACAAATAACTCTTGGGCCATATGTGTTGAATATGGCCATTACACTCACCACTATCCCGAACTCCCCGAATTGAAAAAACTTCAGGGTAACCGAGGACAAGGGGGACCTACCCAGTAGCCTGAAGTAATGCAATAAAATTTCCCCCACCAAGGAGTGGTTAACACCCAGGAACAAAAACCACTCCAAAATGATACTGGAGGAGGAAACCGCAAGATCTACATGGCTGGAAAAAAATTGTTCTTCCAAACAACGAATAGGAACTACGATGCACCTCTGAATACCAACCTATCAGGTACAACAACGAGCGCACCTATCGTGCCATTAAATATCTCCAAATTACCTATTGAGCCCCTTCCAATAACGGTCTAAGGACCAACCAGGCGCGGAGGACATCAATCCAAAGCTGCTCATAGCTATAGTATAATGGATGATTTAGCTCAATCACTAGCTACCATGTTAGCTTTGGAAGTTCTGTGATCATGCCCAAGACAACGAAAAGCCTTACTTTTGGCGTTAGGTGAAATCGATCCTTCCGATTCGTGCCTAATGGTTTTCGATCTAGAAAAGGCAGGCCCCAGGGTCCCTTCCCTAGCTGATTTCTAGATACTGGTTTCGATTCAAAATATCACCAAACACTGATGCATTATGGATGAAGGAGAATCCACATGTATCATGTCAAAATAAGTTTGGAAAAATTTAGGATCACCTGAATTAAAACCATTTGACATCGTGCTTGGAGAATATGACGGGCACTAATCGGCCCCTGTTGGTCTTTATCAAAATGTCCTAGTAAACTTGGTCAGCAAGACAATTCTTATAGACATTGAGGTCTTAGACGCACAACTAGACTACAATGTACTCCTCAGGCGGAATTATATGTATGCCATGATTGCGATCACATCCCCTGTCTTTAGGGTGATGATGTTCCCCCATGATGATCGGATCATCACCATCGACCAACTCACATACTACGAACGTCTAATAAGCATGTCATTTTATGTTTGAGCTCCTAGGATCCTAAAAACAAAATAAAAAAACAAAATAATGTTGGATAAATTTTAATTGCAAAAATGAATTCTTTTTTGTATAGTCAATTTACAATTTGTGAGAATGTTTCTCTTGATATCTAATAATACAACCTTGAAACTTCATCTTATGGAAATTATTTTGGTATCTATATATTTTTGTTTGAGTTAATGGAGAGATTCAACCCTCTGAGCATAATTCAAAAATTCTATGCATGCATATGGTCAAATATATGTATGCACCCAAGAACAATTAATTAAACCTATAGTGGCAATAATCATGTAGATTTATGAATTTGCAAGTTATAAAAAGAGACTAATTATGTGAATCAGAGTCCTCTCCTTTGTATACTTGTTTTGTGGTAAAATTTGTGTGTGCTTCTTGTATTTCTTGTGTCCTCTAAGTTCACGTTCACATCCTTGGTAGTAGTAGTTTTTATGCCCATCCCATACTACATTAACTGGCATCATAATGGGATTCCTCCTCCTTTAAATTGTAACTCCAACCAAATGAAGGAATACCAGATAGACATTTTTGAGGATATCTCCAACATTTGCTGGTTAGAATTGTAGAGAAAGGGAAACAAATAGCTCCTACAATTCGTTGGGTAGATGCTACAAGAAATTGAAATTTCGAACAATGAGGTAGATAATAAGTGTTGGTCATATCTATAATATGCTTGTGGTTGATAAAGGGTCTGTGAGTCTTGATTTTTCTATGTAGAGAGCCCATTTGGGTTTGGGAGATTCAGGAGATTCACGAACATAACTTAATTCTGTAAGTTGTGGAAGGCAATTTTTGTAGAGAAAATTTCCTATGTAGAGAGTTCAAGGAAAATATAAGACAACTGTTCCTACAAACTAATTACTAGGATAACTGTTTAAGGGAGTTTGAGTGAAGAAAAACCAATGAAGAGGACGCTACTAACATGACCATTTCTTAGGAAATGAATATTGGCCTCACAAAGGAGGAGTTAAGGAACTCTGTAAATAGCTAGGGAAAATGGAGGAGGCCCTAGGAGTTAGAACAACCAAGAGAAATCCTAAGGGAAAGGTAATAACAAATCAATTCAAAGTTGAGAATTTCATCCAAGATTAGGTGCATACAACTATTAAAATGAGTTACAACATTGGAGAAGGCTCAAAAGGAAGAAGAAAAAATGAAGTGTCAAGGACAAAAGCACAAAAACAGGAGGATAAAGTTCTGAAAGTAACGCTAGTTGAAGATGAACGAGTTGGGGAAGCCTATCATGTAGAGAAATTAGATATTCATGTTGAAATGAAAACCAAATAGGTGAATAATTGACAACAATGAATAACGTGGTGATGGAATTGGGACTATCATTTGTCTAACCCAATTTCTGTCTAATAGTTTGAGAATGAATGTGTAGGAAAATAAGCTAGCAACAAGGTTGAGGTTGCAAGTGAGGAGCATACATAGTTGAGTTTCAAGTGAGAATGTTACGTTTTAAAAATGAAGGGTATGTTATACCATGAGGTCATTGCAGAGGATAAGTCAGATATTGAGGTGGAAACTACCATAAAAAGGGTAGAAGGAGACATAAAAAATGAAGGTGCAACATTCAGTGTTAATATTTAAGTTGAAAAATTTTGAATGTAGAAGGCTTAACAAATTGAAAGAGTCTCGTATGTAGAGGAGGTCAAGGAATATCTTCAAGTAGTGAAGATGAGATAAAATGAAGAGAAACATGTCTTTAAATTCTTTCCATAGTGTGATATGGATGGTGATGTTGAATTCATCATTTGTGCATTTGAGGATGAAGAGTCCCTGGAGGGAAATCCCATTAAGGAATTTGATTTAATTAATGCATCTAATGTTTGTCAATATGAAAGTACAAAGGAAGGAAGAAGAAACCCTATTGTTTTTGCAAGTAAAGAAGAGAAGAATATTAACATTGTTATAATATTTGAAAAATACTTTGAAAGAGAGGGTGGAAATGAAAGTGCGAGAAAATTGGAAGAGATTACAAATAACTCGGTGGTTGGATACAATGAATAGAGGTTGGGGTGGTAACCATATCTGTTAATACCAAAAATCGTACAAGTAAAAGACATTAAAAATGTCAAGTAGAAGGTACATATGAATATTTTCAGAGAAGGAATACATTAGAGCAGACTAAAATTTATTTTTTCCTAGGGTTCATATGGAAATTAAATTGCAGTGCACCAGCGTCAAAGCAATTTTGCACATAGTGCAACTATTCCATCGATAGCCGCGCGGTATTGAAGATGGCGAAATTTCACCATCTGAAACCACTTGGCATGCTTGGTTAAGATGATTCTCCACCTAGTACTATCAAGGACAACCGGATTTGAGCCACCTCAAGGAGTAAATGTAACCCACAAATGAATCCCTCCTCCACTCTTGGTTCACTATCCATCTTGGGCCAAGAGAAGAGGGAGGGATTCAAAAAATGTCTATATAAGGCAGCCTTTGGAAGAAGAATTGGAGACACATTGTTATGCTGGCAAAATTTCTTCATAGCAAAAATTATTGCATAGTCCAACAATAGAGGGATTGGAAGGACTCATATGTTGGCCAACCAACATCTCAGTACAAGAGAGAGAGGTTCACCACTTGATCTTGACCTACCATCTTTTGAGAGAGCTAAGAGACACTTGCAAGAACTCGAGGGAAGGATACCTCCTTGTTTTTGGTGTTTGAGCTCCATAGCTCAAAGGACCCTCTTCAAGTGTTTAGCATTGTATCTTTTTTACCACTAGAACCTAATAAAGGGAGAATTCTCCACTTAAGTTATTAGGCTGTTTTCTCCATCTAGATTTTGCATTTTGTATCTTGTGTTTTGTTTTGTTTTGTTCTTAGTTTTCCCTCAAACTTAGTTTACATTGTGTAGAATTTGTTCCACTTGTTAGCTCAGGTATGTCAGTGATCAAGGGACTCTTTCAGTTATTTTCCATAAAGTCACAGGTCAAATTTTTTTACTTTTTTTCGAACTAGTTCGCAGAAAATAATTTTGGTCACTGAAGAGGTCTAAATCATGTATGCTGCTCTTTCATTTCATTCATCGCCATCATCAGTTTCAAGGTCACCATCTCGATCACCATCAATGAAGAGGTCTAGGGTTAGGTTACTCTATTTCATATAGGTCACTGTCTAGGTTCATTTCTGCCTTTGAAAAATCTTGAAATTTTCATTTAAAATAAGGCAACAACCCTCCATTCCATTCATAAAACCCTAATGAAGGAGCAAGCATGTTTATGAATATGAAATAAAATCCACCTCTCTTTTTTCATATGGCTCAAGTTCCAAAGTAAGTTCAAAGCATCTCATTTCTATCTCACTGTCTCATGAAAAATAAAAATCTTGTCTCACTATTTCATGTAAGGACCAAAATGTCATCATTGACTGTGAGAGTTTCAAAGGAAGTCAATCTGACCTATTGTTCTAGTCAAATGCAAAGGGAGTCATTTCCAATATTAAAGACACCTCATCTTGTTTTGAAAATGGTCATATCCAAAATGTGAAAGATTTCAAAGTTTTTAAAAGCAGTCTTGCTGTCTCATTAAAGGGAGAATTTTGTCTCATCATTTCATTAAAATTCCCAAAAACAAGTCACCTCAAGTGTCAAAAAGAATAAAAGAGGTTCATTTTGCCCTCATATCTCATTCAAAGGTGCAAAAAAGCCATTTTTAAGTGCAAAAAGGTAAAAAAAGTTATTTTAAGTGTGAAAGGGAAAAGGTAAAGGGTCATATTCAACTTATAAAAGGTAAAGGAAACTTCATTTTATTCATTTTTACCCTTTTCATGAAGGTGAGAGCATCTCTCCACCTCACTTACCCTCCATAGTATCTAAACTCCAAAATACAAGGCTCAAATTCACTTTACAACCATTTTGTTACGCTTCTGGGAGCTCATGTTACGCTTTTGGCTCGGTTGTTACACTTATGGGTGAAGTTGTTGCGTTTCTGGGTGAAGTTGTTACGCTTCTGTGCCTTAGTGTTACACTTTTACCATTCTTGTTATGCTTTGGTAGAAGCTTTTTACGCTTCTGTAGGAGCTTGTTACACTTATGGAAAAGAAGTAGTTTGTTGTTTTTGGCTTTGGAAACCTCCAAATCAATTTAAAGCTCAAATCCTTGAATTTTTGTAGCCTCATACAAGGTAAGTCTCCAATCTCATTTTGGTGTTTGGTTAAATTTTGAAGGCTTGAAAGCATTTCATGCTCTTTTAATATTTCCTCCATACTGTTCACTTTCCATACATAAAAAAAATTATTATGACAAACCCTAACCTATCCCTTTGACCTAAAACCATACCCCATCACATAAAATATATCCATACATCCCATATGCATTATCTCAATACTCCTATCACCAACACCACTACTCCTTACACCCATCCATTTGCCCTAATTCCACTTGCACTATGGATTTAGGGTGCCATACTCCTCACTGAATTTTTATAATTTTTTTTTTAAAAATTAGATCCTTGCCCTAAAACACCAAATTTTGACTAGTTATTCTCATAGTCTAAAATTGAGAATTTCCCGTGTTTTGAGGTTTTGACCACCCTAAACTTACTCATTTATCTCCATTCCACTTTAATTATGGAGTTCAGCCACTACCCTATCCATTCAATTACTCTCAGAATTTTTACTTAACCTCATGACCCCCATTTCATCTTACCAACTTATCCTACTATTGCATAAGCAATTCTCACAGTCAAAATTGGGAATTTCCTGTGTTTTAGGCATATTGACACCTTCCTCACTCTAATTATCAATCATTCCACATAAAAATTGAATCTAACACACAACACAACCTACTCAATTTTTTCTATAATTTTCCTCAACTTCAAGACCCTTCATTTCATCCACTAAACTCACACTTTCCTACACTCTGTTTTTCCAGATTTCCATTCATTCGCTCATCCCACAAAAACACTAGGGTTTTAATCCTTTAAATGATAAAAAATATGGAGAGTGAGAAGAAGAGATACAAGGGAGGTCTCCATTCCAGGTTTGAGCCAACTCAGACCCATGGCATCATTTTTAGAGTTTCGTGATCATTTGTCAGGGTTTACATTGCACACAAGGACATTTTGGATTCAAAATAAGTTTCTGAAGTAATGGAGATGAATTTTAAAAAAGTGAAAGAGGTTTTTTTCAATAAGAGGCCAAAGAAAAAAAAACTCCTTCAATTTATGCATAGGTGTTATGATGTTAGAGAAATTCCAAAAATACACATGCTCTAGGTCATTTTCTGCAATTCCGGACAAGTTGCCTTCAAATCAACTTTTCAGGGGTTTGGAACAGGGGTTTGCAGTGCTTAATGACTCAATTTTATAACATACATCCTAATATTTCTAACCATACCACTTTAAGCCCAAAAATACTCTAGGAAGACCTCCAAAATCCCTCTCAAAGGGCTTTGTTACGCTTCTGGACCACTCTATTACGCTTTTGGAGTAACCTTGGGAGAATGAACTTTTGAAGGCCTTCCCATGGGTCATTTTGAAAAATTCAAGATTTTATGGAAACTAGAAACACAAGGCTAGTTGACTGTTCTTTCAGAAGTGTATTTGGACTTCTCAAATTTCCTCGAAAGTGCCTCCAAATTTTTGTTACGCTTATATATATATATATATTTTAAATCTTCTGTCAGAATGGTCACAAATTCGAGGCAATGATGTCCTATGAGTTGCCATTAGATTTTTTTGGATGGTTTTGGCTTCCTATCATGATGGAATATGTAATTAATGTAAGGGGCAAACACTCCTAGTTTATAACTAAAATTTAGGGAATGGTTTCTAACCTCCCTAGAAACTAGGAAATGACTCATCTTTTCAATTAATGATCCATTTTGGATGGGATTTCGACCTGATGAGGTGTAATAGTCTATATTTTATATAAGTAGACTCTCTTTAGTTTTTTTTTGGGTTGGATAGTCTCATATTGCAGTGGAGCTCCTGTAATAAGCTTGTGGAATGAAATCGGAGAGATATTTGCTGGAATTGTGTTGAGATACTTGTGGTATGATTTGGAGCATCTGTGTTTCTCATGTATGTTTAGCATTTCACACTTAATACCATGTATTACTCTTCATATATGTTTATCATGTAAGTTTTAGAGCATAATTTATGTTTATGCATGCTCTGTTTTAGACAAGATTCACCATATTGTGTTTATTTTCTTCTAAACTGAATGAATTGACCTTAATGCTCATTCAAAATCTCCTCCATTTTCACACTATACTAAATGACTGATTAATATGATTTAAAACTACCTATATTGCCTCACATATTCTCTGCAGGTTCACCTTGAATTTCAGACCTAAAAACCTTATATACAATACATTCACTGACTTTTCTATCCAACATTCAAAACATCAAACAAATTCAATTTATCAAGCTTACATACCTAGCATAAAATCATTAGATACTCAACCATTCATTTGACTGCTAAAAGTGACAAAGAGAGAGCCCTCTCTGGTCTGGGTAGGGCTAGATACCTGACCTAAAGTTTGGTATGTGGTTACCTTTCTCCAATTCTACTGTCAGCCTTGGGAAGTTGGGGAGAGTGATAACACCACTAACAATAGACAGTTATTTTTATTTGTAACCTTGTGTAGGTAGCATCCAGCTTACTAAAGAAGTGTATTTCGTATGCCCTTGTGCCAAATACACTACCACATGAATGGCGACTCCACTGGATTATTCTTTTTGAGTTAATGGTTGTTTATCTAGGTCCTTCTTCCTGCTTAGTTTGCTGCAAAACACCCTTATATTCTCTCAGCATCTCCAATCACACTCAGTGAAAAGTTTTTCACAACAGAGGAAGCAAATTTTCTTCATTTTGCCCGATAGTGCACTTTGTGCTACGACAGACACACACTCTGTGCCTGTGGGAAGATAACCCACGTGACAAGCCATCAAACAAAAAAATTGCTACTTTTCCCCAATTTTAAGGTGATTGGAAACCCCTAATAAATTTCCATCACATCGTCTTTGAATTTCACTACTATTAGGACACTTAGGTGCTATGTTTAACCTCGAATTATCTTAGCAACTAGGTAGTTTTAATTTTATTATTTTATTTCACAAATTACACATAGTTTAAATAAGGGACAAGTAAGTGGCCTTAAATCCACAGATGTTTGCCGAAAAAATTATTTGTTGATAAAATATACAAACATGTAGCTTAATTAGTAAAGAGCAAGTGGCCCATATATCCACATATCTTTTGCTAGTTCAAGTTTGTCAAATTTTCGCATTATATTAGTTCCATTTTTCATTAGGAATTGGGACTAGGACCAAATTATCAGACAAGAAAGCAAGTAATATCTGCCACCCTGCACCTCACGGTGAGCTTGGGTACGCATATGAACGCTTTACTAAGACAATTTTCCATCTCCATATAGTGCAAACATATTCTAACTAGGCAAGGTGTAAGCGGCCGATAATCCACACATCATTTTAAATTTTTGCAAGGAACAATCACACATAGGATAATTAGAAAAGGATTGTAAAGGATTAGTGTATATCCACATCTCATAACACTTGTGATTGTTCACTCCAAAGCATACACGAAGCATCAGTAAGAATTGGACCATAAGGCACCTAGTGTGTTGGGACCTTTATCCTCTTCTTAAAGTTACTTCACCAAAACACACCCTATAAAAAATTTAGACTCTCTAAAAATAATCATTAAATGAACTCACTAAATTCTCCACACAGGGGCCACATAAGAAATTATAGTTCAGGTTAGGACCATCATGGGTAGGCATCCAATAGTCCACCATGGTAATAATACATGTTGAAACATAGATGTTGTATTTTTAGGGAGCTTCAAATCCATTTATCCACCAACATAATGAATACTCGAGCATTACCAGAGACCTGTTTCAGAGGGGGTTAAGCTTAGGCCTAGTGCATGCGGTACTTTTTGGGGCTACCTTAACCATCTAGTGCTTGGTACTGGTCGCTAATTACCAAGAAGCTCAAGACTCGAATGCTCACATGGAACGATGGTACTTTAGTGGCCAAAATTAGGGCATCCTTCCCTATAGGTGATGGTGCAGGCAACACTTGATCCTCATACCATTACCTTGGTCGATTCTTCGGCTACTAGAAGGTGTCACCAGTTCTTGCGGGACATTAGCCCCAGTATCCATAAAAATATATCCTCGCAAGCCCCAGTTAAATTGAGAGTGTAAGGATGAGTAGGTTTATATGGGATTTTTGGGTATCATACACAAAAAAAACAAAACCTCATTTTTTTCTTGATTGATCACATAACTTTAAATTAAAGAAAAAAATACCTTTTATTTTTTCGCTTTGTTTTATGAATGTGATTATATTTTCTTTGATATGAATCCTCCTTCCTCCAAAAAACCAAAAATATCAGCAAGATTATACTAGTCTACACCACAGTGGACCCAACAGGACCCCATCAATCTAGACGTTTCTTGGACCTCCCCTCATTAGAGGGAGGAATTCCAGGCCTCTCACCATTTAGGCGTCGATGACGACACACTGCCACCGTTATCAGTTCATCCCTTATCTGGGCATCTGTGATTGGAAACTCCCAAGGGTCACCAAAACCACACCAGTGCAAACCCCAGAAGGGTCACCACACTCAACTCCTCCTACAACCCCTAGAGGGCAGAAGAGCACTACCCCTTTGGGGAGCCGCCAAAACATTCATAAAGGCATGCCATGGGGTGATATTCCCCAAGCAAATCCCCTAAACCATCACATTCAGATACCTATTTTTCCACACTATATAATGGCAGTCAATACATAATTACCCTTATTATCATCACTTAATCTTCTATATCTAACGAAGTTAACTAATGACCCCATTTTTCATGGCCCTAGATGGCCCCCCATACCCATGAAGCTCCCTTCGGATATACCAAAATTCGGAGGGCACCAAGCGAAAGACCCAGAAAATCATATCATGAATTTCCACCTGTAGTGTTCGTCCAATAGTATCATTGATGATACCATTAGACTAAGACTCTTTCAACGCACCCTAATAGGGCTTATGGAGAAATGGTATGTCGAGCAACCTTCTACTTCTCATGGAACCTTTAGCACCCTTTCTACCATGTTCCTCACCTATTTCCAACTCCCCGTCCATCATGATTTGGGAATGGTACTGTTGACACATTTTAGACAGACACCAACCATCCATATATCGAACCATCTCCATGAATGGCAGCACGTCATAGTTTTTGTAAAGCCAAAATTGACGGCAGAGTGTTGTTGGACTTATTTTTGAAAACCCTCACCATTGATATTTCAAAAGACATGGCGACGCAGAAACTTACCTCTGAGGAGAACACCATTAGCAATTCCCAACAACTTGAACTCATTTACACCCAATTAGGATATATTTATAATTTCCTACCAAATGCCTCGCGTTTGCAAACTTATAGGGAATTACCAAGCCCCTCGAATACTCCATATGGTTTGATTGGGTCCTTAGACCAAGGTGACCTAAGAAACATTAATTAGTACCCAAGATACTTTTATGATTCTACTTAGAACGTATTGCAACCTGGCTACCATCAAAGTTAGTCTGCACCTTTGCAGAATATGACGAATAGGGCGGTGCCATACCATCAACAACATGGAGGATCATATCTTCCCTCATAGGGGAACTTGTACTCAACTAGAAATTATGATACAAGAGAGCTTCCCCAGCACTCATACACAAATCAGGGATAGGGGAACCAATACCCCCCTTTTCCCGCACAAAATCCACCACCAACGCATAACAATTTACTAGTGAACCTTGTGCAACCGTCCCAGGCTAAAAAACAACAATATTATTATTAGGAGAACAAAAATAATCCTCCAAATGTTGCAAAGAAGAAGCCAAGAAACAAGAAAAAGGGAGACTTTGGATTGTGGGTGGGGGAAGTAATCAACAATTCCCCCCGTGATCTCAGGTTGGGGGCAATCTCAACCGAAATCAAAACCAGGAGCCAAATAGTAATTCCCAAGGGAAAAACAAGAGACCCAGTCTAAAAATAAATAAATCTTGGGCCATATGTGGTGAATATGGCCATTACACTCACCACTGTCCCGAACTCCTCGAATTGAAAAAACTTCAGGGTAACCGAGGACAAGGGGGACCTACCCAGCAGCCTGCGGTAATGCAAGAACCTTTCCCCCACCAAGGAGTGGTTAAAACCCAGCAACAACAAACACCCAAAAATGATACTGGAGGAGGCAACCACAAGATCTACATGGCTTGAAAAGAATTGTTCTTCCAAACAAGGAATAAGAACTATGATGCACCTCCAAATACCAACCCATCAGTTACAACAACGAGTGCACCTACGTGCCATTAAATATCTCCAAATTACCTATTGATCCCCTTCCAATAACGGTCTAGGACCAACCGGGCACATAGGAAATCACTCCAAAGCTGCTCATAGCTATAGTATAGTGGATGATTTAGCTCAATCACTAGCTACCATGTCAACTTTGGAAGTTCTGCGATCATGCCCAAGACAACGAAAAGCCTTAATTTCGGCTTTAGGAAAAATTGATCCTTCTGATTCTCGCCTAATGGTTTTTGATCTAGAAAAGGCATCCCCAGGGTCCCTTCCCTTGCCGCTTTCTAGATACCAGTTTCGGTTCAGAATATCACCAAACACTGATGCATTATGGATGAAGGAGAAACCACATGTATCATGTCAAAATAAGTTTGGAAAAATTTAGGATCACCTGAATTAAAACCAGTTGACATCATGCTTAGAGCATATGACGGGCACCCATCGACCCCTGTTGGTCTTTATCAAAATTTCCTTGTAAACTTGGCCGACAAGACAGTTCTTATAGACATTGAGGTCTTAGACGCACAACTAGATTGCAATGTACTCCTCAGGTGGAATTATATGTATGCCATGATTGCAATCACATCCTCTATCTTTAGGGTGATGATGTTCCCCCACGATGATCGGATCATCACCATCGACTAGCTCACATACTACGAAAAAAAACCCATGACCACTCTAGATGTCTTACTACCATATGTAGACACAACCACATAACCACTCACAAAGTATACAAAGTTCAGCCTAGGCCAACTCAAACCATCATCTATCCTACGCTCATCCTAGGAGATCCCCCTATTGTACTGGGGGAGGTCCTTGAAAGCACGGGGGCACCAGTGTGCATGATGATCTCATCAAACACTGAAACTAGCCCATACACAGAAACCAACAGTACGAATGCTGAAGCCATAGGTATGACATTCCTACCATACGCCATTTCACAGAACCCAATTTTTTATCTCCCACTTGGTTTTGTATCAAAAAAGGTCATGGCAACAATGACATTTCCAAATATGGCTTTCGCAATATTCGTGTGATATTTGGTCCCTCCATCCATGATAGAAAGCCTAGGCATTACCTATATAGGATTAACCCCTATTTCCCCTCAATAGGTCATATTGGTTAAAGAAACACCTGTAGTGGTGACAGCTGGCACACCCAAGAAGAATAACAAAAAATGGAAAAAAGTTGAAACCCCCAAGTTACCTAGGGAATTACAACCTTGTACATTATGCGATGTCGAAGGTCATCCTACGAATATTTTCCTAGAATTATAAGAATTAAAACCTCTTCTAAATACTAAAAGGAATTCTGAGACCTCAGAAATCTGAAAAAAAGAGCAGGTCACAAAAAACAAAGGGAAATAATTATGCACAATCATGTGTGCGCAATATGCGATGATTATGGGTATTATACCCATCATTGCCCGAAGATGTTGTGATATAGGGATACCTTGCAAGCCCTAGAACAATCCTACTAGGAGGGCCTGTCTACATCATTCGTGCAAAGGGAGGAATATGAGCCCATAAACATATTCTACGTATGAGAGGAGTCGACATCTTGTTCGTACTCATCAAACCTAATGAATCAATGAAGGAAAATAGAGGCCATACCTCATGTCCCTATTTGTGCATATTGCAATGAACCTGACCACTTGATTGTGCAATACCTTGAATTAAGGGCTTTCAACCTGGTTCCCAATCCCACATATTTCCCAAAGAAACTTAGCGCGACACATATGACATAAATTTCATATCTGTCGGAGTAACTATCATGTGTGTCGTTTCCCCCACATCAACCATTTCCAATCTATGTTAGATTTCATGTGATGTTTCATTGCTGAAAAACCTAACTTAGCCAACTCAGACCACGAGTCCATGACCAACACTACAACTCAAAGGGAAGAGGCAGTGATGATCATATTATAAATGTTAGAGGAGAGATGGTGACCTAAAATATCACCTCTCCCCCATAATCCTCCTCGGCCTCAACTCCAACTCTGTGCACTCTGCGACGAACAAGATCATTTCATTGTTGACTGTGCAATGCTAGAGTTGTTTCAAATATGGTACCCTATCAACCCGATGTACTTCATTGGTATAAGATCCAATCAATTTTATTTTCAGGTGTGTCAAGATAACCACTAGCTTCATCATTTCCCCTACATTCCCCATTTCTGTTTGGCATTAGATTGTCTACGCCGAGCCATAACCCATCTTTTCGAAGAGGAAAAATTGGATACAAAGTTTGTAGAAAGTTCTACAACCCATGAAAATGAGGCAACCGGGTTCATCCTCTTCATTTCCGAAGAAAAAAAGCCAAAAAGGGGGCAAATTCCCACCCCCAACCACCCTCAGCGTCCAATCCCAGTCTGCGTACTATGTGACAAATGTGATCATATAATCACTTAGTGCCCAGATTTAGCACCATTTCTCAAATGGTACCCAATCACCCCGATGGTCCAAAAGGGATTGGAAAACCAAAGAGCCACAATCTTGTCTTATTTTCCAAGACAACCATCATGCTCGGTATTGCCCCTAAATCCCCCGATTTTGATTTATATTAGATGACATCCTCTCATTCGTCACCAATAATCCGGATGCACTCGGTTTCGAGTTTATGAAACCTAGGGAACCAAGATCAATGAGACCTCCCCTCCATTGTCACCAGAGCCCTAGAAAAGGCAAGGAAACCAATCATATTAGCAAGGGGTGACATCATTCAAGCATTTCATTTGCCCTATGTAATAAAAAGGGGCACATGGTTAATAAATGTCGAGAACTCAATAAATTTACTGACAATCTTCACATGGTCACACCCATATCTTACATTCATATCTCTAATCAAGAGAAAATCACACGTTATTATTGCCTAATTTTCTCGCAATTCTACCACACGTTGAATTTCCATTTCCTTCCAAGGCTAAGAGCAACTAGAGTGGAATTAGAAGAAAAAATCCCACAAGAGAAAAATCACACTAAGTATAAGAATAGGATATGACAAAAACGAAGAAACAAGTGTTCTTATAATCATCTGCCATCATCATCCTCTAATATGATGAGTAGTACTGGATCGCATACACACCAGATCCCAACCTTTCCTAGCCAAAAAAAGTACAAGAGAAGGTATCATTCTAACCCCAGCATGATAGGATTCCCTAAAAATATTTTCATATCCTGACATCATTTATCTAGAATAATAAAACGCTAGGTTTATTCACTCGACCACGTTTATCATCACCCCATCTTACACATGATAAACACCCTTGTAGGTTGGTAGAGATTTACCATCCACGGAATCCATCACTCATGTAGACCACATGCCAAGGTCTAAAGCCATGGCCATAAACCTCAGCCCGAGAACCACTTCATGTTCACATGCCCACCACTAAACATTAAGTCAAAGTTTTACCCATTGCATGTTAAAACCCCTGTTCCCAAGCCACCAATCTCTACAAGGTGGATAAAAAAAAACACATCACTGTGTGTCACATTTGGATTATCACACCCCCATGAGCATATCCCATCTGTGACATTTCATCCCCCTCATCACCCCCGCATCGTGATCCAGGTAAATTTCTGATACCCTTTTAACCAAGACCTTTTTCTTTAGTTGATGTGTTAGAATTGCATTTTTCAAAGCATTAATGAACACACACATAGATATAATTAAGAGGAAAAGATGTCAACAATCATACGACAAAAAACACAAGAGGTTTAATAACGGAGTTCGTCCAGTGTGGACTACGTCTCTAAGCCTCGGTGTCTTGATGTTGTTGGCCGCTTCATTCAGTGTTGTAACTAGTGATAATGTACATGGATGCTGTTGAATTGTCATACAAGGATAATCCCTCAACATGAGTGGCAAAGTCTCTCGACGAGACGTTCTGTTACAAGGAACTCTCACTCATCACAAACCTCCTATCATCATGACAAATTCACACATGGTGACAAAGAGTATCCTGCCATCAAGGAAAAAACGGGATCTCACAACATAAATCACCAACCATGATAAATAACTACCACATAAATACACATAAATATTCTGCATCTTACATCAGTAGGACTCGACAGAAACAATTAAACATGAAGAATCCGAATCATACATCAAACATGAATCGACATGACATAAAGCATCCTACAACAATAATCAATGAAGTACATGGCAACAAAACTTCATATACCTCAACTCTAATGCAGGCTGAAGAATAGGGTGCTCAATCGCTGGATCTGAATGCACCATCACAAACGTGGCATCAAATGGCAAGAAATCGACTATCCACATGCTGAAATATGACATTATTATTTAATTTTGGAAAATGGCCAAAAAATTGAGACCTATGTTGCAGAAATTGGCACCATCATCAGGTTCGTGTTGTTGAGAGCTGTAAAATCCATATAAAATTTGTCCAATTTGGAGACTGGGAAAATTTGGCCCCTCTGGAAA
The DNA here is from genome assembly GCA_034641835.2 of Pinus albicaulis. Lineage (NCBI taxonomy): Eukaryota > Viridiplantae > Streptophyta > Pinopsida > Pinales > Pinaceae > Pinus > Pinus albicaulis. The sequence continues at coordinate 812,868,609 of CM076579.1, read as the reverse complement.
TGAGGCTCAATCATGGTTCCACTGCCTATGCATGTTGGCTCATGGTTCCACTTGCATGCAAATAAAATAATAATAAATCTCAATCTGCGTGCTCGTTCTAATCTGCCCCTCGTCTGGGTGCTCTATAGAAAAACTGAGCTTAAATAAATATCTTGGGCTGATAAACCAAAGAAAGGTGGTTGTGGTGCGTTGGTAAGTTTATAAAAATCATGGAGGAGGGGTTAGGGGATCAAATCCCACCCCTCCTTTTTGTTACATGGCATATTATAGAAATAACGTAATGGGGGGCTAGACCAGCATCGGGCGGCCCACCCCACGATTTCGTTGGCGTACAAAGGGGTATAGAGGGGGGGGGGTGACAGATCATGCCCCACTCATATATATATATATATATATATATATATATATATATATATATATATATATATATATATATATATATATATATATATATATATATATATATATATATATATTGTGTTGTTTGTATGGTTGTGGAGTGGTCCGGGGTGGCGGGGTTGACCACCCGCCCCCCAACCATATACTTTGTTTAATATAATGCGGTGATGGGGTCTGTGGGGTCTGGCGGGGGTCATGGCCTATTGACCCTTTTAATATTTTTTTTTTTAATGTTTGTAATGTGGTCTGATGGGGGTGGTGGGGGTAATGGCCCGCCACCCTATTTTAATATATTTTTTTGTTTTTAATAGCAATATCTTTTTTTTTTTTTTTTAATTCTGGAAACTGACTGAAGGAGACAAATAAACAAGCCCACAATTTCGCTCGGAATCCGACCAGAGTAGGCCAGAATCCGACCACCGGAAAATTGCAAAAATGTTGGCTCCTTAACCTCCCAAGTCATCCAGTTAACCTTAGAAGTTTGACCAGCTCTAACTTTCGAATACAAACTTGGTTTGAAGAACCGTTCACATCGTTGCGATCAAGACGATGAGACCTTCAACCTGAAACTGAGTTTTCCACATTTCTGTCACTTTTATTTTTGAGCTTTCATAAGCCCTCTTTGTCTTGTGTATGTCTCTAGAGCCACTTGGATCACACCGAGACCAACCAATGGGGTCCCCAACCTCAAAAAAACACACTCTTCACATCATCGTGCATGATTTTTCAGGATAATGGGGCACTTGTCTCCATGCTTGTACAACAAAAACACTTTCATATTCTTTTGGAAAGTGTAAAAATATTTTTTCTAGGAGAAGACTCCCACCCACCCATTTACATTTCTTACCTGGAAACAATCCCTAATCAGCCTGTTATGAAACTAGCTCCAAAATAGAAGAAAAGAGAGATCAAAGCCTTAGAAATAAGCCACTTCGAGGGGGAAACCTCCTTTACATACATAAATGAACAATTCTTGGATGATACAAATGACAAAATCTCCTTCTATATATAGGATTCCATGGGGTCACAATATAATCCTAGCCGACCTAACAATAATAATGTAAGGGCATAATAATAAGAATATTGGGGTTACAGGGGTACAACAATAACAATAAGGGGGCTACAGTAACAACAATAAGGGAGTACACTAGTAATATAGGGACCTAACATGCCCCTCTCATTCAAAAAAGTGTTGTCCTCAATGCTTCAGTAGCTCTGGGTGTTTCTGTATTAAATTATCATCCTCCCATGTTGAATCTTTATTGGGTAAGTTTTCCACTTGATGATATAATCTGAAATTGATCGATTTTGTAGCTGTCGAGTTATTGTTTCTGTGACTGCTTCAGGTTCCAATATGTTTTTTTCCTTCCTCATCAAGTTCTGGAAATATTATTTGAACTGGAAGTTTTTCAGCTATAACCTTCTTTAAGCATGAAACATGGAAAATTGGATGCACTCGCAAAGAAGTAGGAAGCTCCAATTTGTATGCCATAGTACCAATATTTTGCAACACCTTTTAAGGACCATAGTACTTTGGCGATAATTTATTATCTTTCTTAGCTTGCTTGAGGGACATTTGTTTGTATGGTTGTAGCTATAAAAATACCCAGTCTCCTACATCAAAACTTCTCTCGCTCTGATGTTGATCTGCCTGTTGTTTCATTCGATTTTTTGCCAAACTTAGGTTACCATTTAAGAGTTGGAGAGGTTCTTGTTGATGCTCAATGTGATCTTCCACTACTTGAACCTTATAATTTTCTCTTAAATATGATGTGGTGGACGGTGGATGATATCCATAAAGTGCCATAAATGGGGTCATTTTTACTGCAGTATGGAAGGAAGTGTTATACCACCATTAAGGTATGGGGGTAAACTAATTATAAGGGCACAATAATAACAATATGGGGGTTACAAGGGTAAAACAATAACAATAAGGGGGCTACACTAACAACAATAAGGGACTACACTAGTAATATAGGGACCTAACATGACCCTCTCCTTCAAAAAATTGTTGTCTTCAATGCTTGAGTAGATATGGCTGCTTCTGTATAAAATTATCATCCTCCCATGTAGAATATTCAGTGGGTAAGTTCCTCCACTTGATGAGATACTCTAAAATTGATCGATTCTCTAACTATCGAGTTCTTGTTTCCGTGACTGCTTCAGGTTCCAATATGATTTTTACTTCCTCATTAAGTTCTGGAAATATTGTTTGAACTGGAAGTTTGTCACCTATAACCTTCTTTAAGCATGAAACATGGGAAACTGGATTCACTCGTGAAGAAGCAGGAAGCTCCAATTTGTATGCCATAGTACCAATATTTTACAACACCTTTTAAGGACCATAGTACTTTGTCGATAATTTACTATCCTTATTAGCTTTCTTGAGGGACATTTGTTTGTATGGTTGTAGCCATAAAAATACCCAATCTCCTACATCAAAACTTCTCTCGCTGCGATGTTGATATGCCTGTTGTTTCATTCGATTTTGTGCCAAATTTAGGTTATCGTTTAAGAGTTGGAGAACCTATTGTTGATGCTCCATGTGATCTTCCACTACTTGAACCTTAGATTTTTCTCTTAAAGATGATGTGATGGACGGTGGATGATATCCATAAAGTGCCATAAATGGGGTCATTTTTGCTGCAGTATGGAAGGAAATGTTATACCACCATTCCGCCAGAGGTAACTACTTGACCCACTGTGTTTGTTTATCAGATACAAAACGACAAATATATTCTTCCAAACATTTGTTCACTATCTCAGTTTGACCATCAGATTGAGGATGATAAGATGAGCTATGAGCTAGTTGAGTACCCAAACAAGAAAATAATTCCATCCAAAAATTTCCATTAAAAATGGGATCTCTGTCGCTTACAATAATCTTTGGGTTTCCATGTAGCTTTTTAATTGTTTCCATAAATGTAGTAGCAACTGTACTTGCTTTAAATGGATGAGATAATGCATAAAAGTGTGCATACTTGGTAAGTCTATCAACTACCACCATGATGACACTCTTTCCTTTGGAATTAGGTAAACCTGTGATAAAATCCATAGAAATCTCCTCCCAACGTTGACTTGGAATGGATAAAGGCTGCAGAAGACCCAATGTCTTAATTGTCTCAACTTTATTTTGCTGGCAAACCAAACATTCCGCCACAAAATTTTGAATATCAGATTTAAGGCCATCCCAAAAAAATCCTTTCTTCACCCTGTGGTAATTTTTTAAAAATCCCAAGTGTCCTCCTAACAGAGAAGTGTGCAACTCCAAAAAAATATTTTGTTTTAGTTGGGAATTCTTACAAAGATATAAGCGATCTTTGTACCACAAGGAATCATTTTTCCAACTAAATATATCAGATGTACTAGGATCTTGATGAAAATTTTGAATGAGTGTCCACACTTCTTCGTCCTTCTTCCATTCATCCCTTGCTCCAATTATCCAATCAGGTTGGATAATAGAAATGGCACAAATCAGTGCTTCCACCTCTTCATCCTTTCTTGAGAGTGCATCTGCAACAACATTTAGCTTCCCTTTTTTGTAGATGATTTCAAATTCATAACCCGACATCTTTGTGACCCATTTTTGCTGCTCTTCTGAAGATAGTCTTTCTTCCAAAAATTGTTTAAGACTATCATGATCAGTTTCTACCTTGAAGTGTCTTCCCATTAGGTAAGGTCACCATTTCTTTAGTGCATGTAGTATTGCCAACGTTTCCTTCTCATAAATAGCTTCTGGAAATACTTTCCTTTGATTGGACGAATTTCAAAAGAAATGGGTCTTCCTTCTTGCATAAAAACAACACCAATTCCATTTCCCGAGGCATCATATTCAACAATAAAGGTTTTTTTGAAGTCTGGCGTAGCTAAGACCGGTGCTAGGCACATTGCCTCTTTAAGATGTTCAAAGGCCTTAGTTGCTTTAGGAGTCCATGAAAATGCATATTTCTTCAATAATGTTGTTAGAGGTGCTGCTATTCTCCCATAATTATTAACAAACTTGCGATAATATCTTGTTAACCCAAGAAATCCTCGTAACTGCTTTATGGTTGCGGGGAATTTCCATTACTTAATGGCTTTAATTTTGTTAGGGTCTACCTTAAATCCCTTGTGAGATAGAATATGACCCATATATTCCACCTCTTGTACTCGAAAGAAATATTTGGAGGTTTTTGCATATAATTCTTTCTCCTCCAATAGTTTGAGCACCCCATCAACATGTTGAACATGATCCTTCCAAGACTTGCTGTAGATTAGTATATCATCAAAAAATATTAACACAAATTTTCTAAGGAAGGGTTTGAAAATGGAATTCATCAACCCTTGAAATGTAGAAGGTGCATTGGTAAGGCCAAAAGGCATGACCAAAAATTCATAATGACCCTCATGAGTTCGAAATGCTGTTTTCGGAATATCTTCAGTCTTCATTCTAATTTGATGATATCCTGAACGAAGTTCCAACTTGGTAAAATAAATTGCTCCATGTAATTCATCCAATAATTTATTAATCATAGGAATGTGAAATTTATCTTTAATAGTGATCTTATTGAGCTCGCTATAATCCAGACACATGTGCCATGATCCATCCTTCTTGTGCTCCAATACTACTCAAGCAAAGAAATAACTTTGACTAGGTTGAATTATACCCGCCTCTAACATTTCTGCAATCATATGTTCAATTTCACTCTTTTGGACATAAGTATATTTGTAAGGCCTGATGTTTGGAGGAAGACTTCCTAAATCAAATGAATAACACGATCATGATCACGAATAGGTGGGAGTCCTTTGGGAGTTTCAAACACCTTGGAATGATTGTGCAATACTTTTTGGAGATCTAGAGAAATATATGATTTTGATGTTGCAACTTCTAGTGAGCATAATTTTGCAATTACGCCTCGCTATTCTTTCTTCAATAGCTTTTTCATGACATTAGAGCTTATTATCTTTCCCGACTTCCCTGCGATACCCCGTAATTCGAATTCCTTTCCTTTCGAAAAGAATTTCAAGAAAAGTTCTTGAAAATTAAAAGCTACCATCCCCAAAGATTGTAACCATTGTACTTCTAGTACAACATCAACACCTCCCATTGGAATGGAAAGCATTGGAATATTTAGTACATATTCCCCCATGGTTAGCTTGATATTATGGCATTTTCCATAGCAATTTATAGTTCCTCCATTTGCAACCATCACTTGAAATTCTGGTGCTGGGTATAGGAAGCAATTCAATTCCTTGGCTACCTTACAATGAATAAAATTATGGGTACTACCCGAATCAATCAACACTATTACCTTTTTCTTCTTGAGATGTCTTTCTATATTAAGTGTTTGAGGATTGGTAATTCCTGCCAATGCATTACATGATATGGTCAGATTCATTTATTATTTCTCTAGGGTTGGTTCCTAGTGGATATCCTCTTCTTTTGAAGTTTCTTGTTCATTTTATTCCTCCTCTTCACAATCTATGTAAAATAATTTCTTCTCTGTACACTTATGACCTTTAGTGTATTTGCTATCACAACTATAGCAAAGCCCTTTTGCTAATTTTTCTTCCAATTGTTTTGGTGTCAACCTTGTAGGTTGTGGAAGTCTAGGATTAGAACCACTTCCATCTTTATAGATGTGAGTGGCATGCTTCCTTGTCGCCATAATTTTACATTCAATTTTTTTCTTGCCAACCTGAATGCCTTATCCAATGAATCAGGTTCCCAAATGCGAACCTCATGTTGTATATATCCTTTAAAGTCCCTATGAAGACATCAACCATGTATTCCTCTAGAATATCAGTTACCCCTATATTCTTTTTTTGGAAGTTCTCAATGTGCTCCACCACTGAACCCTTCTGTTTGAGATTTATCAATTTGCTAAAGAAGGTGTTGCTCTTTGTATCCTCATAACGTTCTATCATTTCCTCCACAAATATTGACCAAGTGACAATTTTTTTACGGGAGCAAAGCCATAGATACCATACAAATGTATTTTTTTCTAAATATAAAGTTGCAATGCATACCTTTTGAGTGTTTTGCACATTATTAATATCAAAATATTGCTCCATCTGTAGTATCCATGTTACGGGATCCTTGCCATCAAACTTCCTCATATTGATCTTTGGAATATGGTGGCTCTTCATCCAATATTAATGTTTATGAAATCACGATTAACATTTATTTTGTTCTCATCATGAGTTTCCTATAATATATTTTCACCATTAGGAATAATTTATTGTATCAACTTTGTCAAACCTTCCATGTCTTCCTTCAAACCTTCCATTTTTTCTTCCATGTCTTCCATGCCATTCTTCAAACTATTCAAACCATCCATGTTAGCTTCCATACCTTTCTTTAAACCATCTATATTAGCTTCCATCCCCTTCTTCAAACCATCCATCTTAACTTCCATGCCTTTCTTCAAAACTTCCATTTCATTTTTTTTTGCTCTTTGCGAGAGAAAAATTTGGTGCAATTGCTCTTGTAATTTTGATATGTCATGTTGCACTTCTTCGTCTTCATGAGTCATAGTAGAGCCTTCTAAAGGCTTAATGGGTGTTGAATTCTTTTAGGGGGAATTTTATAACCCAATATTGATATCTATGCTTCAATATTCCCTTCGAATCACTTCAAATTGATTTTTCAAACAAAACTTATGCAATTTGAAAAAATAAATAGACATTTTTTTCCTTATTTTGAGGAGATGGATATTGAAACTGAGTTATCTCTATGATTTTGTATCTTCAATATCTGAAATTCGAACCTGTATCAGACCTCTAAATCTTCTTTTGAATGCCACAGGTTTGACCTGATTTAGATTCTTCAAGGAAAAGTTATCACCAATCTCCCACAATAACCTAATTATGGACTAGTTCAGTAGAGCGAACTTGTACGACGTGCCACATGTAACTGTTTCCTCCTCCGGATCTGAATTTGATACATAGAAAACTGCATTGAGTGTAATTTCAGCCACTTCTTACAGAATTCCAATACGATGCTTAGAGAGAGTTAAGACGATTTTTCCACGGTCACCTCTTTGAGATGAAATTCAGGAGCCTGAAAAAACCTAACTTCCACAGATCATATCTCTGAAAATATTGCGAACCAAGATCTGAAATTTTTCCATGAGGTTCCTTAGGATTTTAGCTTCTGGTGATAAAAATTTCAGCTTCCGAGCCTTCGTAGAAAATATTTTATAGTGAAAATGGCACGATGACCTTTTTGGAGCAGCGAAACCCTAGAATCCAAAGCTCAGATACCAAATGTTATGAAGCCAACTCCAAAAATAGAAGAAAAGAGAGATCAATGCCTTATATTCAACCACTTCGAGGGGGAAATCTCCTTTACATTAAATAAATGAACAATTATTGGATGATACAAATGAAAAAATCTCCTTCTATATATAGGAGTCCTTGGGGTCACAATATAATCCTAGCCGAGCCTAACAATAATAATGTAAGGGCACAATAATAGCAATATGGGGGTTACAGGGGTACAACAACAATAAGGGGGCTACACTAACAATAATAAGGGACTACACAAGTACTATAGGGACCTAACATCCACTTATGTGCTAAATATTTTTTCATTGTAAAGTTTGCATCATCAGAACACCGAGACTTTGTAATACAAGCAGGACCATGGTTTTAGGGATCCACGAGGTTGTTCATCACTCCATGTTTTCCATAATTTGATGCAAATACAATGAAAGTATCAAGAATGATGGTATGGGTTAGGCTACACAACCTTCCCCTTCATTTTTGGAACCAAATGTTTTTAGAAGGTATTGGGAACATTGTAGGGAGATACATCAAAACAGACACACAGAGAATGGAAGAACGAATGTACACCTTTTCCAGAATATGTTTGGAGGTGGACCTAAATAAAATATTTCCAGACCACATACAAATCACACACAATAATTAGAGTTGGACACAACACTTGGATTTTTAGAATACAAAATTTAGATGCAGTATTTGTCGACAGGCAGGACACCTTCAAAATATGTGTCCTGACGCCAAGAAAGACACACGAAAAAATAAGAAAATAGGAAAGAATCCCAAAGGATGGAAATTTACTACACCATCGCCTAATGAGGAAGAGGAAGAGTAAGAATCAAATCCCCATCCAACTAAGGAAAACAAAAAAACATGGAAACATAGCAAAGGAGGACACAAACACCATTGTAGAAGTCTCGACTACTACCACAGTGCAATGAGAAGAGATCCCAGAAGAAAATGAATTGGAAAGACCTAAATGTCACCACATTTCACATAGTTTGGGATCAGAAAAGGATTACCCATGAATGGAAGAAAATAATTAGCTAGTAATTGTATCTTCCACGACATCTCAAGGAGAATGACGCAAAGTAAAAAAGAAGAAATGGAGAAAAGTACAACTTTTCTCTATCTGTTTGTTTCTGGTTTTGAAAACACTAGTTATGTATTGATTGGTATGATGGAATGCTTAAAGCATATACAAAATGTAATTTTTTTTTCATTAATAAAATTACAATTTTTTCGTGGCAAAAAAAAACCATAACAGAATGTTTGATAATAAAAATATTTTAATGATAAATAAAAATATTTTTATAGTTTACCTGTATTTATGATTATTTTTATAATGACCATAACAAAATATCTAATAATAAAAATAGTTGTATGTTAACAATATTTTATTGATAAATAATTTTTTCCATTTTATAAAATATTTTAATTGAGTCGAGAGGCTTATTGATCCGAGAGGTTCATTCTACAGCCCAATATGATGTGTAAGGATGTCCCTTCGTCATCAAAGTTGAAATTTTTCTCAAGTGGGCCAAAATAACATTTTCAAAAAATCTAAAAAAAAAAGAGTTAAATAACTATTCAAAACATTTAAATAATGTAGGCTCATTAAAAAATTTACAGGTGGAGAAATTAGATCGCTCTCGGTTCATGTTAGATCCGTATTTAAGATGTATTTACACTGGTTTTATAGCCTAGTATGAGAGGATGTGTAAGTGGGTTTGTCTATCCGTGCCCCTTTAAAATAAAAATAAAATTTTAAAGTTATGTTCTAAATTGGAATATAATGTCCACTATAATTAAAGTAAATGAATATGTTGTAAAGTAATTAGAAGTAAAAAAAATGCATGAATTAGATGTTTAAATCTTATACTTTTCAAAAATATTTCAACAAGAAATTTAAATAAACAATTTGAAGATCTATGTTAATTAATTTATGTGGGTATCAACTTCATATATATGTATATATAAAAAAAAATTAAGTTTTTATAGTTAAATATTTGATTTGGTCCTATATATACTCTATTTAGCATTTAAAAATACAATTTAAACAATGAAAAATAACACATTGTATTTTACACTCTAAAAAAGTTTGCACTTGAAGAAATTAGATCCTTCTCGGCTCATGTTAGATCCGTACTTAAGATGGATCTACGCTGGTTGTATTTATACATTTCTCTATCTTAATTGTTTATTTTCTTTGTGGCAAAAACTGGAAAATTGACATTATGTTTTTAGTATTCGAACATGATTTTGGTTATTCAAATTTTTAATTTTTTTAGGCTTTTAGTATTTGATTATGATTTTTATATCTTACTTTATCCCTTATAATCATTGGATTAATGGATAAGTTATTTTTAATTTGTTATATTTATTTATTTTTAAATAAAATTAATTATTTTAATAGTTTAATTATATATATAAATGATTAGATAAATAAATTTAATTTTAATTATATATAGGGGAGAGATGCTCGAAATCACTCCTTTACCTATGGGGTTGGTCAAATAGTAGGCCACAATTCCTGTGTAGTGGTGTGACTAGTTGCCTAGCTGACCCCATGGGTAGAGGGGCAATGCCCTCTCCAAACACACAATGCAACAAAAATTACTCTACCTATGGGTTTGGTCAAACAGTAGGCCACATTGCGTATGTAGTGGTGTGACCAATTGCCTAACCGAACCCAGGGGCATAGGAGAAACACCCTCCCTAAACACACAATGCAACACAGTTATTTATTCAGTTTTGGATGTGATTTAAAAAAAAATTATTTTTCATACACACACACACACACACACACATATATGATTTTTCAAAATTTTTATAATAATTTTTTTAATTAAATATGTTTTTATTTTAAATTTAATATTTTTTTTGTCGTTCAAAATTGCTTTCATTAGATTTTCAACAAAGCACAACTTACAACGTTCATCTCGATAATCCCCACTCTCTCATTCTGGCTAGAATTTTTGAGATCGGGGACTGAAAAATACCATAAAAGACAACTTACAAACATTATTTCCAGTAGGCTTTCTAGCCTTAGCATATCTGAAGTAAACAAAAAAGAAGACATAGCTGGCAACAACATATCCGTGGAGGGGGGAGTACAGGGGGAGCTGCAAAGAAACCAACTCGATCATGCATATGAAAATCGATATGCTCCACTCTCGATTCCAGAATGAAAAGGTGGTCATTCGTGTGAGGCATCTAGCTACTCCAAAATTTCATTCTGGCTATACTGAATGTCATTGAAGAAAGCCATGATTTCATTTCTATCTTCATACCTGTGGTCACTGAGGATATTTATATTATTTTGGATGTGTCAAATTTGTTCAACAATATATTCCATGGTGACAAGATCTACAACATTTCCAGGTGAAGAAACTAGAGAGAGAGTTTTGGTATCCTTAGATTCCCAGCTACCAGAGTTGGCCGAGGACGCACTATGGCTGAGCTCAGGACGCCTCCCATGATTTTTTTTCCCACCCCCACTATGAGGGTGACCACATTAGCGAGGCATGGAGAAGAGGGTCGAGTCAACTTGTTGGCAAAGGCAAGCCCCCACGAACACAACAATGGAGCACCCGCAATGCAAAAAAAAAATACTAGAACCACGCGACAACTCCAAATGGAAAGACTACACCGAAGCACCCGCCACTCGCCTGCTGGAGGAATACAAACAAACAACCGCCCAGATCGGAAGGTCGAGCAGTAGAGACCATACCTACCACCCAAAAATCCTTCCATCATAGATAGCGCAACCAAAATTAAATAAGAAAGAACACACTGACTGCCATGTAGTCACCCCAAAGACATCCTCACACTAGGAGACACCTAGAAGAGACCACGTAGATCCTAATACTGTGCACCCAAAAACCACCATATAGGAAATCTTCGTAGTATACAAACAAGTAGAATAATTGAGAGACACAAATTTCTTACCCCACTTTGAGAATTGATGGCTCGAAGAGAGGAATTTGTTGAGAGTGTGCCAATAACGGGCTAATTATTAGAACCGACTTAGACCCTTGCTCATTCAAGTTCCCAGGTCCCAAGGACAGAGAAAATAATAGATCCCAAACCACACCATAGAGCCTCTAACCTCCACTATGCCTCTCTACCAAGGCTGAAACCCTGTCGCGACGGATCCAGACCCACACAAATGAATTAACAAAATTCATTGCCCGAGCTTCCGAACTAAATTGCGACCCAAGCCAACGTTCAAATTTATCCACTGAGAGAGAAAGATCTTCCTTTGTATAGGCAAAGTGAATACCTATATTTCACATGAGGAAGAGTTAATGTGTGCGAGGAGCGAGAGCAAGTCCCAAGGGCCGCTCATTTGACATCTGTACTAGCATTTGATCACCCCCATCAGGGGATTTTTAAATTTAATATATTTGTTAAAATTTAATTTTTAATTTTTAATTTTTATTGGTTATATATATATATTTTTTTTTTTTTAATGTCTTAGTCTATATTTTCTACGTTTTGGATGGTTTTCTGGCATATTTTCCGATTTAAATTGTTTAGAATTTGGCAAGGATTTATTTGAATCACAAGTTTGATTTTTAAAATCTCCATAATTTGAGTTCCCCATGGTTTTTTTCAAGGTGCTAAATCCATATATGTAGTCAAAATCCCATTTTAAACAACAAAATTAATATTTGTCCAAAAAATATTTTATAACCTGCCTCAAAATCCAAAGCGTAGGCATATATATATATATATATATATATATATATATCATTGGTTAAATTTTATATTGTCTCAAAATAACTTCAATACAAAATTAGAGTTCATTGTTAGACCTGAACACTGTTGTAGTCTGCCATAAGGGAAACTAGACCTAGCTATAGTGAAATCTACTGTTTACCATCCAAAACTATTCCAAAATATTACTAACATGCATCTAAGTTTCTTTCATACACTAGGATGAAATACAAAATATAAATTGCTATTTATAGCTAGATATACTTATTCCCCAAGGAAAAATCATAATTTTAATTATATAAAATATTGAAAATTACATGTTGTAGATGTTGCAAAAAGAGGATATCTCAAAATTGGTGGCCAAATCTGCCACATACTGCATAGAGTTCAAAAAAGTGACTGTATGCATATAGGTAGTTGTAAAAAAATCAAGATAAAATATATAAATATATACAATGCCACATGTTTTAATAATATGAAAAATATGTAAAATGTGGATCGACTATGAGCTGTATAGGATCATGCTATATCCGCATCCTGTATTTGATGATCAATGAAAGGCCTACTGATAAAATTCTCGTCCCAAATGTTTTTTATCATCCAAGTGATTTTTTTTTTTGCACAACTTCTTAAGATAAGCTTTCGAAAATATGATTATAGCTAGATATACAATTTCCTAAAAAAGAAACTAATTTATTGAATGTACAAAACATAACCAAAATGCTAACCTAACATCAATTATCATAGATGTTATTGGGGCCAATTCCTGGTTTCTTGTGTCTATTTGAGTTGGAGGCTTGAGGATGCATTGTAAGTGACCTTCTATGTGTGCTAGGTGAGTGTCGAGGATGACTAAGCAAGAGCACCAGTGGCATTAGACTTGTTGGATTTCATTAAGTCATGCTATAATTTTTTTGTGGCCCTCGTACTTTTCTTTGAGTACCCTGCCCATGACTGTCTACATTTTCTAATGGAGGGTGATGGAATGGTGGTATTTGATTTGTCTTCACCTGGTATAGCTAGGGTCTGGAACCCAAATAGCTACTTTAGTTTGGATTTCAGAGTCATAGTAGGCTTGGAAATCATTAGTGGTTAAGGATTCTAATTGGTGGATTTCCTCTTGGATTAGAGTTGATGTATTTCCTTGATGGGTTCCTTGGATACAATCAAATCCTTGTCCATCCCAGTGATAGGTTAAATACATATTAAGGATTTATTAAAATCACAAGTTTTATTTGTAAACTCTCCATAATTTGAGTGCCCCATGATTTTTTTCAAGGTGCTAAATCCATATATGTAGTCAAAAGCCCATCTTAAACAACAAAATTAAGATTCGTCCAAAAAATAGTTCACTGGATTCTGTTCAAATCAGCACATAACAGTATGAGCTTGTGTCTAAGCCCAAGGTTGGCCCTAAGGACCTCGACCTTGGGATCCACAACAAGAGGGCATACATTGATGAGGCATACACTCAAAGGAAAGATAGGCCCACTGAAAGATGTTGAAGAATGTAACTAGGTTCGATCTCCATAAATTGTACTTGATTCAAAATTTATTGTACTTGTCAAAAGAACACATTTATTATTATTATTATTAAATGACTTATTAAAGCATGGGTTTCATGCTTGGGTCATATTATTGTAGGTAAAAGTATCATTTGTGGAATTCTAGGTTTTATTCTGAGTCTATAATTTTATTGCAGATTTAAATTGATCCATATTGGGCTTTTGAATCATGCAAATAGGTCAAGTATTGAGTCAAATATGATTTATGAAGCCTCCACATCAAGCCAACCTTAAAGTGATCAAGTCGGCATCAAGCCTAGGAATTCGAGCTCACCTCAAGCCTATATACATGGGAATCAAACTCACTTGAAACCATCTCACTGCATCACAGAAATTCGATCTTTTAGCTACATCAAGGAAAATTTGAAAAGTGAAGGAGGAGGAATTTTTGAGTGCGGTTTTGGTATAGCTTAAGGAGATGAAGAAAATTGAAATTTTAGTGCCACTCTCTTTGTATTTTGTGCTATAGTTTGGGAGATCAAAGTACTCAAATATTTACTGCATCAATTGCTGCATCAGGTGCTGCCAAGTTTCTACTGCCAAGTCAAGAAGAAGTCGAAGTTGATTGTGTTGGATGTTGTTACTTTGATAAGTTGTATTAGGTCCAAATTGAAGTCTTAGAAGCAATATCAAAGTCTCTCTCTCAAGATCAAAGTATCATAAGCAAGTTCGAAGTTCTAGATTGAAGAAAATTGTTACACAATGCTGTGACTACTGCTGTTGCTGCTAGATTCAGGAAGGATCACTAGGAAGGCTGAATTGGTGTGGAGGAAGTCCGGGTCAAGGTCTAGAGTCTCAAGAATTACTATTGAAGGAATAATTACTGACTGGGTTTTCCCCTAGAGTGGGGTTTTTCCCTGACTGCTGGCCTACATCTGGTGTCCTTGATCTAAGTGCATTTTATTTGATATTTGCTTGATGAACTAATAAGAAGAAAGATAAGAAGAAAATAATAAGAACTAAATAAGAACAAAAGTAAATAATCAAGAACAAGAGTATCTTTCTGCCTTTCTGATTCTCTAACAAAAGAAAACCCCTGGGAAAGGGAAAAACTAGTGAGGCAAATCGAAATAAACTAGGATGGAATAAAAAAAAATTCAAGTTATACTTATAGATTGCCCCCAAGATGGTATTAGCTAACACAGATAGAGGAGGGGTATACAAATGGTAGCTCCAATCAGGGTGAATCAACCGTAAAACCCAAGGCATGCAAATTATTTTCCACACAATAGAGATGCCCTGTAGACCAAAAACCAAATTCCACCATGCAAATATAATCAGGTTGAAAATTCTTCAAAGTTTGGACATAAAATGATTTACCCTATGAATTTAGGCCCACTGGGTGTTGAGGTGTTGCAAGTGAGATACACATCTTCTCCAGACATCATTTATTTTGGATCTACCCCCCGATGCAACTACTTCCAAAAACCCAAGGGCTTGCTACCACTACAATTGCCTCCTTGATATAAGCTTGAATTGTTGTCACATGGGGTGTATAATGAAGGCCAACCTCTGCGGAACTAGGACCTCCATGACTAGAATTCCCATAAATCCAGTGTCATAATGGAAATTTCCCACCCACGGTTGGGAAACACCACTGAAATTGTAGAAAAACACAGAGCCACGACAGAAGGGTGAAGAGATCACGATGAAAATGAGAGCTACCATCTTAATACAAAAGGATATGAATATTATTGACATGTGTGAGTGCATGGGATGGAATAGCCATGCCACCCCCCTCTTAAATGCGATGAGAGATAGTGGGGTGATGGGCTTCCCCCCATTTCCACTGGCATTATCTCCAACACCCAAATTTATGATTATATATATATTCTTAATTTATTAAGAGATTTTCTTATCTATATATTTTGTAACATTTTTTTACTATGCTAAAAAATAAGTGAGGGAAGCACTCCTAAATCACCATATTTTTGTTGAATTAAAAGGTCAAGAAGGTTGTAATGTGATAGCCATTTACAAAATTAGATCTAATATGAGTATGAGATGTGCAATCTAAGAGAAAATTCTTTTAATATTCAACCCTCCTAGGATTTCATACTTGACAAACTCTTTTATCCCATCATGTTTTAAAAATTGACCAACACCTAATTTCACTATGAAGCTTATGAGAATTAGTTCTAATATTGGAAATGTTCATTTTATTCTTAACACTAGTGAAGGCAAAGAGGTAATTTTGGTTGAGATTAGGATTGATCACCTCCTTATAATATCATAGTTTCCTTTTTCCATTCAAATCTTTATTTCCCCACATTTGCTCCTTATATTTGGAAGTAATAATAATCTTGATATTATTCAAATTTTGTAAGATTAATTCCTCCTTTATTTCCCAATGGTCTAGCTAAGACTAGGCATCCTAGTGTCACTCTCACTTGAGTTGAAGGTGGGTTTTTTGGCTAGAGTTAGAAGAAATTTCAGGAACATCTTAGCATCCATGTTGTATAACTTGTTCTTATACATAAAATACATAGTCATATCCATGATTTTAATGGGAGAAATGCTTACTAAAATCAATAGGATAGGGTAGGGAGTATTTCCTTTAATATTGAGGTTGTAGGTTATAAACTGATTTTGTATTTGTTCAATCTTCCTCCATGTCTTTGTGGATATACAACAACCCCAAACTTCACATCCATATAAATTAACAAGAGTGGCAACATTCTCAAAGAGGAGCTTCTTTTGATCCTAAATCCAAATATATACCAACTTACAATTCTTTTCAAGCCCATAGTATGCTTTCCAACTACCCTTTATCCTTTTCTAAATGTTATAATTCTAATTGAGTTTATGATAGATGTAAAATCCCAAATATTTGTATGAAGTAAATTTATCCAAGGAGCCATTGTCATAAATGAAAGTATCATAGGTAATATTTTTGGATTTAATTATCATGACTTTAGTTTTGTCAATATTTTTATCTTGGAACAAAAATATTGGAGGATTATGAGTTTCTTGCAAATATTGTAATGGTTACTTTCCAAAAGAACAATATCATTAGCATAAAGGAGAAGCCTCTATGACCATACCAGTGAGCATGGGGCCAACACAACCTGAATCCTCCAAACACTCTTATAGCTTATCAATGTATATGAAAAAAAGGGTAGGGGACAAGGGACACCCCTGCTTGAATCCAATAATACATTTAATTTCCTTCCACCAATCTTGAGTGGTCTTAAGTTTTGAAATAACATCCATATAGCCTTGTCACAACGACTCTCAACTCAACAGGAAGCATTATCTCTCTTAGCTTCTTTCATAGCTTTGTTCTAGGAATGGTGTCAAAATATCTTTTAAAGTCAACAAAACAACATGATATATCAATTCTATTATTGTGACGTTCCTCTAAATTGATCCTAAGAGTAACAAGATCATGCACGATTGAATGATATCTTCTAAACCCAACTTGACCTTGTTAGTCTAAAAATAACTCCCCTTCATTTTAGCTAAAATTGTAAGGGCCCCTATTAAAGCCACGAAGGAATGCCATGAACACCATGTATCACCTTTCCTACCACATATTCTGCCATGTAACAACACTAGACTTATCCTCTATATTTGACTAGAAAAAATGCAATGAAGGGAAACTACACATTTACACGCCAGATATTAATATAGCCATGTCAATGCTCTTAATGCATTGAAATATTTCACTAGGGAGTCTTTCCCACCAAATCCTCTAAACAATAATCCAAATTAAAGGAACCATAATAAATCAAATTCAGTTGTAAGCGTGAATCTTCTATTTATAAAGGATTTTCATTTATATATACATTATGGTGTGGTCTTTTAAATGCATTTGAGTAATTTTTAATTTATTTTTTCTATATTTTATTTTTACAGATTAAATGTAGCATTATGGAGCAATTAAGAAATGAAAGTTGCAGATATTTTAATTATCAAGGACTTCACCTTATCCTCTCGACTATAGGGCTCTTGTCACGCCAACCTGCCAGTCATAAATTAAATTCTCTCAATGTCACCATAGAAAAATGACAAATGTTCCATACATCTTCTGATGGGAGGGGTTTGATATGAAATGAAATGAATGAAATTTTAATGTCCACGAGACTAAAAATAGCCTATGGGACAATGAGTTCCCTGTTTTTCGCCCTTTTCATTTTAGTCCTTTTCTTATTCAAATTTATGATGAGTTGGTCCAACCTTCCAACAATCCCATCACTGAAAATACAATGCGAAGAAACTGATGCTAACATATTCCCATAGCTTTCTCTGATGTCTTTGAACGCATCACATTCCAAAATGAAATATTTTTCCAATTCCACTGCCCCAGACATGCAAAATCTACACACTCGTTCTTCCCAAGCTTCTTTAGGCCTTTTCCACTGTCCTGTTTCATGCCGAAGATGATGCGAGTTGGTTCTTAATTGAGTAATAAGAGCCGTTTCCCTCCACAGAATGTTAGCACCAATGTACTACTTTTTTGGAGATCATACGTAGGGTTGAATTCTTCAATGTAGTACTTCTTCTTTCTACCCAAATCTTTTCCCCATACCTGTTTACGAAACTTATCCATAACAAAATTATTTAGCTCCTTGCTATTTGTGGGACAAGCATTGAGGTAGATATTCCATTTTTGCATCCATGTGTAGTTTTTTATCATCCATGTTTTCTTTCTTTCACTCACGCCTTCCTTGAAGATAACATTACGCCATCTGACTAAGTCTCCCATTTGCTCAATTCTTTTTAGATATCTTAAGAGCTGCACCATAACAATTGCTTCGATGGGAGTTTCTCCTGTTTCACTTAATGTTATCTCATAAGGTACCAAAATTTTTATTTTGGACTTTCTCATGATTAAACGTTTTTGGATTTTCTCAATTTTCTTCCATTTTGAGACTAGGGTGCTACTAGCCCATAATTCACACCCATATAGCATCACTAGACAAACTAGGAGTCCAAAAAGCACTTTAATCATTTTCCAATCCCATAACTCTGCTTCTCTACATCTGTTTGGAAGAGCATATAATGCTTTCCACCCTCCTAAGATTCTCTTCTTTCTGCAGTCCTCCTAATTAAGTTTGTTGTTGAAATGAATCTCAAGGTATTTGTACTCACTTACTTCTTCAAGAATTTTCCCTTCAAAGAAGAATGTATGTTGACTCTGCTTCCTTTTATTAGAGAAAATCATTATCCCAGTCTTGCTAATATTGAATTGCATCCCCAATGCTCTAAAAAAATTCTCAAGGGCATATAGGTGCATCTGAAATCCATGGGCCGATTTAGAAATCAATACAAGATCATCAACATATAACTTTTTCTTCAGCACAGAAATCTTTGATTCTGCACTCTGCAGCAATTTCTGCACAGTAGACCTGTCATTTGGATCTACTCCAATCTTTACAATGATCTTCTTGAGTTCTTCATTCTGTGTTGTTAAATCTCTAGAATTGGATTTTTCTAACTTTAATTGCTTGATCACTTTTCCTAGCATGTTTTCAGCCTTAAGAGCCATTGCATTTGTTTTGGTTAACTCATTCACAATCAACTGACCTGTTTGCATATGTAAATTTAATTTGTCAAGAAATGGAATTTTCTTTACATTTACAGTTTGATTCATATTATTAAAGTTATTGGATGACCCTATAGTCATAAACTTAAACATTCCCTTGATTATAAAATTTATCTGGAAAAGTGCCCCATGCAAATTATGAAATGTGAATTGATTTGATAATACAACACATATCATAGAAGTGGATTCAAACTATGAAGTTTTCCACAAACATAAAATTAAATGAGACTAGATCCATACATATAACAAGCCTTTGCAAATTTATCAAATGAGAGGACACCATATTTAATGTGATTGGATCCAAACATATAATATTTAGAAAATAGAAATACACAAGACTGGGAGAAGATGAGTCCAGAAGAGTACATTGGCCGCCTCATCATTGCTTTTCCATTTATGAACAACAAATTTATTAATGATGTATTGTATTTTCAATAATTTCATTGTTCATGGCTTGGAAACCGTAATTGAGCTAGAGAAGTTCCATTGCAATTTTTTTTTCAGAGGAAAAAAATTGTTGGTGTATATTATGTACTAGCGCAAAATGTCATAATTAGTCCACATGTATTCATCTGTGTAATCCACTACACTTTAAAATATTCTTCATCACTTTTCAAAACATCAGCCCTCCTATCCGAGGTGCATATGGAAATAAACATTTCTAGCATTTGACAGCATTCGACACCCTATCTGCAAATCATGGACTTCATAACTGAGGCACATGATACATAAAAAACAAAAAAAACATACAATATTCTAACACATAGTATACATGTGTGGACCTGTATAATGTCCTGAAAAAAAATAAAACATAAACAAAAACCATGGCACGATCATAAACATAGCAACAACCATGAAGATCAATAGATAGGTACAGTGCCCCTAGCTGAGATCCCTCCTGTATCATGTAATTCATAATACATCTAACCATATTCACCAATTGAACCCTTTTTGGAAAGCCTATCAGCTTCCCAGTTTTTTCTCTATAAACATGATGGAAATATATCTTGTTGAAAGAGCCCCGAAATTCATAAATTATTTCTACCCATAGTGACAAATGTGGTGAAGAGAGATTGTTGTTGTGCTTCATGTGATCTATAATCACCTTTGAGTCTCAAAAAATAGTGAGTGTATCAATATATAACTCCAAAAACGACAACAACCCCCATAAAGATAGGAGTTCCACCCTAGTGTTGGTACCCTGTCCCGCATACCAGTATATTTTATAGTGGCATGTAGGGTGGAGTTTCAGACAAACTCCACAACCACACTGATTATGTTGAGCCGCGCCATCGAAAAAACCTACAGGATAAGAAATCTGATGTGGGCACAATCTGGCAGATAGGTCCCAGGGAGGAGTGAAACCTGGTCTCGATCCCCACCAAAACTGTAGTATATGAGAATTTGTGTAATCAGTAAAAATTGCTAGGTCTTGAAAATTTTCCTGTTTCAAGTGTTCCATACCTCTTAATGAAACATGATCACAATGCCCTTGAATTGTGAGCCCTGTTTTGTCCACTAATTGATACAATCAACCATTGAAGTAAATTCCCGAGATTGTAAATGAAGCATTTCAATAATGATCTTCCATATGTTTCTTGCAATTGTACACCTATAAAAAATATGATTGTTATCTTCCCCCTCCTCTCTGAACATTGCACACTGGCCCAGTCCACTATGACCCCACTTATTCAAATTCTTCCAAGTTAAATTCTTGTCATGCAAAACCAGCCACATAAAGAGAATGTATTATATCGAGGCTCGTGGCACCCACAGACAGTGTTAGCCACCTATATTTTTCCTATCATGTCAGCTGGTGGCTAAATATTTTTTGCAGCCTTCAAGAAAAAAATTTAGTCCTGAACTTGTTGGTGCTTGAAGTCTTTTGGTGAAACTCATGTGGCTGGTTAAAACTTCCTACCTGTCTCCTTATCCAAACCTCTGATACCCTACAAAAATCCAAGTCAAGTACTGCTGCATTCCCTTTTTTATTTCCCTTTCTTCCAACTTGCCTCATTCTCCATTGTTCCTTTCTCCCATGAAATCCCTACAATTCATATGTTTTCCCTCTATTCCTTCATAAAATTCGTTCCCTAAGGTTAAAAACTCACTTTTTATCTTATTCAAACCTTGATTACCCATCTTAAAAAATTGGAAAATCATATAAAAGGCATATTTTATGTGCATTTGGCATTTTAGCCCTCTCCGGTTAAGCCCATGGACCGTTTTTCTCCATATACCCAAGCGCCGAGACTCACTGTTCAGGCCTTAGGCGCTAAACCAAAAGACCCCCTTTTCCCTTTTGAAAAACCCAAAAACCCATCTTCTAAAAGTTTAATGAAAATATTTAAATTCGCGTGTTTGTTTGCCGGGATCAATCTGAATCGTCGATCTACTCCCCAGATCCAACGGAGTGGAGCACACCCCACCTGGTGGACCCCCCCTCCTCCGTGCCATTTTCTGGAAACCGCCGGTTTTCCATTCCGCATCGCCTTCCAAGCCAGGGTGGTTTTCTCCTGTCGGCCAGCGATTCCATATGCTGGCCGACACGTCTCCCCACCGCTGTTTCAAAACCGCCGTGCCATCACCTCTTTTCGCGTGCTAATCTTCGTACCAGGACCACGCGGCGGAATCCACCTCCACCGTCCGATCTGGGCCCTCCTATCCGACGGCTGCCGATTGCCCCACTTGCTCGACCTTTAACGGACCTGCACGCCTGTTAACCCGTCCATCGCACGTCCAAAACTCAATCTCCGCCGTCGATCTCTGCAGATCGATGGCTATTATTCGTCCTCCTGATTCCATCACCCGGTCAGACATTCTCCCGCTGACTTCTCGTTGCCCGATCCCGACCGTCGATTTCTGTAGATCGACGGTCCCGATTTAATCTTTCTTCAACTTTTCCCCGATCGCCCAGATTTAATCTCAGCCATTGGATGATGCCATCCAACGGCCCGCGTTCCTCCACACATTCCCCAAAGCAGATCGGCTTATAAATTGGATTTTTTATGTGTTTTTTGTATTTTTTAGGGTTGAGGTCATTTGTTCGTGTTTTTAATGGAAATTTCAGACCAAGAGGGTGACGATCCTCTACGTTTCGATTTCTCCAAGGAAATCACTTACAGAGTTAATTTCCACGTCCCTTCAATGTTTCCACCGGCATTGATGCCTTTTCCTGTCTGCCCAGTCCTGCACGACGAAGAAACCATGAAAATAAATGCAGAAAAAGGGTATCAGAGATTGAAGACCAGAGATGAGCCGGAATAGCAGATTAGTGGGGATTAAGGCTAAGACAGTTATCTAATGCCTAATCCCCGCTCTTAGACACAGATTAAAGGAAAAAACTAAAGTGTTTCATCAGGAAACCCTTCACCGCCACAGATGGAAGCAAATTGATTCTTCCCACCAACTAAAGCGCCACCTATTGCCTCAAAAAGCTCAATCAGAGGATGAATTTATTGAACAAGATCAGATCTCTGCCTCGAAACAACCGAAGAGTTATTTCTGCCAGGAATTTAATGAAAGAATGTCCGCGGAATAACTTTAACACCACACAGAGCCTCAAAGGTCAACAAAAGCTCCCTCCGAGCCTACTTCATAAGTGTAAACCCATTAATGCAGTGGAACACCTGTATGATTTCTTCATCGAGCCTCCAAGGGCCAGGAAGACGTTAATTCTGCATTAATTGTATTTGAGATCTTTTCATCAGATATCACCTCCTCATCCTTCTATAAATACTTCAATAGAAGATGAGCGAGGGGTTGGATTGGTTGGTTGTTAATGTAATTGCTGAAGCATTGTAATTGTAACTGAGCTGAAGACTCTTGATTGTAGATAGGGTTTCACTGGCTCTTGGAGCTCTGCTTGTAACAGATAGGTTAGGTTGTGAAGAGAGATGGATTAAAACATTGGATCTGAAGATTGTAACTGGTTTGAAGCATCAATACAAGCTGATTTATGGGATCCTGGTCTATGCTGATGGTGATGTTATTCTCACTGTAACTTGTATTTTGTTTTTGTTTTCAATTTGTTTCATTTTCCACTATAAAGAATAGTTTAAACAGGGTTAGGACCTACTGTATATCAGTAACCTTCTCTGGCTGAGAAATCTTTATTTAAATGTTTTCTTTCAACTGTGTTATTTGAAAATGATTAAATTTAGTTTAAGTACAGGGATGCTGGCGTTCCCTCATCTTTTTGTCTTAGCTGAATGCTATTTTTAAATGTTACTTTCAATATATGTTGTGTGAGGATGAACTGAGGAAATCAAGGTTAGCCCTGAGTCCCTTTCTTATTTGCTCAACTATTTGATTGTTTCCCTTAGGATGTGTTAAAAGCTGACTATTTTTGAAGTACTTATCAGATCTTAGACCATTCTGTGTTATCTTTGTGTTTCCCTTTGTTTTTATATGTATTCTATCAGAAGTGTATCAAAGGCTGGATAGTTTCAAAATACTTACCAGATCCTACTTTTGCTTCTATGTTTTTCTTAAGTGCCTAGGCAAAAGCTGGCTAGTTTCAAAGTACTTACCAGATCCTGGGCTGCTCTTTGTTCTGCATCTGTCATTTCCCTTTCTTATTGTATCACTCCATTCCATAAATCAAACTTTAAAGAGATCCTTAGGCATAGATGACTTGCCCCATAGATCACTCTTGAACCTGAATGTTTCAATTAAATCCTCTTATGACTCCATAGCCCAATGGATTGAAAACTTGCCATCATCTTCCTTCTTGATCAAAGCCTACTCTTTTGCTTGCAACTTCTCACCTTTGAACTTGTTTGCATATAGATATTTCCGCCTCAGACAGCAACTATGTTCAACCATCCGAAAAAACCAAACAAACCCTTGGACTTCATAACTAGCCTAATATCATTACCCTAAACTTCAAAGACAATATCCATCTTTGTACATATTGGAGAGATCCCTCTCCGGATTCAGGAGGGCTAGATCCTAGAATCCCAAAGTTGGTTGAAATGATGTTAACTCTGTGATCAGACTTTTTCCAATCTTGCTTATTACAGAGACCTAACATTTCTGGCGACTCCACTGGGGAACTCCTTACCCAGAAACTTCATAAGACTTTGAGAGTAAAAAGCAGCCTTTTCAAGCACTACCAAGAAATGGTAATCATGATGAAACTTGTTTGAATCAGTGACAAACTAGGTCAACACTAGGATTCCCTTAAGTTTTTATCTAACCTTGGAAAATCAGCTAGCTTAGCCATAAGAGTGGGTTGTCTTTGCCCCATAACCGTAGCTAAGTTTTGAGGCAAAGTTAGGACATTCTTCTAAACCAAAAATAAAAACAATTCAGAAAACACCAAAAACATTTCAGATTGGTAGTAAAACACTAGTTTTTGATACCTTGCCTACATCTTTTGATGTGTTTTACCCTATACTCTTAGACAGAGTCTGGAAAGGGCCAGGTAGCCTCCGGATCTCATCCTCTTTTAGAGGTGAC
Source organism: Pinus albicaulis (assembly GCA_034641835.2). NCBI lineage: Eukaryota > Viridiplantae > Streptophyta > Pinopsida > Pinales > Pinaceae > Pinus > Pinus albicaulis. Next base: position 812,843,649 of record CM076579.1, on the reverse strand, counting down.
ATATCTGGTGAATGCCCTCCCAGTCAATCTCTGGTTAGAGTTTGTTGTGTTTTGGGATACCCTTCAAAGGGATGTTCCTCAAACACTGAGGTGGACAGTGAACCTCTTTGAAAACACCCTAAATTTTCCACCTGGCGACTCCACAATCCTAAACAGACCTTAAGACTCCACTGGGAAGAACCCTTTTTCATCATAATATCTTTCAAAATTAGTTGTAAGACTGTAGGATTGTTTTTCAAACAGATTAGTTAAACCTCTTAAAGATTTTCATATCTGGTTGAACTTTTCTTATTTTTTGGGTCTAAAAACTTAGCATAGTGGCTCCTAGAAAGATTCATACTAGAGCCCACCTTGACCCTGATCCACCTGAAATAGTTGATAACCCTGAAAGAATCCTTAGGAAGTCTCCTAAGATAGAATCTTCAACTGTTTTCAGATCATCCCTAAGAGCTAATTCAGTCCCTGAAAATCTTTCAGCTCTTCAGAAATCACAAACTGACTTTTTGAACCCATTTAGAACTAGGTCATTTGATGATTTAGATCAGCTAGATTCTGAACCTTCACTTTCATCTCCCGAAACAAGTGAATCCCTTGGGGATAGAGATTCAACACCTCCCGATTTACATTTTATACATAATCTAGGTGTCTCTCATCCAAGATCAGCTCAACAATATTCTGCTGTCCCATCCACTTTTGTTCATCCTTCATCCACTATTCAAACCACTCCACTTCAACCCACACCTCCTCTTGTAAATCCACCACATATCATGGCAGCATGGTATGCTCCCTTAGTCCTACCTGTACCATTAGTCAGCCTTCCACAGGACTATCAGTCCAAAATTCCATTGTATGATGCTAGCAATACTATAACAGCATCTCAACATGTGGACAAGATGAATGACTACTTTGACAGAAATTAAATTGATGATGATTCTGTCAAGCTTAGACTATTTTCTCAAAGTTTGGGGGGAGAAGCAAGAAAATGGTTTAAAGGTTTAGCCCCTCATAGTATTAATGATCTCCAAGGCTTCCATCAAACATTCTTAAACAAATGGGAAGTGAGGAAGAATCCTCTCCAAGTCCTTGCCGACTATAACAATCTCCACAGAAACCCTGGGGAAAGTGTACAAGCTTATTGTACCAGGTTTAACAGTGTGTATAATGCACTTTCCCCTGAACTAAAACCTCCTCAGGGCTCAGCTTTAAACAAATTTCCTGAAGGGTTTGATCCTGATATGACATATTCACTCAGAGAAATAGTTTTTGCAACCCTTGAAGACATGCAAAGAGGTGCTCTTTCTGTGGAAGTTAACCTTATGGAGAAGAGAGCAAGAATGAAAGCTGAAAAGAGAGTATCTTTTAGAGAGGAATCCACCCCTTCTACTTCAAGCTCAAAGATGGAAAGAATGATGGAAGAAATGATGAAGAAAATGAGCATTCTAGAGAGAGCGCAAGCAAGTCTAAATCAAAACGCTCCTCAAAACAAAAACCAAAACCAAAATCAGAATATTAGAAGAAACCAACCTTTAAACAGACCTAGGGAAGATGATCAGCAGATCACTCCTCCCTTTCATCAAAACTATTTAAGTGAGGTTGAGGAAATAGATGAAATAACAGAGGATAATGATATAAACTTATTTGGGGTAGATGATGATAGCTTCGAGGTTCATTATGACAGAAAAGAGGGTCTTTACACACCTTATGATGACAAAAGAGACGATAATGAAAATTACTATCAGAACATGGAAAACGCTGTCATAGAGCCTTCAAAGGAATATGAACTCAGAAGCAAATCTAATCAACAAACCCCCAACAATAAAACCTCTAACAAGCCTTCTCAAAACAACACTGCAACCAAGTCTAAAACAATAAAAAAAAAAGACAAAACAGTGGCTGTTAATTCTGGTAGTGGTAAAGAGAAAGACACTCAAAATATTGAAAAATAGAGTGCAAACATTAGCAGTACTAACACCCCGGCTAGTACTCCTGGTAAAACAACTATTTCAACTGTAGATAAAACAAATCAACAAGCTGTTATTGCTGATAAAGTGGCCGTAAACAAGGCTGAAATCAATGCTTTAAAGAATCAAAATATTTTCAGCCTGGAACAGGAAATCTCAAAGATCAAAATTTCTGTTCCTTTGACTGAGTTAGTTGCCCAACATGTATATAGGTCCAAAATTTTGAAGGCTTTGAACTTATAAGATAATGAAGATACACTCAATCTTAATGATGACCAACCAGAGCTTATTTTTGGTCCAAAGATTGAAGGTAAATTCCAAGAGGGTCCTGTCCCTCCCTTTTACGTAAGCTTAAACATTCATGACAAAATTCTACACAATGCTATGCATGACTCGGGCGCTTCCCATAATTTAATGCCAAAAGCTGTAATGGAAAGCCTGGGTCTTGAAATTACCAGACCTTACAAAGACTTGTACTCCTTTGACTCAAGCAGAGTTAAATGTCTAGGATTGATAAAAGATCTCTGTGTTAACTTAGCCCAGATTCTAGCCAAATGTTTAGTCATGGATGTTGTTGTGGCTGATGTACCCTCAAAGTATGGAATGCTTTTATCAAGATCTTGGGGGGCTAAGTTACAGGGAACTATGCAAATGGACATGACCTATGCAACTATCCCTGTTTTTAATTAGACTAGAAGACTTTACAGGGAATCCTACATGCAGTACACAGTGACAAGTCAAGACCGGCCTCAAAACTCTCCTCTGTATGCTGTTAGTACGAGCCTTGATTATTTTATCATGTTTAATGATGAAAAACTTATAGAACAAATCATTTCAACATAATTAACGGCTGAAACAAAGGAAGGGGAATACAACACTGAGCTGTCAAAACAGTTTACTGTATCCGAAATTCCTAGCCAACCAAACGCAGGTCTTGAACTACAAATCATTGATCCATTAAACTTAAAGCTTAATAGTCAAGAGAGAAACCATCAACCCAATGAGAAACTTGAGGAATCAAATTATACAAAGGCCATTCACCAAACTGAAAATGTTCCTCTCTGGACCATGTATTTTGATGGGTCATGCACCAGAACAAATGCTAGTGCAGGTGTCTGGATTACTAACACTGAAAACAATCATACTGAGTGTATTTCATGTAAATTAAACTTTCAGTGTTCCAACAACATAGCAGAATATGAATCCCTTCTCTTAGGCTTGCATCTCTTGAAAAAGCTAGGTGCCAAAAGAATTAATGTATATGGGGATTCTGAATTAATCATTAGGCAAGTTAATGGGGAGTATAATGCGAATCACCCCCGACTTAGGGCCTACCGGAATGATGTCATGGATCTTTTAGAAACATTTGAGGAGACCAACCTGACTTTTGTCCCAAGGAAAAGAAACATTGCAGCCCACAATTTAGCCTTTGCTGCTAGAACCTGCCCAATGCTATATGATGACACATCTCAGATTAAATTCAGACCAACTGTCCCAGGTAACAATAAATATTGGCAGGTGTTTGATGGAGATAAACAAATAGAAGACTTCATGCAATTCAGAAATGAGTTTGAACTTCATAGTTCGGATTCAGATTATGAGACAGATTGCAGCGAAGCAAATTTTCTTGGTGAAGAAGAATCGTCTCCTGAGCTTATAGACATTAACCTTCAGACTAGCAAACCTAGAAACCAAACAGAGGAGTTGGAAACTCTGCATTCTAAAGATGATAGTTTTCCCAAGGGTTTGGCCCCTCTAGAAGAAATGTTTGATTTTAATGATGTGGACAACAAACCTAAACTGGAACCTGTAGAAACGGAGGTAGAGGAATACAATATAGGCAGTGAGGAAAAACCGAAAATGACCAAACTATCCAGAACCTTGCCAGATCACATTAAACTCAAATACCTAGAGCTGTTCAAAGAATTTTATGATGTTTTTGCGTGGATTTATGAAGATCTTAAGTCCTATGACACCGAAATAATACAACACAAAATCCCTCTTAAAGAAAACCAAAAACCATTCAAACAGAAACTGCGCAGAATAAACCCTGTCCAGTTTCCATTGGTTAAGAAGGAAATCATGAAGATGCACGATGCTGGTATTATTGTCCCTATTAGATATTTTGAGTGGGTGTCTAATCTGGTGTCTGTTAGGAAGAAGACTGGAGAAATCAGGCTTTGTATAGACTTTAGAAATTTAAACAAAGCTTCATTAAAAGACAACTACCCTTTGCCCAAGATGGATCATATTTTACAAAGGGTGGTGGGGTCTAAAAGAATTTCTTTGCTAGATGGCTATTCAGGGTATAATCAAGTTTTAGTCCACCCTGATGATCAATTAAAGACAACTTTTACTACACCATGGGGCACTTTCATGTATGTGAAAATGCCTTTTGGTCTAATGAATGCTGGAGCAACCTTTCAGAGAGCCATGGACATAGCATTCTCGGAAGAATTGGTCTTCTACATCATTATCTATCTAGATGATGTCACTGTGTTTTAAAAAACAGATGAAGAACACTTAGAACATTTGAGGAAAGTTTTCGAGAAGTGCAGAAAGTTTGGAATATCTTTAAACCCTAAGAAGACTTTATTTGGTCTCCAAGAAGGTAAACTTCTTGGGCATATCATTTCAAAAGAGGGTATAAAGATAGATCCAAAGAGGATTGAGGCCATTTTGCAAATCTCTCATCCTCGAAACATCAAAGAGTTGCAGTATTTCATTGGAAAGATCAACTTTTTGAGAAGGTTCATCCCTAACTTAGCTGAGCTCCTTAGGAATATCACAAACATGTTGAAGAAGGAGCAAGGGGTAAAATGGACCTTGGAAGCAAAGACATCCTTTGAGCTGGTAAAACAAGCATTAACCAAAACACCGGTTCTCATAAGCCCTGATTTTTTGAAAGATTTTTATATCTTCTCATTTGCATCAGAACATACCATAGCTGCTGTCCTTTTACAGAAAAATCCACAAGGACAAGAGCAACCTATTGCATTCTTTATCAAGGCATTAAGGGATGCCCCTTTGAAGTATAACATTGTGGAGAAGCAGGCTTTTGCTCTGGTCAAAGCGTTGAAAGACTTCAGAGTATACATCCTTCAATCACACATCATTGCCTTTGTCCCAAACTCAGTTGTTAAAGACATACTAACACAGGACCCAGATGGTAAGAGAGGTAAGTGGATTGTTGTTATTCTTGAATATGATTTAGAGATTAAACCCACTAAGCTCATCAAAGGCCAAGGTTTAGCTAGATTAATGACTGAATCAAATTGTGAAGTTCTTGATATTAATATGATTAATTCTTTGGATAACCAAGAAGAATTCTCAATTCCCATTGTTGAAGACCATTTTGTGAATTCTCCTTGGTATACTGATATTGTTTATGTTTTGCTTAATCTGAATACACCTCCTGGTTTATCAAAAACAAAGGTAAGATTTCTAAAATTAAAGGCTGTAAATTATTGCAATATTGATAAATGTCTTTATTGGAGGAATACAAGTGGAATATTGCTTAAATGTTTGCCTGAGTTTGATGCAGGAAAGATTAAGCAGGAATTCCATGAAGGAGAGTGTGGGGGCCATTTGTACTGGAAGTCCACAGCCAACAAAATTTTGAGGGCTGGTTTCTATTGGCCCACTCTTTTTCCTGATGTTCATAAGATGACCACCACTTGTCACAAATGCCAGTTGTTTGAAGGCAATAGAAAATTACTACCCCTGCCTCTACATCCAATCACTGTTGAAGCCCCTTTTCAACAGTGGGGTCTTGACTTCATAGGAGAAATCCATCCACCATCTTCTGCCCAACATAGGTGGATTCTCACTGCCACAGACTACTTCACTAAGTGGATAGAAGCCATCCCCTGTAGACAGGCTAATGATTCAGTAATCATAAAATTTATGGAGACTAACATCCTCTCCAGATTTGGCTGCCCTACCAATATCATCACAGATAATGCAGCAACATTTGGATCAAAGAAATTGGTTGAATTCTGTCACAGGTATCAGATAACATTGGGACATTCCACAGCCTACTACCCTCAAGGTAATGGACTAGCAGAATCGTACAACAAAAGCTTGGTGAACATAATCAAGAAACTGTTGGAAGACACTAAGAAGTCTTGGCACACAAAGCTGATCCATGCACTTTGGGCTGACAGGTTAACTTTGAAGAAATCTATTGGTATGTCACCCTTCCAGCTTGTGTATGGTACAGATGCAATTTTTCCTAACAGTCTTGGTGTACCAGTTATGAAGTTAATTCAAGAGTTGCAGACTGAAGAAAATGACATAATCAGAAGGATAAATCAGACCATTCATCTTCAGCAAACCAGAGATGAGGTGTATAACAAAGCATTGCAGAAACAAGATAATATCAAAAGGATTTTTGATAGAATAACGAAGGCCAACAATTTCAAGATTGGAGACAAAGTTTTAAAGTGGGACTCAAGAAGGGAAGACAAGGGCAAGCACGGAAAATTTGACAACCTATGGCTTGGCCCTTACTCTATTCATTCAGTTGCTGGAAACAATGCATTCTTCTTACAAGAGCTGAATGGAACAGAATTGTTTGGGGGTCCTGTCAATGGCAGGGGCCTTAAGCATTACTTCTCTTGATCCTTTTTTATGTTTTGAAGCCTTTTTACCTTTTCCATTGTAAACATTTCATCCACCATTGCATTCAAAAGTTATGAAAAATCAAAAAAGACAAAAACAGAGAAAAAATGAAAAGAGGGCAGGAATCAAAACAAGAAAGGCAAAGCCCCATGCCAAAAGAGAAATAAATCTGAAAGTGTGCAAGCTTAAATGCCACTCCTAAAAACACACTTCTAGTTAGCCAAACTGTTTAAACTTGACTAACTAGTTTTCAATTTTCTGCTGATAGGATAGTGAATTCGATTTGCCAAACTGATTCAATCTTGGCTTATCAGTAGATAGATTAGGATAGAAATGAAGGTTCAAACAAACTCAAAATCTGAACCAAAGTTTCCAAAGAGAGATGACTCAAAACTGTTTTATTTTCTGAGTCATAAAAGAGAAAAACTGGTTCTAATTTGCCCAAAATATGAATCAGATATCAAGGAAGAGACAGCTCAAACAAAAGCCAAAACAGAGCTGTGAAAATAAGAAAATGCCATGATGAGAAACTTCCAGATCTTAAGCCTTCCAATTTTTATTTTAATTTTCTGCAAATAATAATCTACGTGTAGCTTTTTCTTATGCCATAGATCACAGCAACTCAAACAACTCAATATTGACTTGACTGTTGTTAAATTTTCTGTTGTAGAATTTAGAGAATGAAAGTCTGTTGAACTGTTTAATCCCAATAGACAGTAGATTAGGTAGAGAAATATCTGAGCCCAACTGTTTAATCGGATTTCAGGGAGAAATAAGGAGTAGAAATAGATTAGATTTCCTGCTTTCAAAAGAATAAAATGTTGTGAATAGAGTTTGCCAATCCAAGTGCACTCTGATGAAGAAAAAATGTTAGATCAGTAGGATTGGGTAGGTAGAAAGTGGTATTGATGAAATTCATGTTTCTTTCATGAATGATATTATTTTTCAGAGAAAAGCAAGAGCAAGCAATGGGTCAGGCACCAGTCAACATCCCAGAGAAATCAAGTTTGAATTCTTGATACCTTCAAGAAGGCACCATCCCTAAGTGGAGCCGCTGTTAGCCACCTATATTTTTCCTATCATGTCAGCTGGTGGCTAAATATTTTTTGCAGCCTTCAAGAAACAAATTCAGTCCTGAACTTGTTGGTGCTTGAAGTCTTTTGGTGAAACTCATGTGGCTAGTTAAAACTTCCTACCTGTCTCCTTATCCAAACCTCTGATACCCTACAAAAATCCAAGTCAAGTACTGCTGCATTCCCTTTTTTCTTTTCATTTCTTCCAACTTGCCTCATTATCCATTGTTCCTTTCTCCCATGAAATCCATACAATTCATATGTTTTCCCTCTATCCCTTCATAAAATTCATTCTCTAAGGTTAAAAACTCACTTTTGATCTTATTCGAACCTTGATTACCCCTCTTAAAAAATTGGAAAATCATATAAAAGGCATATTTTCATCATGCCATCTCTCTGTTCCCCCCCCCTGACCGTTTTTTTTTCATATACCCAAGCGCTCGGGAGACTCTCAATTGCTCAGCCTCAGCACTAAATTAAAAGACCCCCTTTTCCCTTTGAAAAACCCGAAAACCCATTTTCTAAAGTTTAATGGAAAATATTTGAAGTCGCTTGTTTGTTTGCCGCGATCAATATGAACCGTTGATCTGCTCCCCAGATCCGACGGAGCGGAGCACGCCCCACCTGGTGGACCCCCCTCCCCGTGCCATTTTCCAGAAACCGTCGGTCTTTCATTCCGCACCGCCTTCCGAGCCGGGGTGGTTTTCTTCCGTCGGCCAGCGATTCCATACGCTGGCCGACACGTGTCCCCGCCACTGTTTCAAAACCGCTGTGCCATCACCTCTTTTCACGCGCTAATCTTCGTACCAGGACCACGCGGTGGAATCCACCTCCACCGTCCGATCTGGGCCCTCCCATTCGACGGCTGACGATCGCCCCACTTGCTCGACCTTTAATGGATATACGCACCCGTTAACCCGTCCATCGTGCGTCCAAAATTCAATCCCCGTCGTCGATCTCTGCAGATCAACGGTTATTTTTCGTCCTCATGATTCCATCACCCGGTCAAGCATTCTCTCGCTGACTTCCCGTTGCTCGATCCCGACTGCCCAGATTGAATCTTAGCCGTTGGATGATGCCATCCAACGGCCCGCGTTCCTCCGCACATTACCCAAAGCAGATTGGCCTATAAATTGGAGTTTTTACGTGTTTTTTGTATTTTACAGGGTTAAGGTCATTTGTTCGTGTTTTTAATGGAAATTTCAGACCAGGAGGGTGACGATCCTCTACGTTTTGATTTCTCCAAGGAAATCACTTACAGAGTTAATTTCTGTGTCCCTCTAATGTTTTAACCGCATTGATGCCTTTTTCCGTCCGGCCGTCCGGCACTACGTACCAAGAAACCATGAAAATAAATGCAGTACAACGTAGATTGAAGACCGCAGATGAGCGAATAGCAGATTAGTGGGGACGATAAGCGAGATAATTATCTTTAATGTCAACTCGACACTCTGCATACGTATTGAAGAAAAATCAGTGTTTCATCGTAAAACCTTCATCGCCATGAAGGAAGCAACTGATTCTTCCCACCAACCAAAGCGCCACCTATTGCCTCAAAAAGCTCAATCAAAGGCTAAATTTATTGAACAAGATCAGATTTCTGCCTCGAAACAGTCGAAGAGTTACTTCTGCCAGGAATTTAATGAAAGAATGTCTGCAGAATAACCCTAACATCACACAGAGCCTCAAAGGTCAACAAAAGCTCCCTCCGAGCTTACTTCATAAGTGTAAACCAATTAAATGCAGTGGAACACCTGTATGGTTTCTTCATCGAGCCCCCGAGGGCCAAGAAGACATTAATTCTGCATTAATTGTATTTGAGATCTTTTCATTAGATCTCACCTCCTCATCTTTCTATAAATACTTCAGCAGAAGATGAGTGAGGGGTTGGTTGTTAACGTAATTGTTGAAGCATTGTAATTGCCACTGAGCTGAAAACTCTGGATTGTAGATAGGCTTTCACTGGCTCTTGGAGCTCTGCTTGTAACATATAGGTTAGGTTGTGAAGAGAGATGGATTAAAACACTGGATCTGAAGATTGTAACTGGTTTGAAGCATCAATACAAGATGATTTATGGGATCCTGGTCTATGCTGATGGTGATGTTATTCTCACTGTAACTTGTATTTTGTTTCTGTTTTCAATTTGTTTCATTTTCCACTATAAAGAACAGTTTAAACAGGGTTAGGACCTACTGTATATCAGTAACCTTCTCTGGCTGAAAAACCTTTATTTCAACGTTTTCCCTCAACTGTGTTATTTGAAAATGATTTAATTTAGTTTAAGTACAGGGATGCTGGCGTTCCCTCATCTCTTTGTCTCAGCTGAATGTTATTTTTAAATGTTACTTTCAATAGATGTTGTGTGAAGATGAACTGAGGAAATTAAGGTTAGCCCTGAGTCCCTGTCTTATTTGCTCAACTATTTGATTGTTTCCCTAGAATGTGTTAAAAGCTTACTAGTTTCAAAGTTCTTATCAGATCTTAGACCATTATGTGTTATCTTTGTGTTTTCCTTTTGTTTTTATATGTTTTCTATCAGAAGTGTATCAAAGGCTGGATAGTTTCAAAGTACTTACCAGATCCTAGTTTGCTTCTATGTTTTTCTTAAGTGCTTGGTCAAAGGCTGGCTAGTTTCAAAGTACTTACCAGATCCTGGGCTGCTCTTTGTTCTGCATATGTCTTTTCCCTTTCTTATTTGTATCACTCCATTCCATAAATCAAACTCTAAAGAGATCCTTAGGCATAGATGACTTGCCCCATAGATCACTCTTGAACCTGAATGTTTCAATTAAATCCTCTTATGACTCCATAGCCCAATGGATTGAAAACTTGCCATCATCTTTCTTTTTATCAAAACTTACTCTTTTTGCTTGCAACTTCTCACCTTTGAAACTATTTGCATATAGATCTTTCCGCCTCAGACAGCAACTATGTTCAACCATCCGAAAAAACCAAACCAAACCCTCGGACCTCATAACTAGCCTAATATCATTATTCTAAACTTCAAAGACAATATCCATCTTTGTACATATTGGAGAGATCCCTCTCCAGATTCAGGAGGGCTAGATCCTAGAATCCCAAAGTTGGTTGAAATGATGCTAACTCTGTGATCGGACTTTTTCCAATCTTTCTTATTACAGAGACCTAACAGACAGTAAAACCAGTTTTTTATGAGAGGCCCCTGAATAGTTTTAAAGGCAATATGTCTCCTTAGTTTGTATATTGTTGTTAAGGATAGTGCCTCCCCATGTCAATAAATCACCCCGGGCCGAAAGGTGTGTACATGCACCACTGAGTAGACAACAATAATTAAACCACTATGTTGTGCATCCCCCCCTGAATATTTAGACTTACAACATCCCACCACATAGGATTCCCCCCCCCCCCCACCCCCGCCTTTCTTTGATGATCTGGCTAATATAAAATTTCCCTTATGCATGTAAACCATTTAAAAGTTTGTAACTAATCTTACCAGCCCCATACATACCTCTGATCTCGCCACAACTAATGAGAACTTTGTCCCCGCTTCCTATCATCCAATCCAGCCATGACTTGTAAATTTTCCAAATTTTCTGGAAGCTCTACCAGATTTTCGAGCCCCTTGCATAACTGATATCACCCCAAGTGTACCAATGTTCCACCGCCTAGATTTTCATGTATTTGAATGGAATAATATCCTGCTATATGCTCGGGAACTTCAATTCCCTCCATAGGGATTTCAGGAGGAGTCCTTTCCCAAAGATGTCAATATCTAAAATCCCCAAACCTCCTAGAATTTTTGGCATCGAGATACTATCCCAAGAGGACAAGTGATATTTTCACCCTTCTTCCCTTCTAGCCCATATGAATTTTTCCATAAGGGTGTGGATATAGTTGATGATGGCTTGAGGTAAGGAGTATAAATGTGCCCAATAGATAGAAAATTGTTGAAGTAATGCATGTGCCAGTATAAATCTACTCCTCTTCGTCAACCACCAATGATTCCATAGATTCAGTTTCATCTAGTACTTATCAAGAATCCAACCCCAATCTTCCACCCGATAATAGTTTGGTTTCAGGTGGAAACCCAAGTAAGTAAAATCGTGAGAAAGTGAAATGCTCGAAAAATTAAAAATGTCACACACCTCATTGATATATTGTTGCGCACCCACAGAGTGAAAGATGGAAAAATTTGTCCTCTTTGCATACATCCATGTGGCCAAACCAAGTTTATCAATGATATCTTTTAGCCACTTCCATTATGATACAATAAGCGTGCCAAAGATGAAAATATCATCCATAAAGAAATTGTGTGTGGCCTCCCTGTACTGCATAATATTAATACCAGTGAAAAGACCGAAACTCACAACAACCCCTATTCTGATGCGTAAGTCATACATAAATAGTATTAACAGGAGATGCAACAGTGCACAACTTTTTCGGAGGCCCTGCCCCACCTCAAAAAACCTTGATGGCTTTCCATTGATCAAGACCGCCATAGGAGCCCTGGTCACACATCCCATTATCCATTTTATAGTATGAATTTTCATGCCAATATTGGTAAGTGTGAGCCTCAATTATGCCTAATCCACACAGTTGAAGACCTTTTTCAAATAAATTTACATCATGAGAGCCTCCATAATCCTCATATGAATATAGTGGATAATTTCTCGAGTGGATGAAACCACATCGTGTATCAATAGATTATGCAGGAAACCATATTTTTCTTGTGATATGTGCTTCGACATGGACCACTTGATTCTTTCTGCGATAATTTTAGAGATAATATTGTATATGGTACTACACAACGATATTGGTCAGAAGTCTGCAAATGTAGAGGCAAGAGGTTTCCTTGGTATCAATGCAATAAATATGGAATTGATAGTGCCAATAACCATACCTGCCCTTTAAGACTCCTCCACCATGTCCACAATATCCATAACCATATCATCCAAGAAATGGGAGGATAATTCGATGGTCCAGCCATTTGGACCCAGGATTTTGTCTCGGGCAAAATATCGAATAACCCCTTCCACCTCGCTAGTGGTGACTAGAGCAATGAGTTTATCGTTTTCCTCCCGATTGAACATGATCAGATAATTTTCCACCCCCCCGATATATTCTTCCACAAACAAGCCCTATTGAATCTTGTACAGGTCCTCAAAATATTTAACAACCTTCCCGTGAATACCCTTCATAGTGTGAATCGGGCTCCCGTCAAGAGCTGCATCAATTTGCCATATGGCATTTCCATTTCATCTTGAGTTTGTGAAATTATGGAAATAATTCATGTTACGGTCTCCATCTCGTAACCATAATGTGCGGCTCTTTAGTCACCATGTTTATTCTTGTATGATCAAATATTCTTTTTTTCTTCCTTCGGATCCTTAATGTGTGCCCAACCCTCCTTAATCATGTGTCCTGCAACCATTTGATAAACAATGCACTTATTTTTTCTGGCAATGTTCTGCAGATCAACCAACAATCTAGATTTCTTAATCATTTCCCACTCTCGAACCTTAGACTTCAGGGATTGAAGAACTGACATCATATGGGTCATCGGAGAGGTTTGTCGGCTTCTGATGTGGTTCTTCAAGTGTTCACAGACCTATGAAATGAATTCGCAGTCTTCCAGCCAAACTCAATTAAACTTAAAGGGACGCCCCCCGATTGGAGTTTCGAACTCCCATTTCATAATAACAAGGTGATGATCAAATATCAGAAAACCCTCCACCCAGGTTTGAATCTGTCCCATTAATTTAATTGTGCTTTCCTTAGCTAGACATCGGTCAACTGTTTTTACAATGTAGCCTTCACCATTGTGGTTGTTGTACCATGTGGAACATATCTTCTCAAAGGGTAATTCATTGATATAGAACTCATCAAAAATTTCAATAATATAATCAGCCAATGGGTCATGTTGGCAATGTTGACCCCAACATTCCCCTGAGCCAAAGTATAATTCAGATCACCAGCCACAATTAACTGCCCAAGCTTCAGTATATCAAAATATGCCATACATTTCCAAAAATGAGCATGGTCATAGTAGGGTGAATATATATTAAGAAAATTAAGTTTAGTCAAACATCCTCGCACATATTCAGAGAGGAGGATTCCCCCAAAAAAACTGTATGCCATGAATTTCGCCCATTTGGGATCCCAAATGACAACTAGGCCTCCGAAAAGATGCACAGTATCTATTGCAGCCATGTGTCATGCTGGAAACATGGCACGGAAATAAGGAATGGACCGATCAACCGAAGCCATAGTCTCTTGGATAAAAAACAACAAAAGGATCAAATTTACGAGCAAAATTACGTAGGGACGCGAATTTGGACCTGCCCTCGAGTCCTCGCATGTTTAGAGTAATGCAGATCATCAGGACCTTGACTTATCGGGCGACAAGGCTCTAAGCACCCGACTATACACAGTCGAAATAGGAATGTCCCAAAAATCACTATAAAATAATTCATGTGTCGAGTCCAAAACGGGAATGGGCCTCATCTTCCATTGTGGCCGACCCTTCCCCCTCCTCGTTGTCATGTTAAGGGACGAAGATGGGCTAATGAAAATATTGGGAGAGGATGGAGCCATCGAATGAAAATTCAACTGGGAAATATCCATCTCTGGATTGTTAAGCAGGAAGCCTATGTCGCTCTTGATAGAGTTGGTGGGAGACCAGTCAATGAGGGGATCGGTAGGTGCAGGAAGCTGGCGCTGCGAGGAAGGGGTCTCTCGGTTCGAAACCTCATCATGAGAGTAAAGAACACCATGCAAATTATAGACAGAGTCCAGCGTTGGCCCAAACAATCCAGGAGCAGCATCTGCAACCGCAGGCTCCGCTGAGGATGACCAACAATGTCTACCGGGTCTAGGGGGACTAGGGTAACCAGGCGAGTATGATAAAGACAAAGCAAGAACTGAGGGGACGGAAGTTAGCGGTTGGGGGGATGATAAGAATGAAAAGGAATGACATCATAGCGTAATGGAGGGGAAATAGAAGTAGGATACATATGTGAGTCATCCACATCACAATTCTTTGGAGCATGTGTACACGGGGAAGCATGAAGGGGCTGCCATTCTGCAGCATGTTTCTGCATCGTCCTAGAGAATAAATTTGGACACGAACGCATCAAGTGGCCCGTGTAGTGACACAAGTGACAATGAATTTTTTAGAAATCCAGATACTGCCTGTTGGACAGAATTGTGAATTACGGATAAAACACGCTTCCCTAGACAGGTATTAATCTAGAACAACAGGTTAAATACTATACGACTACTTTTACTAACTAATAACAGACACACAGAATGGATTAGATGCTTACTTGGAATCCAGGTGCTTCCAAATGGTTCCTTCTGTCGCTCCCGTTGTAGCTTCAAATTCTAGTTGGCTGTGCAAAATATTTCTTGCAAGAATGAACACTAAACAACAGAAGGTAGAAATAATACAAATGTCTATTCAAGTTATTTTTATAAATCAGTAAAGCATAAACCATATACATCAACTAAGATCTTGCAATATGGAAAATCAAAGCCAATACATATGCATATAGGGAAAATTAAACTGTATTCTTTATTAATGATAGAAGGAAAGGTTACAACCAAATGACTAATTTTGTGTCACCATCTCTAGCAGCATCCCAAAATCATCACAATGCAAATATCTCGAGTAAATTATCACTCAAATCAATCTCCTCAATGAAAAATCCACCGAGATTTTTCTACCCAAATTATTGCTTCTCAAACACTAAGATTTGTGTTCAATTTATAGAGATGCCGAGGTAGTTTTACAATCAATTACTTTCCAATAATAGGCAATACATGTTCCTAATCTTGTAGATGTCAAATGAACACATGGATTCTAATTTTGACACATGTGAACTCTTCTAGAAGGCACTGTCCAAGTGGAGATTCTGGAACAATGAGAATTTCACTCCCAATGTGACCAATGCACCCATAGATGTCGGGAAGTGCTTTGCAGAGTAGCCTTGCATGGGGCTACCTGCATATGCAACGCACTTAGTCCCTTTAGAGGCAATGTTAGTGAGCTCTCATATGATATATTATAAACTTCAAACCTTGTAAACCTTGGCAGATGAAAGTCCTTGATTGATCTGTCTTGTTCTTTGTCTTAGGGAATATAGAAATTGAAATGTTAGGGGATGATAAACCCTATACATTGGTCCTGGAGATGATGCCCAGTTAACCAGGTCATTAGGAATGATGCCCAAATTAACCTATAACAATTCCCCCCCTAAATCATGAAGTTAGAATAATAACAACAATATTTTGATTGATATGCTTTACACTGTGATGAGTTGGAGATGAAGTGGAGTGGCGACCTGCATCAATCTTACAATACACTACATCATGATATATCCTCTTGATCATAATTGCTGAGGGTAGGCATTCCCATTTTCAACACATAAACAATCTAATAACATGTACATAATTAAGAAAGTCGTCGACATTAGAATGTTTCCAAATGCAGACATGCCTTCAGATATAGGCCCATGTTTGGATGACGATCTATATGTAAGTTCACCGTACAGATGATGTGTACAACAATCCTGAAATCATAGCTTGGATGGTTGAAACTAGATCCGGGGTCTTCTTATCTTATTCACTTGATCATTCGGGTACAAGTCTAGCCATGCGAATATATGATTTTTCGTCGAACATGGAAAGACATCATTTGATTACCAGCCAATATTTTGAGTTGTTAAAAAACACGAGAGAACCACCATTAATGAAAATGGCCCTCAAGGTATTGCAGTACATTTTGTAAGGTGTGAATAGATGATTTGGTGTCGAACGCCAAACAAAATATTTCGGTCAAAAGTCCGGAAGCAAGGATCTTGTTGATGCTGTAACAAGCCTCATGGTACTGGAATCTGATGTTTCTAAGCGAACTTCCTAGATAATGATTTATTTTCGATAGGAAGTCACCTTATTGTGAAATGGGAGTTACTGGTTTTGGAGACAAGGGTATGACTTGATATAGCAATTTTCAGAGATGACGGTCATGAGAATAAAGGTTTATGAGTATTATAGAAGGATGAGTTTATTCACGGGATGACTTCTGTTGAACATATTGATGACATTGTGATGAGTTGGCAGAATTGACCCAAAACCAAAGTGAAGGTATGATGAACCATAACTATGAATGAACCGTCAAGATGATTACCCAACCCAAATAGTCACGAACAAGAAGAGTGAAGGAAGTGTCATGTTCAAGAGCAGCTTGCTACCAAAAATAACTTTTGCTCACTTTTTCCAAATTTTCCCCGGTCATTTTTCAACCAATACCTCTTTATTTTTTAACAAGCTTGAGGAGGATAACATTTTCTTGATTTATAATTCAACCCTTCAGAAGAATAAAGTATCTCTATTTAATAATTTAACGAGTCTATCGATGAATGAAACTCGATTCTTGCCATGATCGACAAACCCATTGCTATTTTATATTTTAACGAGCTTAACGACAGTGATAGCCTGGTCCTTTTTCATATATAGAGAGTTTGAAAAAGTGGACGAAAGAAAAATCCATAAGTAATTTTTCATAAATTTGTCACTCAGATCCGAAAAGTGTAAAATAATATCTGAGAGAATCTCTTTGGTCATGTTTAACCAAGGTATTCATTCTTTGTAAATAATCTATCTCAGTCCGGAAAAGGGTTAAACTTACACTGAGTAGATATCAATTCATTTACTTTTATGAGCTCGAAAAGACAAGTGCTTGGCAATATTTTCACATTATCAGAGTCTGAAAAGAGCTGAAAGAAGACTCCAGGGGTTCCTTTTTTGTTGTTATAGAAGCTTGAAAAAGAGATAAAAGTGCGCTTCAAATAATTTTTTCATTTTTAGCAAAGCTTGAAAAATAAAGAGAAAAAGTATGCTTTGTGGTCAAGTCATTCTTTGAAATAAATCTGCACGACTAATCTGTTCATTAGTTGTATGTCTTGTTCAGAACAACATCAAATGGATTAAAAATACATGTTTCATGATAAAAACATAATAAAACTATAGTCATAACAATAAATTCAATTTGAAAATAATTAAATGACTATTAAAAGTAGTTTCACTATTCATTTTTACCATTCCATAGTCACCATTTGCATTTTGGAGCTCTGAACCTGATTTTTCCCTTGAACTTTAGCTGTTGATTGTGATCGTTTCTGTGGATGGTTTTTGTTGCCATTTGATCCAGGTTAGTGATATGAATCTCCTCTTTCCTTTAGTATTCATTTAATTTCCAATTTCTACAAATTTTTAGGGTTTTAAGGCCCCTAGGTTAAATTCTGACCAAAAAGAGGGCAACACACCCCTGAATGTCGAAACCTGTGTTGCATAACAGGTACAATGAAGGGTACTTGCATATGAAAAGCACTGTCTCTTGTTAGTGAGTGCATTGGGCGCAATTCAAGTTTTTGATTTTCTCATTATGCCCAAAATTGACCTAGTTTTTTGCAATGAATGGAATCTAATGGATCTTATGGTTGTATTTTATGTTTCCATCAGATTATAATGACGATTACATGGAGGGAAAGAGAACATGAAGAACATGATATCATTGCCTTAAATGATTCGGGTACAATAAGAGCCCTAAGAGATTGTGGACTGCTTAAGTACTTCACATTTTCTGGGATGAGGCAAAAAATAGAACTATTGGAGTTCTTAGTTCGAGCATGGGATCTAGCTATAGAGGCATTTCATATGAAGAACCAAGTGGTTCCTATAACAGTCGCGGATGTGTACTTTCTTATAGGTTTGTCGAGGAAAGACTTGCCCATTTCGCTCTCAGGGTCTGTTGTTGGAGGAGAGACATTGAGAGATTATGTTTTGCAACATTGTTATCCAGGGTCAGAGCCAAGCAAATATGGAAAGATAAACATCCAAGACGTTAGAGATTTTTCCTTGAGAACTATCCTTTTCACAATCGTAAAACTTTCCGGCACCATTACACTACATGTAGCGAATATATCATATATGCAATACACACTAGAGTGTATGGAGCCAACAATCTTCAACTGGTTTGAAGCTGTTCTATCTCAGATAAAGGAACAACTGAATAAAGCAAAGCGAGGAAGGAAGAAATTTTTTAGTTATGGTTCCAGCCTTATATCCTTCGCCTTGGAATGAATTCCACTAATGCAACCACAACATGTGACACTGGATATAGCTAGTCCTAGAGATCCTCGGATGCAGAGATGGGTAGAACTCATGAGTCAACATGCAGGCCAATCTACTGTTGTGTTATCAACTGCATTCTTTGCCTGGTTTTGGCGACAGATCGTCGCCATCAATGAGCATGCATACGTAGGCGTTGATTTTTGAGGGGATCCAAATTTAGCATTACCAAAAGGCGCTCAGTGGGGTGCAATAGGTAAGAATGTTTTGACCATGTTTTTGATTTTTCTAAGGTTTATATAATGTTTTTGTATTTTGATGTTTTCCCAAGACTAAACTAAATTTTTGATGTAATGCAGATATTGTTCGTGTTCAACCAGTAGTGGAACCAGAGTGTGAAGCAGATGTGCCAGCAGAGAGGGCTGTCGGGAGAGTAGTCCTTCAGGATCTTGATTTGGCTGAGACTCTAACTGAGCTTCAATAGCACATACAGGGTTTGACCTTCGGGATTCCAGATTGCTGGATCGAAGAGCTTCTTATTCGACTTCAATGACACACTATCGAGGTTCCTAACCGCTGGATGCGGTTACTTCGTAGGATAGCTAGATCTATAGCATGTTACCACGAGCACCACTAGTTTACTTGTGACATTTTGCATACATTTTGAGGTCAGATGACCAATTGTGTCTTGGGCACAAATTTTTGTAAAAACCTATAACTATCTATCTATATGATTTCAGTGTTTTCCTATGATTATTGTGCAATCCTTTTCAATGATGTGAATTTTTTCTTTACATATGTTGCAAATGTATGTCTAAAACTTGATTAGCTAATGAATAAATTAATGTGTTCAAATTTCTGGAAATGTGTTGATATTGAATAAAATCAATGTATCTTTCCAAAAGTCGAACTCTAAGGAACAATCTATGCAATGTTGGATTTCTATCAGTATAAACACTAGTAAGTTGTAATACCACAAGTTGTGAGTCTAACCTTATGATGATACAGTTAATGCCAAATGAAATGGCATCAGAGAGAAGTTTGATTAACGCACTATACTCAGTGATATTGTTCATTGATCTACCATTACAAATCCCTCGAAAACTCACTAACTCTCTGTTCGGAGTGAAAATGGCCCATGTTGCAGAGGATAGATTCTGCGTACTACGACTAATACCATCAACATATCCAACAAAGGGTTTCGAAGATTTAGACATCTGCGATGAAATGTAAAGCGGATTACTAACGTCAAGAAAACTCTAAAAACAAATTAAGATAGTGAATGCAAATCAACAACATATATATACAATATAATACAAAAATTACTACGCTCATGTTTAAGCATAGTAACGTTTCAAATACAACTCATTTCTAGGCTGCGCCAACGGGATTCCATTGTAATCAACCAAATCATAGGCGCCCTTAGCAAGAACTCTTTTGACAATATAGGGGACATGCGATAATGGCTCAAACTTTCCCGTACCTATTACATCAGCTTCTTGATCGTATAGAAGGACCAAGTCGCCCTCTGAGAAAATGCAAGGCTAGACATTTTTGTCGTATTGATTCTTTATATGTATTTTATGTGCTTCATTGGCCAATTGGGCTTCACGACACATTTCATCAAGATGGATGAGGTTAAGGAGACGCGCTTCTTCTTCTGAGGTGTCAGGTATCAAGTCAATTGCGAGTTTTTATGACGGTATTTCACATTGGATTGGTAAGATAGATTCTAGACCATACACCAACTGAAAAGGAGTAAATCCAGTCGTGTTTCTCACCGAGGTTCGATACGCCCACAAGGTGGAGTACAGAATCAAATGAAAGTTTCTTTTACGAACTCCTATGATTCGTTGAAGCATACGTTTAAGAATTTTGTTGATAGCCTCAACTTGTCCATTTAATTGTGGAAAATAGGGAGTATAATTATCATGTGACAATCCTAACTTGGCAGTCAATTCAGCCTTCATGTGATTGCAAAAATTATTTCCATGATCTGTAAATATAGACTGTTGGACCCCAAAACCTACAATAACATGATTAAAGAAAAACAATGCAGCTGTCTATTCCGTGTTGTTGAATGTAGGCATCGCTTCGGCCCATTTGGTAAAATAGTCAACTGCAGAAATAGTATAACTGTGCCCCTCAGATGAATGAGGGTTACAGGTCATGAAGTTAATACCCCATTTTGAAAATGGTCCCACAGAGATAACAAGATGAATTGGTGCTGGCGGTTTTCGGATTTTATGATAAAAAATCTGGCATGCATGACAACTTCTGACCGCGAGGATGCAATCTCGAAAAATAGTAGGCCAAAATTAACCGACGTAGAGTATCTTCTGCACAGTAGCATATCCAGATAAATGTCCACCACATGCCCCAACATGACAATAATTTAATACTTTTTTTGCCTCCTCATGAGTGAGGCACCTCCTTAAAATGGTATCGAAACTACGATGATAAAGTGTGTTGCTGACGATCAGATGATATTTGTCTTGGTATCGAATACATCGCTCTCGGTATCGACACCACGATGATAAAGTGTGTCACTGACGATAAGATAATCTTTGGCTTGGTATCGAATACGTCGTTGTTCAGAGCGAGAGGTATCAGGTCGAAAATTTTGTGTTTGGAGATAAATGATGAAATCCCCATACCAAGGATCAGATGATCCGATCTGAAACAGAGACTCGTCAGGAATTGATGGTTCCGACGTTGTTGCAGTAATATCAGAGGGAAGGTCACAGAGAAGCTCAGCCAAGACTAAAGACTTCTTTGACTTGGATTTGATGAATTCCAAATCAAATTCTTGCAAAATGACAATCCATTTTGAATACCCCCCCCCCCCCAGCAATTGACGTGATAAGATATAAGTCATGGGGTTGCAATCTGAAACTATAGTTTCTTTTCAGAGCAAGATATAATGGCGAAATATTTGGACAACTTGAACAGCTGCCAAGGCAAGATTTTCTACGTATGAATACTTAACTTCTGTATCATTGAGATTACGACCCAAATAATATATCAGATGTTCAATTCCATTTTATACTTGGACTAATACCATATCAATAGTCATTTCAACTGCGACGATATATAGGAAATAATCATTTTGATAGTTAGGGGGATACATTAATGACGCTCGGAAAAGTGTGTCCTTGACAGCATCAAAAGAAGCTTGCGCAACTTGGTCCCAATGGAAGGGAACCCCTTTTTTTAGTAGTCGAGTAAATCCTTTAGCCATTTCGGCGTAGTTTGGAATGAACCTTTTTAGGAAGTTAGCCTTTCCTTGAAGTTTCTGTATCTGAAGTAAGTTTGACGGTGCAGGAAAATCAAGAATGGCCTGAACCTTCAATGGGTTGATTCAAATTCCTTCTTTTGAGACTACGAATCCAAGAAAATGACCAGAACTAACATAAAACACACATTTATGTGGATTGAGGCGTATTTTGTAGTGTCGACAGCGTAAGAAAATTGCTCTCAAGTGCATAGGGTGATTAGTCCGATTTCGTGAATGCACTGGTAAATCATCTAGATACGGTTGAACAATGTGCTTGATGTCATTGAAAGAATAATCCATTGCTCTTTGAAAAGTTGCCCCAACGTTCTTTAAACCAAACGAAAGTTTCCTATAAGAGAATGTGCCCTAGGGATAGATGAATGTTGTATTATGTTGATCATTTGGGCGGATATTGATTTTATTGTAGCTGAAAAATCCATCCATAAATGAAAATATTTCACATCTAGCACAATCGTCAATAATCTGGTCGATAAAGGGAGTAGGATAGCTGTCTTTTGGACAAGAAAGGTTGAAATCCCGATAATCGATGCACACTCTAATGGTTCCTTGTTTTTCCATGACAGGAACGATATTTGAAACCCACTTAGTTAGCGGAACAAGGTATATGAAACTAGCATGAAATTTTTTTTCAACTTCTGCTTTGATGGCAGCGACTTTCTTCGGATGAACAAGACGAAGTCGTTGACGCACCGGTTTGACATTAGGATACATATTAATAGTGTGTTCAACTATACTAATATCTATGCTTGACATTTCCTCGTAAGACCAAACAAATACATCACGTAATTCAAGAAAAAGAGAGCAATATTATTCGAGTTCTGATGGAGAACAAGCTACACCGACATGAATATTTTCTACAACGCTAGGTTTGGTCGAAATATCGATAGAAATGGTTTCTTCAATATTTGACAGATTTCGCTCAGAATCGATTGCATTAATGGGAAAATAATTCGAAAATAAATTTTTGATGGATGGGTGATATAGTTCACTAAGATTATTTTCTTCATAATCAGGAATATGGGAACGATGATGATAATCTTCCCATGGTTCTCCCTCTGACATCATGGCTTCCAAAATATTCTCATCTGTTAAGAACACTGAGGAAAATGGATCAGATGGAGTACCAAAATCTAAGGAAAAATCAACCCAAACACTTGGCGACGTTGATTTCGGATTTTCTGCCCAAGCCAGATGCAAAAACTCATCCAACATAGAAATATTAGAATCACCCGTACTCTCCCTTAAGCGAGATAGAGTGGAAGAGATCATGTAGCAGGTCTCTATACTTGCAATTTCTGCCGACGTTGCGAGCGACGGTAATGCAAAGGTTCCCATAAGAGTGGAATCCTTTAAGAGTCCTACACCAATGTTCTGAAGTTATATTTGGGGTATGTGAATGAGCGGAATGCTTCCAGTTACCTACGAAGCGGAGGCAAAGAAGGATAGTTGATTAATGACTATGATTGTACCTTTATGTGGAAAGGAAATCATTCTAAAATATGTAGAAATAATTGCAGTCATTGCATATACGCATGACCTTCCAAGTAAAATATTATAGTCAAGGGGTCCATCAACAACCTCAACATCAATATTCACTGTTTCCCCCCCAGTTCAACATGCAGGTTATTAATAATACCACAAGGTTTATATGTACGTCCATCAAATGCCTTCAACGTCATTGATGATTGTGATAAGCGTGACGAACCAAGTGACTTCCAAAAATTTAGAGACATAATACATGTAGATGCTACCTCATCAATAATAGTGCGATGAATAAGGTGATTGAGAACATTTACTTGTATGGAGAATTCCAATTCTGCTGGTAATTGCGACACATAGCTCGTATGATTAAAGACGACAAGATTAGAATCAGTAAGATAAATTCCACCAATAGCTGACAATAAAGCCTATTTTGGGGGGGGGGGGCAATTTTGTAATACCTCAAGAGCAGACATAATGGAAGGGGATTGAGCCAAATCTTCAACTATATTATAATTTTGTGCAACTCTTGCTCGAGGATTATATGTTGATTTATGAATTACTCCCTTTGGTGGCTTGATTGTCAATTCAGGAATAGCAGTAGGCGGTACTGATTCCATAGATGGATTCATTGTCGAGGTAGTAGGTTGATCAGTGACCTGACTACCATAATATTTATTACGCATTGACACCAAAATATGTGTTGAAGGTTTTGTGATAGATAACATTAACACTTGGGAACTGGGAGCTGGATCCGTAGCAACCATGTTCATGTCTGGATTTGGAAATGGGTCTGTCAACACAGCTGACGCATGGGAAGTCTTGATGATTTTTGAGACTTTAACACGGTGAGGATTTTCCATAACAAAGTGTTCCTCATTACAGATTATGCATGGATAACGAGGTTTCCTAGGTCTAGACGATTGATCAGATGATCTTTCCTGTGGGTTCGAAGTTTGTTTTTTCTTAGATTTTCCTTTTTTCTTACTTCCAGGTTGCTTGTCACTTTTTCCTTTGTCAAATGATACGACATTAATTTCGGAAGCAGAAGCAGGATTAGATGCAATAGTGTGGTGTGTGCTTGCAATTCCTATCAATCCGTCTCCGTCATGAGAGTCCTTTAATTGAGGAGGAATAGTAAAATTAGATCTCAGCGCGTTAGGAATTTTTTCATAGAGCATGCCAGACTGAGTATAAATCAAATCTAAATATTGGGCATGAGCGATAACTTGCTCTTCTGTGACGACGCCACCCTTAGCCACATCCTTAGTTATAGATGGTAATAGGGACTTAATGAACCATTCAGCAAGGAGCTGATCCAGAACAAAGGTCTTAACCATTCAACGATGACGACGCCACTCATTAATATGATCAGAGATATGAGTAGCATTAGTCTGTTTGAAATTAGTCAAGGGTTCTGTTCTAGTTTCATATCTGACGGGTAACTAGAAATGAGTCGAAAAGACAGTAGTTAGGGATGTGAAATTATCAAAAGAAGCTCTAGGTAATTCAATGTACCATTTTGTAGTTGGACCTGTGAGTGTATGCTGGAAAAGATGTAGTCAAACATAATCATCATTCAAGGAGTTTGATGAACACGATAAATGATAAGTCATGACATGAGTCGATGGATCTTCTCCATGGTTTCCATTGAACTTAGGAATATCCGAGGGTAATTTGTGAGGTATCATCGGCCACCAAGGAGCATAGTTAATTGGATCATTAGTTAGCTGATTTAAATCTGGTAACTCTAAAGTTGTAACAAAGGGAAACTGTCGATTAAGGTCAGGTTGAGCATAGCTAGGGTAAGATGGAATTGCTTGAGCAATAGGCCTTTGAGCACCAACATAAAGAATCTGCTACTGGTAACCCAGATAGGGGTTGTTTTAAAAAGCAAACACTTGAGGATTCTATTGATCAAAACTTGGATATGATACTTGTTGAAATGAAGTTTGAGGAATTTGTGCCTGTAGTTTCCAAGGGGTCTTTCCACCAATGTTATAACCCAAATTGGGATAAATTGGATTCGATTGATATGTATAACCAGGTTGCGGTTGTGACATCCCATAAAATGGTAAACCAACTTGTGAATAGATGATTTCAGATACAGGTTGTTGTAAATTAACCAAAGGGTTTGGAGTCTGTGGACCCAACATTTGATGGTATTGAGTTGAAGGACCCACATGATAAGGTTGTACAACATTTTGATTCTGTAACAGGGGTAAAGATGTATTAACAAGTGGTAATGATGTGGGTGTAACAGGTTGAACTGGTTGATACAATTGTATAACCATTTTTGGTTGGATAGGCAAAGTGGGCTGCTATTGACAAACATTCATTTCGACATTAGATTGACCAAAAAGTGACGGAGTATTGTCATATTGGGTGACCAAAGGTTGCCCCCCAACATGAGGAGGATAATAAGACGGAAAATATTGCTCTCCAAATGTTGGGAGTCCAGTTGATATGGTACTTGAAGGAATAGACCCAGAAGGACCAGCTTGATATTTCCCTAAATATGTGTATAATGAATCAAGTCGTTCAATACTCATTATAGGATTACTAGTTAAAATACTGGATGATGACATTGGTAAAGTCCATGGATTTAAAGATGCACCAGAGAAAATTCCAGATAATGATTTGTAACCTGATGGGACCAAAGAGCCACCATGAAAATATGACTCTGGTGAAGTTGTAAACATTGACGGGGTAGCTAGGGTGGGAGCTGACGTAATTGGAACAGATGGCCCAACCGAAGATGTTGGTTCAGTCAGCAGGATCAACAGAAGCAGATGGCGTCGATTGAGAAAAAGACTCATACAGGTAAAGGTCCTCCCCAAAATGGGTGGGAGTTAAAGGTGTATTGTCTTGTGGGATTTCTTCAATTGCAATTAAACTAGGGGGAAGTATTTCACCATCAGGCGCAAAATATATTTCAGGTGGTTGACTGTGTGATATGGGAGATTCAATAGCTACAAAACTTTGTGGGATGACCAAGGTAGGAACAACTTCCGGTTGTACGAATTCAGGATTTAGATGTTCTGACAAAGAAGAGACAGGATCTAGATCGATTTCTGGTTGAACAACGTCGGGTCTAGGAGGTATGGTCTCACTGATTAGATGGATCGTGACCACGGGTAACTGTGAAGACTGTTTCGACAACAATAGATGAACCAGGATGTGTAGAAACAACTTGAGATAACTTTGGTTTATGGGAAAATGATGTTTCACCAGAGGTACAAATTGTACTTGATTCGACAGATCGTGATCGCCTTCGCCTACCTGAAGTAAATTCTGGTGGTAAAGGTGGTTTTAACACTAGTATATGTGAAAGATGGGGGAAAGGATTTTGTTCTTCCATGATTACTGATTTATTTTAACCAAAAACAAATAAGCAAAATAAAAGGGTAATTCTAGGCAAAAGGGTTTACCAAGAAACTGTGAACTGCAGAATACCTCCTGGCGAACCAAGAAGTATGGGTAAGCAATCTCCCCAAATGTTGTGTTCAGTGTATCACAATTTACAAAGCGGTCGACTCGGTTCACTATGGATGGATAACACCTAAAAGTTGTCCTCCCAAATATAACTGAAGGTACATGGATGCCCAAGTCCGTATTAGCGCTGTTTGATGCGAAACCACACAGTGAGAGAACCCCTTTATACTTATCGTACTGTAACACCGCCCGATATAGCCAAAAGTACGTGGACAAGCTACGATATACTTACGTACGTGGAGTGAGGTATCACACTTGGAATGTATCACAAACAAGTTAACGACAACTGTTATGTTTTACGACGCCGGAACACAACTCTAGCCTAGACCTTCTAAATGTTATCGTTATGGTTCCAATGCTTTGTTAGGTAAATTGAGATTAATTTTATGTTGATCTTGCTTAAAAATTTTCCTTTCAAAGGTTCACCGCGATGATGTATTGGAAAATTCCTAAAATTAAACTAAGAATGATAATCAATCTTTCACTTTTAGTTTTTCAATGAAAATCCTAGCTACTAGAGGGAAAGAGAAATCAATTTGCGAGCAAACAAATCAAAGAACACAAACTAAATTCAGATTTCCTAATTGTTCCTTTTTGCAAAACACACAAACCACTACATGCAAATGCAGATTTTAATTTTCAATTCCTTTAATGTTATGAATGCAGAAAAGAAACTAAGTGCACTAAATCAACAAAATCAAATGCCTTTTACTTTTGAGAAATGAGGAATACAAACAACAATTTCTCTTTTGAAGGAAAAACGAGGAATGAAACAACAATTTCTCCTATCAGGAAATGACGAATTTACGACAATTTCCTTTTTCAAAAGCAAATGGATCTAATGCAACAATATAAATACTTTGAAATTAACTTGCCAACAAAAAAATTCTCTTTCAAAGGAGGAAGAGGTAGATGAATTCTCTGGTCAATATGAGGCTCAGGCTTCTCAAAACACATCAGCAAACAAACTGAAACAAACTGCAAAGACAAATTCAATGGAACTTGGATGGCTTCAGGAGGCAACGCAGTCTCTAAAGAGAGACAGTGTTTTGCAACGCAGGCCTGAAAGGGAGACAATGCTATGAAAAGCACTGTGCATAGCACTGTGTCTTGTCCAAGAGTGCGTTGGGCGCAATGTCAAAGGAAAAACACAGCTGTTTAACACACTTCTTTTGCAAATTTGGATCTTAAAAAGCCTAGTCTTTGTGAGTAACAACTACTGGGTGAATAAACAGAGAAAATCAAAGGCTAAAACACCTAGGATAAAGATTAATTTCCCTAGTGGAGTCGCCAATTTGTTGGACAGAATTGTGAATTACGGATAAAACACGTTTCCCTAGATAGGTGCTAATCTAGAACAATAGGTTAAAGACTATATGACTACTTTTCCTAACTAAGAAAAAACACACAAAATGGATTAGATGCTTACTTGGAATCCAAGCGCTTCCAAATGATTCCTTCTGTCGCTCCCGTTGTAGCTTCAAATTCCAGCCGGCTGTGAAAATATTTCTTGCAAGAATGAACACTAAAAAATGGAAGATAGCAATAATACATATGTCTATTCAAGTTAGTTTGCTAATTCAGTAAAACATAAACCATATACATCAACTAAGATCTTGCAATATGGAAAATCAAAGCCAATACAGATGCATATAGGGAAAATTAAGTTGTATTATTTATTAATGATAGAAGGGGGGGTTACAACCAAATGACTGATTTTGTGTCACCATCGCCAGCAGCATCCCAACCTCATCACAATGTAGATATCTCCAGAAAATTGTCACTCAAATGAATCTCCTTAATGAAAAATCCACCAGCATTTCTCTACCCAAATTTTTCCTTCTCAAACACTGAGATCTGTGCTCAATTTATAGAGAGGTTGAGGTAGTTTTACAATCAATGACTTTCCAATAGTAGGAAAGACATGTTCCCAATCTTGTAGATGTCAAATGGACACATGGATTCGAAGTTTGACACATGTGAACTCTTCTAGAAGGCACTGGCCAAGTGGAGATTCCAGAACAATGAGAATTTCGCTCCCAATGTGACCAACACACCCATAGATTTCGGGAAGTGCTTTGCAGAGCAGCCTTGCATGGGGCTACCTGCGTATGCAACACACTTAGTCCCTTTAGAGGCAGCGTTGGTGAGCTCTCATATGATATATTATAAACTTCAAACCTTGGAAACTTTTGCAGATGAAAGTCCTTGATTGATCTGTTTTGTTCTTTATCTTAGGGCATATAGCAATTGAAATGTTAGGGGATGATAGAACCTATACATTGGTCCTGGAGATGATGCCCAGTTAACTAGGTCATTGGGAATGATGCCCAAATTGACCTATAGTATTGTCGATGTGTGACATGCTCCCAGGATAGATAAATGAAAGGGAGAAGTCCCCCAGAAAAAGAGACCTCCACCAACACCCACACCACCTGCTTGTCGAACAAGCCTAAGCACCAAGGATCCACATAAACACAACAGTCGATGGAATTCTAGACGACGCACAAAACGGGATGCATCCAGTATTCTAGGGGAAAACCAGACATATTTACCCACATTGGGAAGGTGGTTCTTGGGTGTGTCTCGCATCAGGTTGAACCCACTATACCATCTATGCAAGGCAAGGAAGCAATGCCCGCAAACCCACGACTGCATAAATACCTCCTCCAAGTCCCCCTATCTCATGAACTGGTATCTATACCATCCATTCATTAACTTTCATGCCTTCGGTAGGTATCTAACCAGTTTAACTCAGGGCATATTGAGCCAGTCCGACCTATCTGATGATTTATCCCTATCAAAATGCCACTTACTGGCCAGTGGCTGATGTTAAAGGCTCGTAGCTCTATCCCACATTATGTCATGCCCAAAACTCAAACACTTCCCAGTAGAGACGGGTTTGAAAGGTTTGTCTTGTTTTTGAGATCAGCCTATTCAAGAAGCGCATCCCTCACCATCATTAGCATGATCGCTGGCATGGTGCACAGAACCATCACGACGTGTTTCGTTCCCACCAAGTCAGCCTCCGTAGCTAGCGTGGCCTGAATCAAGGCCTCATGGGATGTCTCGTCTTCACCTAGTTGTGCCATATAAGCCTCAAGTCCTCCCATGAGAATCAAAACACCTCAAGTCTAAAATAAAAAATAATGTTGGGATCCCAACACTCTGGACAATGCCCGTACATTTTTTAAAGTTAGTTGTAGTAACAATTAATACGTAGTGACAATGCCCGATTACTACAACCTTTTCAATTTGTTCAAATGTTTTCTACGATGAGTCCACAGAAGTTCCATTGCAATTGTTAGAACGTGAAGTCAAATACAGATGATGTTAAACTTTAAATCACAAAATTTTGTGGAATGCCTCATCGTATTTCTTTTAACTCTACGTAAATCACAGGATGCCTCAATCAAAGCTCTAGATGCAATATTGAAGAGACGTGATTTAGTTTGTTATTTTAATTTTTCAATGCTAAATTTCACAATTGAATATTTTTACAGGATAGAACGATTTTCGTTCTATGCGTCAGTGTTTAGATAGAGTCTTCAAAATGTTTAACATGCAATAACAAAACAAATGAATTAAGTTATTTATAATAATAATAATAATAATAAAATCCCCTCATAGCGCTCTAAATGCAAACATAGCACTTTTCCTACCTTTGCTTTATTTGCATTACTACTATGTAAGAGGTTAAATAGGATTTCAAGGTTGACTGTTAAAGACAAACACTTTAAATATTTCGATTGTTTCTGGATAAAGTCAAATTGATCTTTTGATTTAATTAGACAGGCTCGAAACATATTATTAACTTTAGCTATTACAATTTTTGAAAAGAAAAAAATAATTAATATGTTAATTATATTTTTAGATATAAAATAATTATATTTTTATTTTATATTTAAAAAACATTTCTTTTATTTAAAAAAATTGATATATTAGATATGTTTTTAAACATAAAATAAATCCATATATATAAGTATTTAAAAATATTAAGATGAATATTATAAAAAAAAGGGAGTTATGTAAATTGTTAGTGACAGTATTTGCATACTGCTATCAATGATCAAAATCACTCTTTTCATTCTCATTTTAGGTGTCTTGCTCTGAAATTTTTATATCATTCCATTAGGTCATGCTAAAAATTGTATGGTAATCCTAGTCATAAAATCTCATTCTCTCTCACAAATTTTAATTTGCTGGCCCACCTTCATGTCTTTCTGAGCATAAAACACTTTTGAAAAGCTCATTTCACTATGTCTTATGTTAGTCAAAGTCAATCATGGAAGTCAAGTCATTCAAGGTCCCATTAGGTCATTAGGTTTCAATGTTCAAGGTCCAAAAATGCACCATTTCATCTCAATAAGGTCAACAAAAGGTGTGAGAGTGACTCAATAAACATTTCATTATAATCTACAGAAGATTATCAGCATGTAAATATGATATTTTGAAAGTTTTAATTTGATTTAAAGTTTTATTTTCATATGAAAACAAAGATGTAATTTATTTTTAATTTTTTATGTAATTTTATGCTTCCTATATGTAATAAGTTCGGTCCCTAACTACCAACTAAAAACACACATGCCAAACTTAAAAAGAAAAGTGTCAAACTTCGGCAACATCATCCCGCAAGAAAAAAAAATCGAATGAAAGGGTAATCAGCAAAAGTCTTCAAAAAAGTGAAAAAAGACATTACAGAAGTGGGTTTTTAAATTCAAATTCAAATTCACTTAGCTATTTATGACTAATAGGCATCAATTCAAATTCATTTTTCTCCTCCAAATATCAAGCCTGCACTCTAAGAGACCAATTCTTGAATTTCTGAGAAAAATTGGCAAAAGAAGTTGAGTTTAGGGTGCAAATCTTGAAGACAGGGTGCAAATATGTTCAAGAGGGCACAAATGCATAGAGAAGGGTGAAAATGCTCAGCCAAGGGCGCAAATGCTCTGTCCATGGTGAAAATGACCAGAAAGTCCTAGAAAGTGTTTAAGTGATGAAAAATTATCTTCAAAGCTCCACTAACTCATTCATTTACCTCCTACAAACAGTAAGATGTTTATGCCATGAAAAAAACTAGTTTTCATAAGTTTATGTGTGGAAATATTGTCAATTGAAGTTGTAAATTGGTTTTTAATTTGAGGAAAACCCCTATTATCTCATTATATTTGTGAAAGCACTAAAAATTCACTCACTTACTCTTTGCCTCCTCCCCACAATTATAAAAACCCATTCCTAAATTCCTCATTTGCTGAATTCCCTATTCCTAAATCCCTATCCTAAATCTATCATATTGATACTCCCTATTCCCTCCCCCATTTCACACATCTCTAGCAAATATTTCCCTTATTTTCCCTTTCTCATCTCCCTTTCCTAATCCCTAGGGTTTTGACAAAAACACCATGGAAACCGAAGAAGAAAACACATCATTTAGTGAAGGAGTGGAAATAGAGATAAGGAGGCCACATAAAGGAGGAAGAGTGCTCAGACTTGAACTTGCCAACACTAGGGAAATCTTGGCTTCCCCATTGTCTGTGACTTGCTTCAATCATGTTGGTTGTTATGATTTTTGTGAGAAAGTGCAGAAGGTCAAACACCATCCCATGTTGACTAGAATATTCATATCCGGACTCCATAATAACCAAGTCAAATTATATGGTGTCACTTTACTCTATCCACTGCCATTATTTCAGATGCTACAGGGATCCCAAATGTAGTGGAGAAGTGGTTCAAGAAAGGTAAGTTGAAGAAACAAGACTTTGACTTCTTTTTAAAACCAAGACACCAAAATCAAACAAAGAATTTCTTTCATTTTTCTCACCTCCTAGACAGATATGCCTTAATGATGAAAATAATCATGAAGTATTTTTCATGTGAAGGAAGATTTTCAAGGCTCTATTCCTATCACATCTGACTCCTAATGCATTTTACTAGGGTAAGGATGCTTAACATACCTTATTATATTTTCTAGAGTATAGAGAAGATGGAATACATTGCCCATAAAAAAGAAATATGAACAGAAAATGAAAAGCATATTTCATCATTCCCTCATAAAAATCAAAGTCCTCCACCATCGCAATCAGCTAAACATTGCATGGAGCACCTTCATAACTAATGAAATTTTCAATGAGCCATCCACTCAGAATGTAAAAAATGTCCCTTCATCATCCCAACCATCCACTTCCATCCCTTCATCTCAACCCATAGCACATTCATCGTCATTATATCATTCCCCATCACCTCCTTCATCTCCATCTCATCATGATTTTGGGTCACCTAGCAAGATTGAGGATATTGAGTCTAAATGGGCTAGTATGGTTAAGGTTGAGTCATTTCTAAAAACCTACCAGAGAGGCTATAGGCATGTGTTTGCTTCACTTGGAGTGGAAGGGGCCGTGCCTTCTACATCAACATAGCAGGTGGGCAAAGGTAAAGGGAAGGTCATTGAGCTAGTCATTCATGATGAGGACGACACTCATGAAACATAGCAGGAATTTCGGCTAGTTGACCTAGATGAGGATGATAATGACAAATTCATTGACAGAGTCATCAAAGGTAAGGATGTCAAGTAAAAGGAGCTTCTGACTAATCTTGACAGGGCTAGATATGTTATACACTTCCTTGAGCAAGAAAATGAGCAATTGAAGACCAAACAGGTCATTGATGAGGTTAAGTATTTCACTACTCAGAGGGAGGGAGAAAAGGCCAAAGCCATGTTAGATGAAACACTGGAGAAGTATGGCTTACTTGATGTGGAGGAATAGGTACCAAGATAGATACCTAGAACTAGAGGGCTGAAAATAGCTCTAGCTCTATAAAGGCAAAGGGAAGCTAAGCTTGTTGATCAACTAACCCTAAATGAGCAGCTTACTATTGTGATCAATGAGAACAGGGAGCCATGGCTTGATAGAGCCAATAAAGTACACTTGGAGTAGTTGCTAGCAAAGGAAAATAAATATAATGGCTTGTTGAGGAGGAAATTCAAACATCAGGCACATAAGGAGAAAATTGCATTGGCCAAGCTCAAAAGAGCCAATGCCAAAATTGAAGATTTGACCATGAAGGAGAAAAAGAAGTTTGAAATCGTTGTTGAGGCTTCCCTCCAAGCTTAGACACATAATAATTAGCCATTCCAAAAATTTTGAGGCATTTTCTAACTTTTTGTCAAAATCTAGAAATCTCTGTGTTTTTGAGACAAACTTTTAGCATAAAATTGGGCATTTGCGCAACGCCCTAGGCTCTACGCAAATAATTGGGACACGTTTTGAGGAGAAGAAAGGGATCATTAGATTCCTAATGACCCATGCAACTCATAAAACCATGTTTCCAGCCTTGGTTTGCAGTTTTGATAGGTGAAAAGCTCAAAAAACCATCAAAAAATCACCTTTCTGCCCCTTTTTTGACCTAGGCACTGCGCAAATACCAGTCTTGGGAGAATGAATTTTTGAAGGGGAAAATGACCCCCATTTTTATAACTTGATGCATATTCAGAAAGAGGACAGACATGGCTTTCCAACAAGCCATCTTGGACTTGATTTGGACACTTGTAGGTAATCCAAAAGTGGCTTTGAGCATGGAGGGAACAAATGAAACTACCAGACACAAATGCATAGTAGAGGGCACAAATAACAAATTTGCTAATTTTTTCAAAGTTTCTCTGAAATTTTGACTTTTCTTCAAGAAATAATGTTTCTACTCATATATTAATTATGTTAAATGTAATTATGTTTGAGATTAGTTACATAGGGTATATTCATCAGGTAAAATTCATCATTGAGTCATAATGAATCAGTTGAATGTAATGAGGAGTGAGTCACTTGGACCATCCTACACTTCAGTTTGCAGTTTAGTATTTTGTGGATCTCTTCCCCACCTCATGGATTCAAACCCTGAGGATGAGTGAAGCTTGTTTTGATGTCTATTTAGTCCATCACTTGACTCTTAGCAAGGGTTGGAATCAGTTTGGATGTTAGCTTATTGATCAAGGAACTATTGTACTCAGTTTGGCCAGCTAATAAAGAGGAGTTGCAACTACTTTTTGGGATACATGTGGTGTGATTTCTATCATTGTTTTTTCTTCAATTTCATATGTTAGAATGTGTTGTATTCATGTTCATTACATCTATATGGTATGATATCTTTCAAGTTTGATAATCAGAACACATGCTTGCTGATGCTCTGTTTTGGGGAATTGATCATAGTTTGTCCATTTTCCTCTGTCTAGGAAGAATACATATCCCATGCTCTTCGTAGCTTCTTCTTAGTCTCAAAACCATAACATAACAATCATCTTTAAGTAATAAGCCTTATGCCTACCTTGCTCCATTGAATCCCTGCAACCCTATCCCATTTTCCCTAACCTAGCTCCCTTGACCTAATTTCTTCATCTAGTGAATACCCCAACCAAATCAAATCAAAGCAAACCCCTGCACTCATTATCTAGCCTAAAAACCCTAATTTATCCAGCCCTCTCGGCCGTGAACTATTTGGAGAGAGCCATCTCCGACTTGATAGGGATAGCTATCAAATCAAAATCTTGGTCTGTGGTTACCTCTGATGGGATTCCTTCTTCAGCCTTAGGAATCTGGCGGAATGATAACATTTTGGCACCGTTGCCGAGGACGAAAGAAAAATCTTCCCTGGGAAAGAATGACAAAGGTCATATATGATTGTTGATGGTGAACAATGATTAGACACAAGAAGGTTGTGCATCATTCACCTGGCGACTCTAGTGTCAAAAAATCCCAAGATTCAGAATTTTCATGGCGACTCCACTTTTCAAGAACCGATAGTTTGAAGATATTCTTGGTGAACTCACTATTTTCGAAATGGATTTGATTGCTCGAAGGTATGCTCCTATGAATCGAGTTCATATTCTTGGTTTTCCAAACCGCATTCCTTGTATATATTGGAAATCAGGACTGTCAAAGTTTAAGGGTCAAGACTGTGAAGATGCTAGTTTGCATTTGGTCAAATTTCATTTGCATATTCATAGACTAAAGATTGAGTTTCCTGAATATTGTCTAATGAAGATGTTTATGGCTGGCTTGGAGGAAAAAGCGAGATCATGGTATGAGAGTCTACCATCTACTAGTTTATATTCTCTAAAGGAATTTCATTTAGTTTTCTTTCAACATTATCAAAGCTCCAATTATTCCTTGTCTATGATTGATAGTTGTTGTGATATATTTGATAATTTCATTAAGTTTCTTGAAAATTTGTATGGGGATGAAGAGTGTGTAAATGATGAGATCATAGAATCCCTTCATGATTTTTCTTCCCAACAAGAATCAGTAGTTTCCTCCTTGGATGAAGAGATCCTTGAGCCTTTGCGTGATAACCTTTTTTATCACCAAAAAGAATCAGTAGCTCCCTCCTTAGATGAGACAGACTGGCACCAAGAAAGACAAGTGCCAATTCCCGATCTTGAAAATGAAAATCACCAAATCATTGTAAATTTCTTTAAAACTTGCTTTTATCCTTTGTCTAAATATGAAATAGATCAGATACTGAAAACTCATGTTACAACCCAAGCGAATGTAGATTTGCAGCTCTTACAGTGTTCACACAGTCAAGAATGTGTGAGTGAAGCATCTTCCATTATTGAAAATGAAAGTCTGGGTTTGAATGATGATAGTCACGAGACTGATGAAACCATACAGGAAGTTGTTGTGAGTAAACCGATTTGTGATGATGATTTTATGCAAGGAGATCAACTAACAAATATTTTTTTCTTTCATGAAGAAGATAGGGATGTCATGTTTAACAATATTGAAGAATGTTTTCCATCCAAAGATTATTTAAAATATGAATTTGAGGAGTATGAGCCTAAGAGAGAGAGTATGTGAGAGACAGAATCAAAGTTTCTCATGCTTCAGGAATTTGTAGCCAACACTCAGATAGCAGAAAGTCATACTTCCCTGTGCTCTCCTATGGATCAACAACCAAGTGTTCTTTCAGATCAAAATGAAGAGTGCACTTGTGTTTTTGTTGGATCTCAAGACAAGGTAACATTTCATATTTTTGAAGATCCTTTTACTGATTTTCTATAGTTAGAATGTAAGATGTATTTTATTATTTTCATGGACCAGAAGAACATGTTCAGTAGACACTTGGAGTGGCCTAGTTTTTGTTTTTTCTACCTGCTCGAAGAAAATGAGAGCAGAATTTCAGTAAGTATCCATTTGCTAGATTGGTTACACTGGAAGGATCACTTCACATGATTGTACATATGTCTTCAACACGCAGGTGGTTGTCATCAGGATTTGAAGCCCTCAAGTCTCAGTGATATGCTACCATCAATAAGTTTAGTAAGTTTTTATTATTTTTAGTCAGTTTCAAATTCAGTGTGTGTCATTAAGTTGTCAGTATCAGTCATTCATTTCAGTTGAGTTTTTTGACTGTATTGGCCCAATAGAAGAGGCATTGATCTGTAAAATTCAGAGGTATGTGGTTCTTGACACCTCTTTTAGAGCTATCATCCTCAATAAGGCCAATTTTAGTGTCATTATTTGCATACTGCCATCAGTGATCAAAATCACTATTTTCATTCTCATTTTAGGTGTCCCACTCTGAAATTTGTATATCATTCCATTAGGTCATGCTAAAATGTTTCACTGATGGTAGTCCTATTCATAAAATCTCATTCTCTCTCACAAGTTTTCATTTGTTGGCCCACCTTCATGTCTTGCTGAGCATAAAACACTTTTGAAAAGCTCATTTCACCATGTCTTATGTCTGTCAAAGTCAATCATGGAAGTAAGGTCATTCAAGGTCCCATTAGGTCATTAGGTTTCAATGTTCAAGGTCCAAAAATGCACCATTTCATCCCAATAAGGTCAGCAAAAGGTGTGAGAGTGAATCAATAAACATTTCATTATCATCTGCAAAATATTATCAACATGCAAATATGATATTTGAAAGTTGTAATTTGATTTAAAGTTTTATTTTCATATCAAAATTGTAATTTTGATATGAATAAAAAGATGTAATTTATTTTTAAATTTTTATGTAATTTTATGTTTCCTATATGTAATAAGTTCAGTTCCAAGCTTCCAACTCAAAACACACATGAAAAACTGAAAGAGAAAAGTGTCAAACTTCGCCAACACCATCATGCAAGAAAGAAGAATCAGATGAAAGGGTAATCAACAAAAGTCTTCAAAAAAGTGAAAGAAGACATTACAAAAGTGGGTTTTTAAATTCAAATTCAAATTCACTTAGCTATTTTTGATTAATAGACATCAATTCAATTCATTGGCCTCCTCCAAATATCAAGCTTGAACTCTAAGAGACCAAATTCTTGAATTTCTGAGCAAAATTGGAAAAAGAAGCTGAATTTAGGGTGCAAATACTAAAGACAGGGTGAAAATATGTTCAGGAGGGTGAAAATGCGTAGAGAAGGGCGAAAATGCTCTGTCCATGGTGCAAATGACCATCAAGCCCTAGAAAGTGTTTAAGTGATGAAATTTTTTCTTCAAAGCTCCACCAACTCATTCATTTACCTCCTGCAAACAGTAAGATGTCCATGCCATGAAAAAAACTAGTTTTCATATGTTTATGTGTTGAAATATTGTCAATTGAAGTTGTAAATTGGTGTTTAATATGAGGAAAAACCCTAGTATCTCATTATATTTGTGAAACCACGCAAAACTCACTCACTTTCCCTTTGCATCCTTCCCACAATTATAAAAGCCCATTCCCAAACCCCTCATTTGTTGAATTCCCTCTTCTTATAACTTTCTCCCTAAAACCTAAGCCCTAGGTGTTACATATCCCTAAATACCTATCCTAAATCTATCATACTTCTACTCCCTATTCCCTCCCCCATTTTACACATCCCTAACAAATATTTCCCTCATTGTCCCTTTATCATCTCCCTTTCCTAATCCTTGGGGTTTTAACAAAAACACCATGGCAACCGAAGAAGAAAACACATCATTCAGTGAAGGAGAGGAAATAGAGATAAGGAGGCCACATAAAGGAGGATGAGTGACCAGACTTGAACCTGCCAACACTAGGGAACTCTTGGCTTCCCCATTGTTTGTGACTTGCTTCAATCATGTTGGTTGTTATGATTTTTGTGAGAAAGTGCAAAAGGTCAAACACCATCCCATTTTGAATAGACTCTTCATATCCGGACTCCATAAAAACCAAGTCAAATTAGCTGGTGTCACTTTTACTCTATCCACTCCATTATTTCAGGTGCTACAGGGATCCCAAATGTAGGGGAGAAGTGGTTCAAGAAAGGTAAGTTGAAGAAATAGGACTTTGAATTCTTCCTAAAACCAAGACACCAAATTCAAACAAAGAAGTTCTTTCCTTTTTCTCACCTCCCAGACAGATATGCCTCAATGATGAAAATAATCATGAATTATTTTTCAGGTGAAGGAAATTTTTCAAGGCTCTATTCCTATCACATCTGACTCCTAATGCATTTCACTAGGGTAAGGATGCTTACCATACCTTATTATCTTTTCCAGAGTATAGAGAAGATGGCATACATTTCCCAGAAAAAGGAATATGAACAAAAATTTAAAATCCTATTTCATCATTCCCTCATAA
Organism: Pinus albicaulis; assembly: GCA_034641835.2. Taxonomy (NCBI): domain Eukaryota; kingdom Viridiplantae; phylum Streptophyta; class Pinopsida; order Pinales; family Pinaceae; genus Pinus; species Pinus albicaulis. The sequence goes on along the minus strand of CM076579.1, from coordinate 812,804,046 downwards.
AAATCATAGTCCTCCACCATCTCAATCAGCTAAACATTGCATGGAGCACCTTCATAGCTAATGAAATTTTCAATGAGCCATCCACTCAACATGTAAAAAATGTCCTTCATCATCACAACCATCCACTTCCATCCCTTCATATCAGCCCATAGCACATTCATCATCATAAGATCATTCCCCTTCACCTCCTTCATCTCCATCTCATCATGATTTTGGGTCACCTAGTAGGATTGAGGACATTGAGTATAAATGGGCTAGTATGGTTGAGGTTGAGTCATTGCCAAAAACCTACTAGAGAGGCTATAGGCATGTGTTTGCTTCACTTGGAGTAGAAGGGACCATGCCTTCTACATCAACATGACATGTGGACAAAGGTAAAGATAAGGTCATTAAGCCAGTCATTCATGATGAGGAGGACACTCATGAAACAGAGCAGGAATTTTAGCTGGTTGACCTAAATGAGGATGATAATGAAAAATTCATTGACGCAGTCATCAAGGGTAAGGATGTCAAGATTAAGGAGCTTCAAAATAATCTTGACAGGGCTAGATATGTTATACACTTCCTTAAACAAGAAAAATGAGCAATTGAAGATCAAATAGGTCATTGATGAGGTTAAGTATTTAACTGCTCAAAGGGAGGCAGAAAAGGTCAAAGCCATGTTAGATGAAACACTGGAGAAGTATGACTTACTTGATGATGAAGATAAATAGGTACCAAGACAGATACTTAGAACTAGAGGGCTGAAAAGAGCTTTAGCTCTAGAAATGCAAAGAGAAGTTGAGCTTGCTGATCAGCTAGCCCTAAATGAGCAGCTTACTATTGTGATCAATGAGAATAGGGAGCCATGACTTGATAGAGTCAATCAACAATTGGAGAAGTTGCTAGCAAAGGAAAATGAGGATAATGACTTGTTGAGGAGGAAATTCAAACATCATTGGAAGGAGAAAATTTCATTGGCCAAGCTCAAAAGAGCCAATGCAAAAATTGAAGATTTGACCATGAAGGAGAAAAATAAGCTGGAAATCCTTGCCGAGGCTTCCCTCCAAGCTTAGACACATCATAATCAGACATTCCAACAATTTTGAGGCATTTTCTAATTTTTTTTCAAAATCTGGAAATCTCTGTGTTTTTTGAGACAAAATTTTTGCAGAAAATTGGGCATTTGCGCAACGCCCTAGGCGCTACGCAAATAATTGGGACACTTTTTAAGGATAATAAAGGCATAATTGGATTCCTAATGACCCATGCGTCTCCTAAAACCATGTTTCCAGCCTTGGTTTGTAGTTTTGATAGGTGAAATCTCAAAAAACCATCAAAAAATCACCTTTCTGCCCCTTTTTTGACCTAGTCGCTGCGCAAATACAAGTCTTGGGAGAATGAATTTTTGAAGGGGAAAATGACCTCCATTTTCAGAACTTGAGGCATATTAAGAAAGAGGACAGGAAATCATTTCCAACAAGCCATCTTGGGCCTGATTTGGACACTAGTAGATCAGCCAAAAGTGACCCTTAACATGGAGGGTGCAAATGCACAGTGGAGGGTGCAAATGACAAATTTGCTGATTTTTTGCAAGTTTCTCTGAAATTTGAATTTTTTCAAGAAATAATGTTTCTAATCATGTAATTAATGATGGTAAATGTAATTATGTTTGAGATTAGTTTCCTAGGGTAGATTCATCGGGTAAAATTCATCTTTGAGTCATAATGAATTAGTTGAATGTAATGAGGAGTGAGTCACTTGGACCATCCTACACTTTAGTTTGCAGTTCAGTATTTTGTGGATATCTTCCTCACCTCATGGATTCGACCCTTGAGGATGAGTGAAGCTTGTTTTGATGTCTATTTAGTCCATCACTTGACTCTTAGCAAGGGTTTGAATCAGTTTGGATGTTATCTTATTGATCAAGGAACTATTGTACTCAGTTTGGCCAGCTAATAAAGAGGAGTTGCAACTACTTTTTGGGATACATGTGGTATGATGTTTATCATTAGTTTTTCTTCAGTTTCATATGTTAGAATGTGTTGTATTCATGTTCATTACATCTCTATGGTATGATCTCTTTCATGTTTGATAATTAGAACACATGCTTGCTCATGCTCTGTTTTGGGGAATTGATCATAGTTTGTCCATTTTCCTCTATATAGGAAGAATACATCTCCCATGCTCTTCCTAGCTTCTCCTCAGTCTCAAAACCATCCCATCACAATCATATTTAAGTGATACACCTTATGCCTACCTTTCCCCATTGAATCCCTGCAACCCTATCTCATTTTCCCTGACCTAGCTCCCTTGACCTAATTTCTTCATCTAGTGAATACTCCAACCAAATCAAATCAAAACAAACCCTTGCACTCAAATATCTAGCCTAGAAACCCTAATTGCTCCAACCCTCCTGGATGTGACCTATTTTGAGAGAGCCTTATTTGACTTGATACATCTAGCTATCAAGTCAAAAGATTGGTTTGTGGTTACCTCTATTGGGATTCCTTCTTCAGCCTTAGGAATATGGCAGAGTGCTAACATAAACTATCTCCTTTAATGGATAGAGTTATATTAGAGCGCAAATCCAATCCATGTTAACACAGATGGAAATATCTCCAACCATAGATTTAATTATTGGATATGAGCCTTTTTAGGTGGATGTAGATATTTTATTAATCCTTTTTCTTCTGGACAATCATCTTACATTGGATGACTTGTATATTTGTTTATTAGCCGTATTTTTTCCAGGGCATATTGACTTGCATATTGGCATATGGACTTGCATATTTTTCTTATCGATGACCTTCAACTAATATTTAATTATCGATGATGGACAACTTTTATATTTGTTTATTAGGCGTATTTTTTCCAGGGCATATTGACTTGCATATTTTTCTTAACGATGACCTTAAGCCAAGATTTAATTATCGATGGCCGTGCGCCCTCACAAAGTGCTTATTTTTCTTATAGACCACGTTTTAACATCTATTTATTTATTTTTAACTCAACTCTTTCCATCTAATATAACTATATTTAAACTAAGCTACATGGACTAGCTATTATGTAGCACTAGTTACATTTTAATTTTAATTTAATTATTTTCCTAGATTTATTATGGATAAAACTTTAAGTATTGAGGGGATTTTGCAGTGCATTATATTAAATATTATTTTTTTGGGATTCAAGTGCATCAAGTAAGTCATTCATCTATGACCATTTCCATGAGAGGTAGTCGTGACTGACTAATTTCTCGTGATTTTTGAATAGTCCACTTAACACTCATGAGAAATTAGTCAATTACGACTACCTCTCATGGAAATGGTCATAAATGAATGATTTACTTGACGCAGTTGAATCCCAAAAAAGATGATATCTAGAATAAAAAATTATTTGAAAATATCAAAATATATTTTAGATTTGAAAGCCTTAAAAATAACACGTATAAGTTTAAAGATATATTCATATACATAAATGAAGTTTGCCTTGAATTTTTTTTTTTTTGCTAAGTTAGTCTAATTCTATTTATGAAAATATAGTGGTACAAAACTGCTCCAGTTCAGCTGAGCTAGCCTGAAACTGGGCTTGAAAAACAAGCAGAAGTCTGATACTGAGCTGCCCATGTAGGGAAACCAGCTCTATAATAATCATCTCACCGCCCTTGTATAGGGAAATCGGTGTATCAGTAATAATTGTTATGCGACAGTGATAGTAATCTAGAACTACTAGTAACAACAAACAAGAAGCTGTAATATGCTGTATATAACCAGCATCGCTAACAAAATAGAGAGGTTTTAAGACCATACTGCGCCTGATCATTGCTTCTTCAGTTGGAGTGGGTAGGGGATGGCAGTTCCTCCACTATTGGGCAGCTGAACTTTTCATCAGGATCCTCCTCTTCAGTGCTGCTGTTGGGGTCTTCAGCACTTTGTTCTGCTCCAGCTTTTACCTGCATCGAAGATGGGCCAGAAGGGGGGTTGGCTAAGCCAGCGGGATCAGGAGGGCTCTCAAGGGGCGTCGAAGCAGAAGTGGGGTGAAGGTCATCAATGGAGGGATGAGGAAAGAGCGAAACAGGAGCGGAAGCAGGCCATGCTGGAGTGTTGTGGAAGGCATCCTCACGAAGGGTAATAGTGATGTAAGCTGTAATGGAAGGCCGATTAAAAACACTGTCAAACCTCAATTCCGCCCTCTGCGTGGTCTGGCGAATGGAATGACTGCTAGAAGGCAGAGAGGCGGGGGTGGAGAGACGAGAGGGGCTATCAGGTGGCCTACCATGCTCAGAAACAGAGGTGAAATCAGAGAAAGTTCTGCTGGAAGAGGGGTGTTCCCCTGCCGAGCTTCCTCGAGCGCTGCCTCTACGGGCCGTCATACGTTGCCTAAGTCGAGGCATGGCGAAATCCCGTGGAGCTGTGCCGAGAGTCTCGTTAGTCTGGAGAGGAGCGGCAGTGGAATGAGGATCAATACCAAGCTGAGACGCAGCAAGAAGTTGGGACTGAGCAACCGAATTGCTTGAAGCTCCAGGGCAAAAAACGCTGTTTGACAAATGCGCTCCCTTAACAAATTCGATGCAGCTGTAAAGAGAACACCTTCTGCCTGTGGCTGTGCGAGCGCTTGGCTCGTCATAGTGGGCAGGGCATTCACCGTTTAAAGGAACCATACCAAGACGCAAAGAGACTGCAAACTCTGCAAACCATCGAAGCTCTACAAACCATTGAAGGAGGCGTGAACCAGACGGAAGAATGAGCATGTTATGCCGGCGCGAGAGGGAGTTAAGGCCATCCGCCTGCCAATTGAATGCTGTATTAATTACTCCGTGGGTGGCCATGTGGCCTCCACGCGCCAGGTGCCTTGGGATATGGCCGGGGGCATCGGGCTCCATAACTTTAATTAACAACCGCATCCGGTGAGTTTGCCTTGAATTTTAATAATAATAGTTTTAGTTATTTTAGTTAGTCTTATATATGTTTTTTTTTGGAAAGTTTAAGAGATTTTCTAGTTGCCATAGACTAATGTGAATCACCTAAAAAACCAAATTAGTATTCGTTGATACAAAACTACCTAAATACTAGAAATATTAATAACAATAATGGTACTAACCATTAAACACTACCAAATTAAATATGAAAAAGGAAATTTTAATCTTATATAAATAACTTTAATCTTTGAAATTGAATCTTTAATAACATGGCAAAATAACATTTAAAATATGGATATAGATTATGCTATAAAATATATTCATCCTCCTTAACGCATAACATTATTTATCTTAAAATATTTTTTAATGGTAACAATGGCATGTCACAAGATTAGGATGAAGTCATCATATTATACTATCAAAGATAACTTTGTAAGCAATCATGTGGATATGCTTAAATCTAGTGTATTATTAAGTAACTTCGTTATTATTTCAAATTTTACGTTAATGGGGGTAAGCATTTCATTTTATTTTTTATTGAAAATATATTTCAAATATCATCTTGGGCTTTGGATTAAGTATTTAAAAATATTTTATTGTTTAAATTAAATTTCATTATTATTGGAAGTGAAAACTATTAGGTATGATTGGTATTAACCATTAGGACTCACGTATATCTTGTGAATATGGTTTATATTTTGAAGGGCAAATAACATGATTAGAGAATTTTCAGATTGTTTGAGGTTATTCTTACCTAAGTTTTCACTTTAATTTTTAGATCCCTTGATCTTGAAAGAGATGATTTATTGCTTTAGAATGTTACTACAATCATTTAACTAATTATTAGAATACAAAGCAATCCATCTTCTATGGATTTCAAGAATAGAAAAGGCTTGTTTAATGTGTACATGTGTATATGAATGATTAACAACATTATTGAGGTGAGTAAGAATGCTTCCTTATAGTGGAGTCATTTCAAGATTAGTGTTTGACATTTCAATGTTAATGAGAATTTGATAAGATGGTTTTTTGCAATAGTTTTTGAAAGAAAATTGGAGTAGAAGAATTTTTATTAAGTAACTAGGGTGGTTGCTCTCATTTTATTTATTACTATTTTAGTTCTTGTGTTCTTTATAAAAAATAATATTGAATTGATTTAAATAATATTAGGTGAGTAATCTAGTTTTTTATGATTTCAAAAGGTAGCCATTGTGTTTGTTTTTTTAATGGTTGTTTTTCTCGCCTATTTTAATGGTGAACTTTTTCTTTTTACTCAATAAGATATTGGTTTGTTTTATATAGTAATAAATCTATGAAATTGATGTTTTTCCAAATTAAAGCTTCCTTTGAATTCAATAGAAACAATATTTATGTGGATTTAACACAAAAGGTTAGGCACAAAAGTAACCTCCACAAGAACATAGTAGTGCAAATCAATATCACAGGTGGTCTTAAGCCAAATGACACACAATTATAAAGTCAAGAAAAAATTGTGTATATAACATAACATTAAAGGGAAAAATCTTGAGGAGGATAACAAGACTAAAAAGTGACCATGTTAAGGACAAGACGACACTAGTCAAGATCCCCAAGGGTTAGCTCAATTGGTCGAGTCCCCATTGTTAAATCATCTTTACTATTGAGAGGTCACATGTTCAATTCTCTCAACACTCTCAGGGTCAGGCGCCATGATTGAGCCGACGAGAAGTGCTCCCTTCGAGTGGATATACTTGGTAGAAATATTATGTGGATGTGGTCATCGATCTTTGGGGCCCATGAACCACATTATAAAAAATATGTCACTAGTCAAGGTCGTCCAAGGTAGGGCCCCATGCAAAAATTGGGTGATCAACACTGGTAGGTTGAACATATTTTTTGTCTATTTGTAGATCATCACTTAGGCCCTTTTGAAATGGCTAGGTATAGGGTTGGAAATTTCTTTCCATTGCATTATGAGGGTGGAGACCATATTTTTCCATGCTCACATTTCTTGCACACCTGTATATCAACCTAATGGAGAAGCCTACTATCTCCTTGATGGAAACTCACTAGGGTGGGCCATAAAAGGTTAGTAATATAAATATGTGACTCTTTAATCATAGTACATGGGGGGTTGATGCACATGTTGTAGAAGTTACTTGAGATGACTCATCTTACTCCATACCTTATGAGTTTGCACTAAAATGTGCAATGACAAATTAACACATGTCAAGGATTCATTATACTAAGAAAATCTTGTTTAATGGGTCATTGAATTAAATTTAAAATCATTTTGTTTCTTCTAAAGCTAAAATAATATCTCAAACCTAACAATCAATTAGGAAAATTGGATTTACGTAACTTCCAATATAGCGAGTCTCCTAGCAAGGTAGCCCACCATGTTATAGAGATAGGGGGATATTGTTGGGAAAACACCTCAACTAGGCTCATGATGACTTAGTAATGGCATATAATCAAAATAAATGTTTGATAGTTTCAACATGCCCATACTATGTACAACGCAATTTTTGTGCATCTAGATATTCCATCTCTTATCATGGATGCTTCCCGTGGTTAAACACTAGACAAACAATGTTTTTTTGTAATGAGGTTTTTCAATACCAACCATGTTAGAGTTTATAAATACTCCCTATGTGTAAGTGGAAACTCGCCAATTATTAAGGAATCCAATTTAAGTTTATGTGAGATAGAAATGCGTGACCCTTAAATAATACTATAGAGATTTAGTAATCATTGAAGCACATAAAAATAAAATATATATGATTAATGGTAATTGATGGAATCAAATAATCTAATTAATAATAACAAGATATTGTGAAATTAATACAAATATATTATTAAATTTATATTTAAGCTATATTAAAATTAAATTAAAACATTATTAATTCATATTACAAATAAGATAGAGTTAAAAATAGGTTAGATAGATTAGAAAAAAAAAATATTAATAAAAACTAGCATAGATTCATCTTAATTATGGATCTACTCATCTTAATTATGGATCTACCAAGGGCCCAAGGGATCACTCTTTTCATTTTAAAAGAGGTTTGCACCTCAGGAAATATAAATGTAATTATTAATTTTATGTTTTTTATTTTATTTTTAGGAAGTCAAAATGTTAAAGATTACAAAATCTCTAGCATAATGGGATCAAATGTTTACATAGGAGTTTAGGTATAAAGATTACAACATCTCTACCATACTGGGATCAAATGTTTACATAGGAGTTTAGGTATGAACCTCAAATACAAATATTTTTTTTCATAAAAAATGAATTGGATAAAATATAATATCACAATATTTATTATCACCCCTACCCAATAAAAAGTAATATTATAATGTTATATTTCACTCAATATAACCTAGTAAAAAGTGGATGGAGGTAGGAAAAAATATTAGTTAAAATGTAATTATTACATTTCCCCCACCTCTTAACATATCCAGACAAATGCCCAACACTAAAAGTTTTACCTTTACAAGCTACATGGATTCAACTCTATGAGTAATTATGCATCTACATATAACATCAAACTAAGATGGATCTAGGCTAGTTTAATTTCCCCCTTAAATACGTTATATTCCACATGAATACCATGGAGTCTTAAAACAATGGGTAAATACCTTGGGTCACTTTTTATTTTTTATTATTATTTAATTTTTATATGGTTATTTTTATTTTATTTTCACCAAAAGTTAAAATGTTTAAATTTTACACATTTCTAGTATACAATAGGCATAAGATCTTTGCTCAATGAAATAATTACATATATCCCTCATATTAAAAAGTTTCAATTACTTTATCTCACTATATAAAGTTTGATGTAAAATAAATGTGAAAATTGAAGTATTTTATTTATGGTCCACTGCGAGGCTTGTCCTACAAACAAGGGGGTCTCATACACCAATTTGGCGTAGCTTGGTCATGTATATATATATATATATATATATATATATTATTTTACTATGTTGGTTTTGAGAAACACACTAATAAAATGTTTTAACTATAAGAAATTTTTTATTTTCACTTGTTTTATATAATATATACATAATTGATATTGAAATATTTTATTGTTGATTCCACTCTCCACATTAAAATGTTAATGGAATACATATATCCATTATGATTTTCTCTCTCTCCCCCGGCGGCGCCCCCCCCCCTCCCACACACACATATATTTGTTATTAATATTTTTTTAATGTTACATGTCAATTCCATATTAAACATTGAAGAATTGCAAATTTCCCGATCTCTTGAATTAGAAAGCATATATTAATGGAATAATAACACACTATATATCTCTCTTGTATATTGCATGTCAACTAAACATAGATGAACTACACAACATATAATATCAATACTATTATTTGTTCATGTCATTTGTTAACTTTGTATTAAGTAGTAAGGGAATTACATTATTTACCTCATATTAAAAAGTGTGTTTTTTAAAAAAACTTTCAATTACTCTTTTGTTTTTTTTGACTTTAGGCACTTTGCATTACTTCAAATGAGAATTACATAAAATAAAAATTGCATGTTGTTGTTTTGTCTAAAGGGAAACCAGACCAGTAATATAAGTTCAAAGTCTAAGTTTGCTAAGACCTAATCTAACTAGAGCATCTCAGAAATAGAAACTTAAAACACGGTTTGGTGGTCTGGTTGTGCAGACAGCCATTTGTTAATTTTTTTTAGGCACTTTGCATTACTTCAAATGAGGATTACATAAACAAAAAATTGTATGTTATTGGTTTGCCTAAAGGGAACAAAAAATTGTATGTTGTTGGTTTGCCTAAAGGGAAACCAAACCACCAGACCAATAACATAAGTTCAGATTCTTAAGGTTGTTAAGTGCATATTGTAAATAGAAACTTATAAACACAATATGGTTGTGCTAGACCTTAATATACTTCTGCATGAGAAGACAAAAAAGACTAATAGTATTGCAAACATAAAACTAGTGAACCATACAAACTACAAAACAAAATCTCCAAGCATCTACCCTAGCTAGTCACTACTGTCATTCGAGGAAAAGAAGATGTTGGTTTATCTCTTAGCTATAATGATCAATGTGGGGTTTCGTTCCATGATCGATGGAGTGACAAGAGTGCATGCGATGCCATTAAGGTTAGGGCGGGGCAGGGGGATGCTCACTCCTAGGCAGCTTCCGTATGGGACTCACGATTAATCCAAAGCCTCACGGGTCTTAACAGTTGTGAGGTGAGACATTATTAGAAATTTGAACCTAGACATTATTAGAAATTTGAACCTGATTGGAGAAGATAATAATCGTTATACCCAACCACCCAAGATAACATCAATTGATTTACTTTCAATTACTTTATCTCTCTATATAAAATTGATTTAAAATTAAGCTGAAAATTCTTGATTTTAATTATAATCAGCATTGATTTTTTTTATTACTATTTTTAATTTGTTTTTTTTTTGGTGTAAAATTTGACTTTGTATTACTGAATAAAACCATTACAAAACATGAGTCTTTGTGTCACTGGCCTACCCATAGGAAATACCAATAACACAAGTTGAGTTGCTTAAGATTACAAATGTTTCACTTAATAATCTTATCAAACAAAAGGAAATAATAGCCAAATCCCATGCTACATTGCAAGGAGTTAGAAAATGTTGATTATGTTCTACTAATGCAAAAACTAAAATATATTGACCATGGATAATTGAAACATAATAGAAAACCATATCAAGACTTGGGAGGCAAACCATAGTTGAGCTCCAGCGACAGGGGCCTACTAACCACTAGCTAGAAATCACGAACCACGAACCAATGAAAAGCCACACACCACGAATCATAGAGCCACTGAGAAGTGAGGCCACAAGCTACTAGCCACACGATACTAGCTACCAAGAAGCAAGTACGAGAACAGCATATATGTGGATATTTAAAGTGCCGCGGGATAGAAAATGAGTTTTTGCAATCGTTATTCCTACAACCAACAACATAGAACCGGTCCGTAAACCATAATTGCTGGCCACTAGAGTTTATTGACACCCTGATCCTGAGCCCAAACCCACCATCAATAATTTCACAGCTAATTGAGGATTAAGAAGAGTATGGTGACCTTTGACGACTCCCAAATTTATGACCAATGAGAAGGAAGTGCACTTCTAAGTCAAGAGAAAATCGAGGAAACACATTGAGCAGGAATTATAAGAACCCGTGAATTGTAACAAAACAAAGAACCCTCATAATGGTGAAATTGGGGGGCTAATTTAGATTCCAAAGCCACCCTGCTTGCGAGGGAGGTCAAACGTGAAGCCAATTGTAAGGTACCAAAATATCTAATTAAAGAGTGAGTAGAGAGGATGAGTTTTACAGGCATGACGGCCCTATAATAAACAAACAAATTACATCTTATCCTATGACAAACACCTTTCAGGATGGAGGCCAGAGAGAGGACACCAACTCACCATGACGCCATTCTTGTCTGGTGCAGCAAGAAACCTCTTCATATAATTATGCAGTGTCATTATTTTCCCGCGAGCCAAGCAATATTTGGTGTACAATGACCAAGGCCATACTGATGTGTGATGTGAGCATCATTACATAATTTAACCAAGCATGCTTGTCAATTAAATGACTGCCCAAGTGGCTACCCCTACCACTTAACTTTGACCGCTCGACGACAAATGTCAGATTTAAACACCCGTCTTGGAGGACTATTTTGAACTTTTTTAATATAAGTATTATTTTTTTATTTTTAAATGTAACATTATAGGAAAACAACTCCCACACACTAGGCTATAGAGCATCTTTAGATGCAATAACTAACATTAAATCATTTAAATAAAATATTAATAAATTATATATATGAAATGATTCCTTTTGTGAGAAGATAAATCTTGATATTGCATTTTCAAAATATTCACATTGAAAATTTTCTAGTCAAATGAGCCACACTTATAGCTTGAAACGTTGACTAGAAAAATTTCAATGTGAGTATTTCATAAATGCAATATCAAGAAATGACTCTTTTCTAAGCATTTTTTTGATCAATTTCATCCAAATCAGATAAATATATTTAAGAATCATAGGATTAAGTTGTTTAATTTAAAATGTTCAAGCACCTCATGGGTTTTCAGGGTGCTAGATCAATTTATGCATTTTAAACAATAAGAAATCATAATCTCATTGGAAGTTGTATTGCCAAATTTCGGTCAAAAGAATTATTTCCTCTATTAGTTAGACTATATATATATATATATATATATATATATATATATATATATATATATATATATACATGCATTTTAAACAATAAGAAATCATAATCTCATTGGAAGTTGTATTGCCAGATTTCGGTCAAAAGAATTATTTCCTCTATTAGTTAGACCATATATATATATATATTAAACAATAAGAAATCATAATCTCACTGGAAGTTGTATTGCGAAATTTCGGTCAAAAGAATTATTTCCTCTATTAGTTAGACTATATATATATAGTCAACTGAGTTTATTTCGGGTAGTTGGGGGGCTCCTCACTATTCTCTCCACCCGAATTCAATTTTCAAAAGTTATGTGTTAAGTTCATGTCAAATATATTGTTCTAATGACTTGGATTCTTATTGAGGTGTGACCTTGAATCCAGAAGAATTACTTTCACTTTCTCTTGCATATGAAATAAATAAGAAGAAATAGTCAATCAAGTTTATTTCAAGTAGTTGGGAGGAATGATCACTATTCTCCCTATCCAAATTTAATTCCAGCAAGTGACATGTTGAGTTGATATCAAATATGTTATTGTAATGGCTTGGGAGGAATGACCACTATTCTTCCTATCCATATTTAATTCCAACAAGTGACATTTTGAGTTCATATCAAATATGTTATTGTAATTGCTTGGGAGGAATGGTCACTATTCTCCCTATTGAGATTTAATTCCAGCTAGTGACATGTTGAGTTCATATCAAATATGTTATTGTAATGGCTTGGAATCTTATTGTTGTACGACTTTAAATCCTCAAAAATATCTTATCTTTATTTTTGTGTATAAACTAAAGAGTAAAATACTTAACTACATGAAAATAAATTAATTAATAAAATTAATAAGAAAACGATAATGAGAAAAAAAATTAACAAAAAGTAAATTGATGTTATAAATTATAAACCTAATTCAACATAGAAATGAAATAATAATATAAGTATAGGAGAAACTATTAATAAGGAGTTAATAAATAGATAATAATTGGATTAAATTAAATAATGAAGGTCATATGGAAAATAGAATGTAATAAAGAAAACATAATGCTTAATTATAAAATTAATAATAACTTTCTTTATATAAGCTTCGTAGGTCCTCTTGATTCATTCATTTTCAAAAGCAGGTTACATCCATGAAAGACGTTCGTTGGCCTTAACCCACCCATTGGGAAACCAAGTTTGTTGGCCACCGAAACACATTATAAGCCATCCAAAACCTCAGTAGCCTAAGTTTGTCTAACAAGGTCTTATAGGCCTGAATATCTAAAAACCAATTTTCATCTACATCTACTTAGCTGAAATATACAATATTGGTCGTCATATACATCACAAAATTAAAAAAAAACAACAATAACAAAACTAACAACTAATCATCATCAGAGGAATCCATAGGGGTGAGGTCCTTAACACTAGATCCAGGTAATTATAATTGGGGGAGGCACAGAATGTGCTTTTCTATAAGGCCAAGGCGAACATTCTCTTGCCATATTTGGAATTGAATCAGCTACAATTCCTTCTGAATTTCCTGAAGACCTGGGTCTGATTTTCCAGGGTTAAATGAAAAAGTCATAATGGAATTATCCACAAGACTCTTCATAAGCCAATATATATGCATTGTTTGTTTATACTGGGTGGTGCATCCACGAGTATGACCAGGGTCTAGAGCGAGAGCTCACCAGTCCTCTGTAGAAATTTATTAATACTGATATGTATTACCGGATTCTCCTGATCTAAAAAATTAATCTTATGTTAAATACATAATCCTTTCACTTAATTCTTTTCGAAAATTAAGTTGCCAATTGCAAACACATGAAGAAAATCAATTGCACATAAACAAGATGTTTTACTGGGAAAGCTTAAAGCTAAAAACCCTAACTATCATATATTATGTATATCATGGAATCATGTAACAATCTCATACAAAGCTTAGTACATCAAGATTTCAGTACAATATACAATCGTCACACACTCTCATGCAGAAATTTGCATATCTATGCACCAATTTCTTGCCTCCTGACAGCATGCCTCCACTACGCAATCCCTGCCGAAGAAGACCCCTGAATGAATTGGATCTTGCCTTGCTTGCACTGCGCAATCCTCATTTGAAACTCCAATGTCTGTGTAGATGCATTGAATGCATCACCATAGTCACAAAAGATAGTCCATCTCACCCTTTCACCTATCTCTCCACTAGGTATCCACTGGAACTGACATTCAAGTAGTTAACTTTTGTATTTGTTCAGTTGCAAGTGAGTCTCTAGTTGTGAATTAATTAAATAATTAATTCACTGAACTCTCACCAGTGTATCTTTAGTTATATCTAGATACAACTAGCAGAACTGAGTTTAACTAACTTAACTAAGTTAAACTAAATAACAACTCACATAAATACTCTTCCAACTCTGTCACAACTTGCCACTATCAGTTATCACTGTGTCCTCCATGCATGAGTCACCAAACACCCTAGGAATTGTGTAATTCCTTCAGCCCACTGATGTGCCACACCTGTTCACTGAAATAAAATGCTCCAAGAGAATAAGTTGATATTTAGAGTTTGATTATTATTAAGGGATAAATATAATGAACATGCATCTATTTTTATATTAGCGATCTATAAATAGACTTCACCCAATCTTATAAAAATAGAAATTCATCCAAAGATAGAATTTTCTCAACCATCTAGAATCAGCATCCTGCTAACTTTAGAATATGCTCACCATTCTAAAAATAGGCATACACCTAAAAATATCATGCGGGGCCCACTTAGTGAAGGTGCTTAATTTTCACTAAGCTCATCATCTTGTTGAATCTCAACACTCCCTCTCAAGAAGATAGGGATTATCCTTCACCCCGATCCTGCCTCTATGGTATTCGAATTTTCTCTTGCTGAGTGCCTTCATTAGAATATCTGCATCCTGATCTTCCGTAGGAATGTACTGAAGCATCATGATCTTCTACTACACACAATCTCTGATATGATGATACCAGATATCTATATGCTTAGATCTATCATGAGACACAGGATTAATTGAGAGTTTAATGCAACTCTGATTATCATAATGAATCACTGTAGGACCTAAATGAGAACTGAAAAAATCGACTAGGATCTTCCTCATCCAGATAGCCTCACATGCAGCTTGACTTGCTGCCATGTATTCTGCTTTCGCTGAACTGAGTGCCACAAATATTTGTTTCCTACTGTACCAAGAAATTGCTGTAGATCCAATACTGAAAACCCCTCCTGATGTTCTCTTTCTGTCCGTTGGGCTGCCTGCCAAATATGCATCCGTGAAGACATGCAAATTAACCTCATCCGTCTGTCTGTACCATAAACCATACTCAGATGTGCCCCAGAGACACCTCAGGACATGCTTGCCATCCTTCCAAAAGAGCTTGGTAGGCTTAACCATCGCTTGATTAAGCTGGTTCACTGCATAGCATATTTCCGGTCTTGTATTAACTAAATACATGAGCGAACCCACCAACTACTGATAAATAGTGGCATCCACTACCTCTGCCGATGTAGCATCCTCTTTCCTCCAATTTCCTGGAAGAGGAGTATCCATGGGCTTACAGTCCCTTATGTGAAACTTACCAAGTATCTCCCGAGCACACTTGCCTTAAGACACAAACAGTTCACCTTCTTGCTACCATATTTCCAATCCAAGGAAATAATGAAGGAGGCCCAAATCCTTCATCTCAAACTCCTTTGCAAGGTCCTCCTTGTATGAGTGTATCAACTACTCATCACCCGTTAGTATTAAATCATCAACATAAAGAACAATGATTAAAAGCTTACCCTCCACCACAATTTGGTATAGGTTTGCATCTGCCTCACTCTTGGTGAAGCCAAGTCCAGTGAAATAGTTGTCGATGCGAGTGTACCAAGCACGGGGTGCTTGCTTTAGCCCATACAACGCTCTTTTGAGTCTGCACACATGCAAATCGCTGCTGAAGATTTCAAATCCTTCAGGCTGCTCAATGTACACTTCTTCCTCAATGATCCCTTTAAGGAACATAGTCTTCACATCCATCTGATGAATGTGCCAACCCATCTGCACTGAGAGATCAAGGATGGTCCTTATGGAAGAATACCGTGAGACAGGTGCAAAGGTTTCTTCATAATCAATCCCCTTGATTTGTGAGAAGCCCCAGGCAAAAAATATTGCCTCATACTTCTCAACACTCCCATCAGCAGCTTGATTTACCTTGTAGATCCATCTCGAACCTACCACTAATTTAGCCACTGGTCTTGGAATAATCTCCCAAGCACTGTTTCTGACAATGGAGTCATACTCCTCCACCATAGCATCTACCCATGTGGGCTCCTGTGCTGATTCCTCAAAGGAAGATGGCTTTGTCACGATACACTTGCTCATAAGAGCCATGTATCCAGTAAATCGGTCAGGTGACTGTCTCTATTTGTGCTGTGATGTAGGGACTCCTACATTCTCTGTCACATCAAGCTTCAACCTCTCAGCTTCTGTGGTACGCTTCCTGCATATTCTGATGTTTGGTTTTGCATGAGTGGACTCCTCCACTCCATGAATCTCCTCCTGTGGTTGATCCACATCTAGAGGCTCATCTTTGGGAGCAAGTAGCTCCTCTTCTACATGCAAGCGTAGCTCCCTCTCAAGCGACAAATTCATGGCCTTAACCTCATTGAATTTTATATCCCGTCGCACCACAATCATCTGACTATTTGGAAAATACACACGATAATTATGGGGTATTTCTGTGTACCCCACAAATATCCCAACTTCTACAGTCAGCTCCAGCTTCTTCCTGGCGTCCTTGGTCACATGAACATAAATAGATGAGCCAAATATCTTTAAATGAGAAACATCCGCCTTCTTACCAGTAAAAGCTTCTTCAGGTGTACTCATGCTAAGTACTCTATGAGGACAACAGTTTTGCACATAAATCGTAGTGTTGCATGCTTCCGCCCACAACTGCATCGGTAGGCCCTGATCATGCAACATAGCTCGTGCAACACCCACGATCATTCTGTTCTTCCTCTCCGCAACCCCATTCTGCTATGGGTTATGAGGTGCTATGAGTTCTCTTTGAATTCCTTCTTTGCTACAGAAGTCTTTGAATTCGTTCGAGATATATTCACCACCATTATCGCTCTGCAGAGCCTTCACTTGCTTCCCCGACTCCTTCTCCACCAATGCTTTAAACTCACAAAACTTTGAGAATGTTTGATCCTTCTTCTGAATGAAGAAGATCCAGCATCTACAAGAATATTCATTAACAAAAATAACATAATACCTATGTTTTGCTGTTGAAGCAACCGAGAAAGGTCCACACATGGCTGTGTGAATTCTCTCTAGGATCACCGAAGCACGGTTCTCCTTCTCATGAAAGGTGTTCTTCACAAACTTACCCATAGTGTATCCCTTGCACTAATCTAAATGCGCAAGAGTACCCTTGGGAAGTCCAGTAGAAATCTGCTGCAAAATCTCCAGGGCGCCATGGTGAAGATGGCCTAATCTCCTGTGCCATAATTCACCCTCATCCCGGCTCACCACTTCTTCTGCTTTGCCCATCATTGCAGCGTAGCCATCTACCTCCAGCTTGTAGATATTCTTAACTTGAATCCCTATCCTCTTGGTTTGACCCATTTTTTTTATGTCGCAAGAAAGATTTTCCCTCGCTGAAAACAATGTCATAAGCTTTGTCCTCCAACATCGCGACTAAGACCAAGTTCTTCTTCAGACCTGGAACATGCATAACATCTTTCAAAAGAAATGGTTTACTTGACTCCCTCTCAAAGGTAATGGTTCCAATGCCGGTCGCACTGTATCGACCATCGTCTCCCATCTCTATATGCATTTGGAGATCTTTCTCCTCCAAGTCACTAAACAACTCCTTGTATCCCGTCATGTGGAAGGAAGCACCACTATCAAGATACCACACCGATCCCATTGTGCTTGATACCAAGCATATGATCAAAGAGAAATCAAGTTCAAATTGCGAGGCAAGGGCCTCACCAGTTGCAGCTCCAACAAACTTCTTGTTCTTCTTTTTCTGTGGGCAGTTAGTGGCAAGATGCCCATGTTCGTGGCAGTGAAAACACTTGACCTTGGACAAATCCAGCTTCTTGACTTTAGCCTCAAATTTTGGTTGGGATTTCTTCCGCTTCCCTTTCCTTGCTTTGGCAGCCAAATTGCAGTTCTCTTCATAATCATTCTTTGATGAAGAGCCATCCCTGGTATTCCGCCTTATCTCCTCCTGCACAATATCCGACCAAAGTCTCTCCCAATCCAGCAGTTTCTCCCGTCCATTGACAGAGTCTTCATAGTTGTGCCAACTCTTCGGAAGCCTAAGGAGAGCCAATCTCACCAAATCATCATCCGCAATTGTAATTCCCACACTCCCCAGCTTATCCCTACATTGGACAAACTTCATGAGATATTTTGGAATACTGTCGCCCTTCTCCATTTTTATTTTTCTGAGCTTATCTTTCAGCACCAACTTCCTATGGTTGCTTCTGCTTTAGAAAAGATCTGTCAAAGCCTTCCACATTGCAAATGGAGTGGCTTTACCGTTAAGGCTTGACATAATGTGGTCTTTCACACCTTCCAACAAAATTCTTCTTGTCTTCGCTACCTTCTTTTTCCAGGCATCAAGTAATGCACCATCCATCGAAGTGGGCTTAGGAACATTGCTATCGATGAACTCCTTCAGACCATTATCTTCAAGCATTGCCTCCATCCAGTCCTTCCAGGATATGTAGTTGGAGCTGCCTTCGAGTGCATACTCCAACTGTAGCCCATTTAAAGCCATTTCAACGAATACTCATCTTTCGCACCAAGAAATTCTTGCAACAAATTCGAATTGTCCACCAACACAAAACTCAACACCACTTCAATATTGCAATCTTCAGTGATTAACACTGCTCCGATACCATGTAGAAATTTATTAATACTGATATGTATTACCGAATTCTCTTGATCTAACAAATTAATCTTATGTTAAATACAAAATCCTTCCACTTAATTATTTGTGAAAATTAAATTGCCAATTGCAAACACATGAAGAAAATCAATCGCACATAAACAAGATATTTTACCGGGAAAGATTAAAGCTAAAAACCCCAACTATCATATATTATGTATATCGTGGAATCATGTAACAATCTCATACAAAGCTTAGTACATCAAGCTCTCAATACAATATACAATCGTCACACACCGTCATGCAGAAATTTGCATATCTATGCACCAATTTCTTTCCACATGACAACCTGCCTCCACTATGCAATCCCTGCTGAAGAAGACCCCTGAATGAATTTGATCTTGCCTTGATTACACTGCGCAATCCTCATTGGCAACTCCAATGTCTGTGTAGATGCATTGAATGCATCACTATATTCACAACAGATAGTCCATCTCACCCTTTCACCTATCTCTCCACTGGGTCTCCACTAGAACTGACATGCAAGTAGTTAACTGTTGTATTTGTTCAGTTGCAAATGAGTCTCTAGTTGTGAATTAATTAAATAATTAATTCACTGAAATCTCACTAGTGTATCTTTAGTTACAACTAGATACAACTAGCACATCTGAGTTTAACTCACTTAACTGAGTTAAACTAAATAACAACTCACATAACTACTCTTCCAAATCTGTCACAACTTGCCACTATTAGTTATAATTGAGTCCTCCATGCATGAGTCACCAACCACCCTAGGAATTGTGTAATTCCTTCATCCCACTAATGTGCCACACCTGTTCACTGAAATAAAGTGCTCCAAGATAATAAGTTGATATTTAGAGTTTGATTATTATTAAGGGCTAATAATAATCGACATGCATCTATTTTTAGATTAGCGATCTATAAATAAACTTCCCCTAATCTTCTAAAAATATAAATTCATCCAAAGATATAATTTTCTCAACCATCTAGA
Source organism: Pinus albicaulis (assembly GCA_034641835.2). NCBI lineage: Eukaryota > Viridiplantae > Streptophyta > Pinopsida > Pinales > Pinaceae > Pinus > Pinus albicaulis. Next base: position 812,784,003 of record CM076579.1, on the reverse strand, counting down.
ATCAACATCCTGCTAACTTTAGAATATGCTCACCATTCTAAAAATAGACATACACCTAAAAATATCCTGCAGGCCCCACTTAGTGAAGGTGCTTAATTTTCACTAAGCTCATCATTTTGTTGAATCTCAACATCCTCCACCTACACTTCAGTTTCAACTCGTTGATTAAGATCAGCCTCCCATGATGAGATCAATTGTTTCACTTAGGCTTGAGTGAGAATATTATATTCTTGAACCACTTCCTAAATTACGTGAGCGTCTGACTTGCGAGCATTTCTCTTCAGTGGTTGAGTTGAGGAGGAGCCTTTGTTGCCACAGTTGTCATTCTTCCTGCCATGACCCCGACCTTTGTTACCAGATGAGCTAGCACCAGGGGATGGACAAACCATTTTTTTTATTTCCAAATTGAACAAGCTATAAGTCGACCAACATAAAAGGAAGACCGAGGACCAATTCTGGTCTTTGTACCCGTGTCCACAATTTAAACACAGATTAAAATAACCTGATTGCAAAGAAATTAAAAAGATGCAAGAGATAGATATTTTAATGAAAATTCATGGTAGAAAGGCATAAATTCAACCAGGGAGGCCTCCAACACTAGTTTAAACAATTGTTTAGCACTACATGCTCAGGATTTCCATAATACAGAGAGAGATGAAGTGACTTCTTCTGATATAGAAAAATATGTTAGAGACCAGCTCCACGAGCCACAAACCCTTACATACCACCTCATGGATAGAGTAAATCAAATACATGAAGTGTACTTTCATAGCTATGCTCAGAATGGAAACAACATGAAAATATCCCGCACTTTTCACGATACAATCCTTCTCTACGCGACAATTAACCCAAAATCGAACATACATGCCCATTCTAGATAGTAAAATGCCAAAGAAAATGGATACTAGCATAGAAACATCACACACAACAAAGACAAAAACTACTGAGACTTTCCAATTTTCCATGCACCCTTTTTTGTTTCGTTCAAAATTCCAATTACCAGTTGCATCAATGCCATTATAGTGAAGAACATACCGAAAAAACCACAGTCATTGAGGTAAAGGATTAGAAAAGGAAACATAGTCAACTTCGAACGTCATTACCTAGAGAGACTTGGTCTCGTCCTGAACATCACAACACCAAATCAGTTGATCAGAGATGAATGAATGAGTCGGACGCCTGAAAATACCCTTTAGAAACTCACACCAGACTAGGACATATGTGCTTAGGATATTAACTTCCCCTTCTACTTGGAATTTATGAGCTTTGTAGCTCCTCCCTGCCTCATTTAACATGCAAATTCCTCATACCATCCCACTACAATGATCACATATGCGAAGCCTGGGAGGTGGTCACCCTTTGTCCTTGCTAAAGGTCTTCTCAATCATGTTGCAAATCCCGAGAAGGATATTGAACCACGTTGCACCCCGATCGAGAAAATTAATAATTAAATTAAATAATATGACAATGTTAAAATAAAATGAGAATCATAAATAAAAAAAAAAAAAATTACTTTGGAATTTTTTTAATCAAATGTTATAGAGAAAAGATAAGGAATAAAATATTGAGAAAAGTTGGATATCAAAGTAACTAGTTAGAAATATTAATCTAGAAATAACTAGGAATTTGGTCGACGTCTCAAGAATGCAAAGGGTCTTATTATTTTTAATACTTCTAAATTATTGTTTTAGGATCTTGTTTTAGGAACAAAACTTAAAATTTTCCTAATGGCTATGAACTTGGGAATATGATTAGTGATCCCATGAATGAAAGCAAGTAAAATTTCTTCTTGGGTAGGAGAAGAAAAGAGAAAATTATTTATTTTAAATTGAAGACAAAATGAAAACTTTTATTGAATTAACGAATAAAATAGTCATTGGCTTGGAGGGCATTAGTGAGATTGGATTTTTATTTGTTTAATATTTAGGGGTTACAAATTTGAATGGCTATGAATACACGATTTTTAATAACAATCGATCTTTGAGCAAGATAAGGTGGGATTAGGAACTTGGTGGTAGTGGGAATGATGGTTGAATAGAACATCCAAGAAAGTGAGTGAGTTATCTTATTGGTTTTTATGGTAAATTAAATATGGGGGGATAAATTTATGAGATGGTCAATGAATGATTTTAGGGACAAGTGGCCATGGGGCCAAATGGTGAAGAATAATGTTAGCAGTTTAATGAGAACTATAATCTCAAAATAGAATTCTAGTCCAACTACACAAAAAACATGAAAAAATAGTCTAAAATTGAAAATTCATGATACTACATAAACCTATAACCTTTTTTTAGGGTTATAATTTCAACCATTTTCATCCATGGTATCAAAAATCAAAGTAATCAATATCAAAAACCTTAAAATTTAATGAAAAACCTTAAAATTCTAATATTTTTCAACCATAAAATTAAAACAAAATATCATTCTAATTTTTTCGTCCCTAAATATGGGTGAAGTGTTCGCCCGAAACATCGGACACATCAAGGACATGAAACAATATTCCAAAAGAAGCTCTCAACATCATCATATTATTGACTATGAAAACCTACATGCGAAAATATCAAGATTACAAAAAACCTTAAAATTTTAACATTTTTCAACCATGCAATTAAAGACCAAATATCGTAACTACCACAGACCAGGAAAATCAATATTTAAATTAGAGAGTTGTTTTATCAAGAGAAATTTATTTTTCTAAGGTTCAAATTATCACTCATTTGAGATCTTAGAATAAGACAATTTGACCCCTTTCCAATGGAGCAGTAAAATTGAAATATTGTTCTAATTATAGCTTATAAAACCATCATTAATCCACATAAAATCTAAAAATAATACAACATAAAAAAATTGAGTTGTCTTTAATGCGGCTTTTTGGAAGCTTTTCTGGTGGAATTTTCCGGTCTAATTTCTCGAAAGTCCGGTAGGAATTCATTGAACTCACAAGCTTGACGAGTAACCCCTGTGCGATCGAAGTGTACTAGGGGTTTTTCAGGGTGCTGAATCCACATATACATTCAAGAAACCATTTTAAATAACACAAATCAAAATTTCACCTCAAATTTTTCGGTTGGATTCCGACACCCAAAAATCCAAAAAGTCACATTAAAGACAACTCCAAAATTTTTTAATTCAAAATATGAAATAATTGAAAGAAAAAAACTTTTCAAAGCCATATTTTTAAATTGAAACAAAAAATTTAAAGCAATTTAAAAAATATTAAACAAAATTATAAAAAGAAAAAATCCCTAAAAGCACAAGCGAAAATATGAACGAAAAAAATAAAAATAAAAAAATGGAAAATTGATTTTATATACATATAAAATTAAAACCACAAACCTCTGTCTCTATCCCTCAATATTTATATGCATACCACCCACATGCAGGAGACCTATGAAAGAAAAAGACACATTCGCTTCAATAGAAGTAAAGTTGACCTCTTCTTAAGGGATATAGAGAGGGATTTAGGCTCCATGACATATAATAATAACATTGAACAAATTTATTACCATTTCCATTTCCAATACCATTAGTAAGTTCTCTAATGAAACTTCATTTAAGAAGACTAATAGAAATTTCAATCCATGGTATGACAAAGATTGTAAGATTGCCAGGAAAGTGATCAAAGATGCTCCTAATGAAATCATTAAGCTCATAAATAAAAATATATACCAAAATCTCATCAAGAAGAAGAAAATCCTATATTTTAATAAAATATAGGATTATCTTCTTCACCTTTCTAAATTCGCGCCCAACAAATTTTGATGGAATGTGCTTGTTCGTAAAACCAAAGATAATCATTTTATCCCCTTAGAAAACTGGGACAAGTATCTTAAGAAGTTGTATGAATTTTTGGACACTATGGGAACCCCCTTAGTCACTCCAATTAAGGAGGATGTATTATCTCTGGATGATGTTGAGTCTGGTATTAATAAGCTCACTAATGGGAAAGCTAAATATATTGAAGGATACCAAGTTGATATCCTTAAAATGGGAAGATCTATCCTCAATCCTCATCTCCGCAAGCTTCTCAATTTGGCTGTAACGCATGGCTTCCCTTAGCTTTGGATGCAAACCCTTATTATGCCTATCTTTAAAAATGGGGAAAAAATGGTTCTATCTAACTACAGGACCATTATGATTAGCAACATCCTCACCAAGTTTTATGGGCTCATTTTGGAAAAGAAGCTTATATTTTGGCTTGAAGGCCAGGGAAAAAGAGCTAAAGGACAAGCTGTTTTTAGGAGACATAACTCGATTATTGACTATCTTGTCACTGTTAGAATAATTGCGGAGGAATGTCGCAATAGTAAAGTCGATATCTTCTGTTGTTTTGTGTACTTTAGAAAATCTTTCGACATTGTTCGTCGAGATAAACTTTGGGAGAGACTTAAAAAGATCATGGTCCCTCTTGAGTTGAGGATTGTTGTGATTCGTCTCTATGATATCATCAATGCTAATCTTAAGACCAACAATAGGTGTTATAAAGACATTAAAAGCAATATCTGAGTTAAGCAATGGTGTCCCCTATCCCCTACCCTTTTTGGCATATACATCGACAAGCTAGAGGAGTGTATAGAGACTTCGGGATGCAAGGGGACTGAGCTTGTTGGTGTTCTCATTAATCTTCTCCTTTATGCCGATGATATCATTATTTTTACAAAAATTCATGATGACCTTGACATGAAGCTTTAGAATCTTCATGTCTACTTCTCCAAGATAAGTATGACAATTAGTGCCGAAAAGACTAAAGTCATGATCATTAAATCCAAAAATATCACCCAGGGTAGTTTCGTGTATAATAATTTGTGCTTAGAGAAGGTTTGTTCTTATAAATATTTGGGCATTGACTCCCTTGTCAATTCACTGGAATTATAGCATCGAGAAAAGGATTATTGGAGGCTTGAAAGATTATTATGAGCTTGAAAACAATTGTAAGTCATTCGATCTTTACATTTGGAGTAAAATGAGGTTCCTCTTTGAGAATCTTGTCACCCCTGTTGTCTTATACAAATGTGAAGTTTGGGGTTGCAGTATATCCAAAGAGTCATGGAGGAAGATTGAGATTATTCAAAATCAATTCATAACCTAGAACCTAAAGATCAAGGGAAATACTCCTTATCCTATCCTCTTGATCGAAGTTGGTTTTTCCCCCATTGAAAGTACGACTATGTTTAGATATCTGATGTATAAGAAGAATCTTTACAGCATAGAATCCAAAAGGCTCCCAAAAATTTCTTCTAAATTTAGTGAAACCCATGCCTTCGCCTCAAGTGCAGGTGGCATAAGGATGCCCAATCTTGGTTCAACCATTGGGGAATTAAGGAGGAGCTCAGTATTGGAAGCAAAGATAGTGTCAAAAATACTATTACCACCAAGTTTAAGGACAAGTTGTGGGAGGATGAGGAGATGGAGAGTAAAAGGAAACTAAGATACTATAAGAAGGTGATCAACCCCACCCTTGATAATCACAATTATCTTTTTGTGTTGACCAACACTAAGAAAAAAATGAGCATTGTTTGGATAAGAAATAATTCTCATGAGCTTCAGAGTGAGACTAGGAGGTGGCCTATTCCCAAGACTCCCTGGAATGATAGAATCTATCAGATTTGTGACACTAAGCAGGTGGAAGATGAAAATCACTTCATTTTAGAATTCTTGACTCTTACTCACATCAACTCTCAATTCCCTAACATCTGCCACACTTTCAATATTATTGACATATTAAGCCAACCCACATATAGCGATATTGGAGTGCTTCTTTTCCTTCTCTTTGATCATAGAAACAATATTTTAAAGAATCAAACTTAGATTCTTTTCCCTTTCTTGAGGTCCGACAAGCCGCATTGATCTTAGCGGACGTTAATCATCATCATCATCATCATTAGTAAACCAAAAACATATAAATATATTTAATTTAATATATATATATATATATATATATATATATATATATATTTAAAAAAATATATTTTATTAAAAACATATAAAAAATATAAAGGACAACAACAAAAAGAAATGGCATGGGAGGGTGATGCTCTACATCACCTCTCTACCCACGTGGTTAGCCTATAGCCGCTACATAGTTCACAACCATTGCAGCCTAACACCATGAGGGGAAGGGTTATGCCATATATTTTTGTTGTTTGTGTTTTTCATTAATGTTTTTTTAATGTTAAATTTTATTTTATATTTTATGTATATTTTAATTTTTTAAAATTTAAATTTTGGATTTATTTATTTTTAGTTTTTATTTTATAATTATTTAAAATATAATAATAGTTTTTGAAGTGATTTTAATTTTAATTTTTTGTTTTTAATTTTTGCAAAATGTGTTTTGATTTTTGTTTTAATTTTTGTAAAATGTATTTTATTCTATTTTTATTCTATTTTTATTGTTTTTAGTTTTTCTTGGTTTTTTTTATATGATTGAAAAAAATGATTTTTTTGGTTTTTAATTTTAAAGTTTTTTCCTCTTTTAAATTTTTTTTTTTAGCCTGGCAACCCCGCCCTCTAGCCTCCGACCCCCAGCTGGGTGGGGGGGTCAATTCTAGGAATCGATCCCCCAACCCTACCGTGGGGTAGAGGCCGAATCGATCCCCCTGCTCTGCCGGGGTCTGGAGGCCGACGAGCATGGTTGTATTTTTAATTGATTTTTCTTGCTTAAAACAATTATTTAGGATATTTTTCTCAATTTTTTTTTGATGTCAACTAATAATTAAACAAAAATTGTGTAATGGCACATTTAAATTTATGGTCAACTTTAGATTTTTTTATTTTCAATTGTACCAATGATCAAGGTCATAATACTAATTAATTGGTAATTTTAAACCTAAAATTAAAATAAAATAAAAGTTGGAATTTTTTTTAAAACACTTAAAAAACAAGCATTCAAAAAAAATATAAACAAACTTTAGGTGATGATTTTTATGATTTTTTTTTGTAGTTGTGACATTTGGTATTTAATACCATTCTTGAAAAATGTTGTAATTTTAACCCTAAAAAAAGGGGTGATGGTGCATTGCTACATTCCCATTTTAGTATTTTTTTTTCATGTTTTTGGTACTCATGATATTTGGTATTTAATGCCATAATAGAAAATTGTTTTAATTTTAACACTAAAAAAATGAGGTGGTGTTGCATTACCGCTTTTTCATGATATTCAGTTTTAAATGTCATGGTTGAAAAATGTTTGAATTTCAAACTTGAAATGAAAAAAGGTTGATTTTACATCACCTCTTTTCAAAATCAACTTGAAAATCATGATTTGATGCAAGCTCCAAAAACGAAACAACACTTAGTAAAGTTCTTATTAAGTTTATAACAATTTTGAAGGTCTCATCAACGAATAAAAACTAGCATTCTAGTTTGAGAAGGAAATTGTTGAGGCCTAATGTTTCAAAGTGCTCCTTGAAAAGGTTTGCTACAACTCGGGGGTAATCATGATCCATCGCATTGCTACCCCTTCAATTTATTCATAGAATTTACCTTTGAAACTGAAGAAAGTAGTTGTAAGGGAAATCTTAATAATATTTAAGTTTTAAGGGTGAATTGACTTAGACATGAGATAAAGGTGTTGGTGAATAAGGAGACAGTGTCAAAACACACCATAAAATATTGTTCATCAAGATGGAGATTCTAAATTTTGTGGCTAAGAAAACTTAAATATTTTATAAAGGAGTTTGACCTTAAATGGGTTGAAGCGTATCAACTAGAAGCTTTGGCTTAAGCATAGTTAGAGACATCAATTACACTAACAATGGTTGTTAGATAGTTAACTTTATGGATCTTAGGCTTCCCATAAATTTTGAGGGATTAAGGGTTTGCAGAAGAAGGTGTTTTTAATAGAAGGTAATAGGAAAGGTAAATTAATAGCCTTGGTAACCAAGTACGTGATTTGGTTGATGGGATTATTATAGGTAGGTTTATAAGAGGAAGAGGATATAAGATAAATCAATTTGGCTTCATACTCAAATGTGTTCATGAACACATATCCATTACCTTTATTGGATTTTAGAATGTCAACATTGAGGTTATCATTGAGATGATGAAGGGCGTTGAATTCCCCTTTAGAGAGGGTAGGATTATAAAGTTTTTTAGATATTTCCTAATCACTTTATATTTAATAATCATAAATTTGTGAGTAATAGATTCAATGTAACAAATGATTTCCTCAACTGGAATGCGTTGAGGGGCACAACATAATTCAACCATTTTTTAATTAGCTGTAGGGTGTTATGGTCTAACTTAAGAGAGGATAGATTAATGATCATGGAAGAGAAGAAAGTGGCATATGATATGGATGGTGGAAGAGGAGGTGCAAAGCTATCATGAGAAGGATCATAAGATGGGTATGTGGGTTTGCAAGGGGAATGAATTCAATAGAAATTAAGTTAGAATTAGAGTTGGAATTTTTAATGTGATAACCATCGTTGAAGTTCAAGTTATAACTTGAAATGAAATAAAAATTAACATAATTATGATATATTACAAGTGCCGTGGTAAACAATTTTTCCACATTCTAAGAGCCACACTCATGCTACTTGGGGTAGATATAAGAAGCACCTCATTGCATTGACTTGATATCACTATCACTTGTTAGGGGATGAAAGTTTTAGTTATATAGTTGGAGTGCCAATTGAGAAAATCAAACGTTTTGGTTGAGATGATTTATTTGAGGTCAAATTAAATAGATCATGTGGCATCATAGTGCCTAAATAAATGGGAGGTTGAATCAAGAGAAGGATTAAATATTTTATTTGAGGGATGATTACTGTTATAGGATAATTTAATCAGTTCGAATGACCACATTGAAGGATTAGATTCATTGTGTAATGAATATGAGGTATTATTAGGATTTGCAAACCCCTTTATTTGGGTCCCAAAGGAGAGATGCATTATATTTTTTTTGGAAGATTCCATAGGTTGTGTGAATGTGAGAAGTTTAAAGGAAAATTTTCAATATGGAGTAGTGGATTGTGGACGAGCTAAGGGTTGACAAAAACGTTAGGGATTAAGGTAGTTTCATAGCTAAGGGTTAGAGTTGAAAAATTAAATCAATGGTGAACATGAGTGGAGGTTGGATTGAATATATGAGTTGTTCATGAGTTGGTAAAGTAGAAAGGGGCAACAAATAGGGTTCGGTGTAATCTAAAATTAGAGCTAGGGTTATTTGTGGGTTTTCTCGGGCTTTAAGATAGGCCTCCATAAATAATGGAGCCTGAATAACCATGTTGTATGCTTTGATATTAGATGCCATAAATTATTCAGTGGTACTTCATGGAATGAATTAGAAAAATCCATTTATACTTTATGGTTAACTGCTAAAGATATAAATCAAATTTATTTTCCTATTTCTAATAACGACACCATGCCTGAGGCATAGTGAGGCCTTCCTTGATCAAAAATTCATAAGGAAGGAAACCCTATATGGCTTCACAATGAAATTATCTACATTAATGAAGAGTAAATTTTGTGTAGGTTTTTCCTAAGGAAACCAATTCTAGGATATGTCACCAATCAATTCATTAGTTAAATAGATAGTCCTTATGTATAGCCTTAAGGCCATGGACTAGGATGGTTTTGATAGAACTTTACCCTTAAAATATATAAAAGGTGATCACAAGAGACTATTTGAATTAAACGATACATTGGTTTGAAAAGGAGGGCTCCTTCTAAGGAAAAAATGGATTGAGTCTCTTATGCCTTATAGATGCTTTATTAAATAAAAGTTCCACCAACTTTAACATATGGAATAGGGATGATTTGAAGGGATTTGTACCAAAAACATTTTTTGAACAACAAAACCTAGTTTACTTGATTTCTAATGAGGAGTTTCTAGGCCCTTTTTCCTTAACACACCAAATCACCCATTTAGAACATAACACTTGAAACCAAATTTGATCAAGTGCTCAAAATTGTGCTAAAAAATGAAAGTTGTTGGAATGGTGTGGAACCAAAACGACTGTGTAGATCTCGTCGTTCTGAATCCGTCACAACTTTTTTCACAGAAAACTTGACACCATATGCTCCCAGAAACGCGTTTTGTCTGCCTTGTCAAACGAGAATTTTTTTTTTAAATGTAGGACAACCCAGTAAACAGTCCAGACAGCTAACTGGGCATGCCTACATGGCAGGGTAACTATGCATATGATTTTTTTCTTTAGTGAATAATATTGTGCCAAGTGGCACCTCATCATTGGTTTGAATTGGCATGTTTTAATTGTTTTTTGAGTGGCCAACCACAAGTTGCCACGTGGCCCAGCCAAGGGCCACCATGTGGCAACTTGAGGGCTAACAAAATTGGGTCAAGGTCTGAGAAGCTGCAGCAGGGGCTGAACCCGTGACCTCACAGTCCACAGCACAAGACTTTATTGATACATCATTGCATTAAGTCTTAAGCACATAAATTTTCATGTTATATTTATGTTGTAATAGTTTGGTATTTGGGGGTGGGGGCCGGGGTCTAGCCCCAACCCTCATCACCACGCCTCTGGGTGGGACCATGGGTGGGAGGCTAGTCTCGTGCCCCCCCCACTATACTAACTGTTACATATAAGTCATTAGTGCCATGTGTCCACCATCACATAAACTGCGGTTATGCTAAGTTGTTAAACGTTAACGCCAACCAGAGCACATGTGATCACTGCAGTCAACCGCCACGAGACCGCCACTGTAACCATCGACATGCTAACCACCACCTTAACCACTCTCCAAGCCGCCCACATGTGAGCTCACTAGTGCTAACTATTGACGGTTATCAAACCGTCCGATGGTTATCAAACCATCCGATGCATTTTTTTAATATAAAAATATATTGCGTCAAAACCATAGTTTGGATTTCCATATTTAAGGCATTATTGGGAAAATAAATGCCCTGACAAATTTTCCAGGAAATTGGGCAATCTGGCACTCTGTTAGTGAATTTTGTGGTGAAAATGTAGGTTCAGTGTTAGATTTGGAGGAATTTGTGGAGCAATTGGTGCAAAAACTTGGGGAAGCCATACCTTACTCAATTTTTGACAAAATTTGATGTAGAAAGAGGTTGCATAGGAGTTTTTGGGCATTTTGGAGCCATTGGAACACATTTCATAGCTTTTTTAGCATTTCAAATGTATGTAATCACACTTTTGAGAAAAGGGCCAAGCCATTGGAAGTTGGACTAGGGAGACGTATCCCAGGAGGGGTGAAATCCATCATGTGTTTTTGTGTTATTGTTTATGGTGATGTTCATGTCTATTAGATTTTGTTGTTCAATGTTTTTTTTATGTTAATTTTCTCAAGAAATTCACAAAAACACATAAAAACTCATGGTTAACTTGAAATTTACCTCATAATCCTCAAGAAATTTGTTTATATTCTGAATTGGACTTTAGCACATCAAACACTAATTTTCCCATTCAGATCAAGTTGGTATCAGAGCACTAGGTTTACTTGTGAAAGGAGGATTTAATTGTTTTAAAAGTGTTTAAATTCTTATAAGGTTGAAGCTCAATAAATTATAAGGCAAGCTTGAGGGTGCATGTTCTCAAGTTGGAGCAAGGAGAAGGAGGGCATAGTTGCCACAATCTCCACCACAAGATTCACCTCTAGTTGCAGTAGAAACTTCAGTAAGCATGTCTCATGAAGGAGGAAATGATAACATGAAAAAGTATGAGAAGGATTTTAGGAAGTATTTATTTGACATAGATGGTGAAAGTCCTCTATGAAGAGAGGAATATAAGGTTGCAGGGTGAAATATCCAAGCCTCTTAGAGGAGAGGGTTCTCCAGGAGGAGGAGGTAATGGAAATGGTAATAAACAACCATATACTCCACCATCATCCTCACCACCATATTCACCTTCATCTTCATCCTCTTCCACTTCTACAACCCTTACTCATACTCATCAACATACCTCAAAAGGAATCGATAAACAACCTCTGTTAAAACTTGATATTAAATTTGAGTTGCCTATGTATAATGGTGAAGTGAATGCAGAGAATCTTGACAATTGGGTTCATCAGTTGGAGGTCTATTGCAGGATTCAAAACCTTCAAGATGGTGACACAAAGATTAATTTAGCTTCCTTGATACTAGAGGGTGCAACACTAATATGGTGGGAAGCCAAGACACAAGAAAATATGAAAAACCATCGTAATATTTCAATCTCTTGGTTTGATTTTATTTCTTAAATTAAAATAAAATTGTACCCTATAGCTTATATTGAGAAATCTATTATGGACTGTAATAATTTTAGACAACTAATGGGACAAAGTGTTCAAAATTATACTCAAGAGTTTAGGAGAAGAGCACTAGTTTTGGGTGTCAATTTATCTTCTCAAGGCACTTTGTTAAAGTATATTGGGGGTTTTCATAGATATCTTAGACATAATATTCTCATGTTCAATCCCAAAAACTTATATGAGGTTTGTGTTCAAGCCACACATGTAGAAGCAAGAGGGAAACATAGTGCGGATGAGAAAAGTGATAGTTCCCTTGAGTATGAAAGAAATGGAAAGGGTGACTTTAAGATAAAAGGAAAAAACAAAGGTTCTATTAAATTAGAGAAAGAGAAAATCACTTGTAAACATTGTTTGAAAAATGGCCATGATAAAGGCCATTTTTGGCAACTCTATCCAGAGTTGAAGCCCAACAAACTTAAAACCAAAGAGAAGGAGAAAACAACTGCAATCATTGAGCATGACTTAGGTTCAGATTCAGGAGATGAAACCAAGATTACAACAATGGGTTTGAAAGGTAACATACCAAGCACTACTTCTTCAAGTTGTTCTAATGTAACTAAAGATGATGATACAAGAATTGAACTCTTTCAAATTAGAGTTGTTTCAAAGCATACCAAAATAGACACACTATTTTATAGTGGTTCTTAAGCCAAATTGATTTTTGAAGACTTAGTTAAGAGGTTAAATCTAGAGACTGTTGCACATCCAAGATCTTATCCTTTAGGCTCGATATGCAAGAATGAAAACTTTCAGGTAACAAGGAAGTGAATCCTAAGGTTTGCAATAAATTCAAACTTTCTTGACGAATTTGGACTTGATGTAATTTCGCTTGAAATATCATGTATGGTTTTGGGAAGTCCTTATATATATGATAGGAGGGCAGTATTCCATTTCCATGAGAATAAGTACCACTTGTTCAAGAATGGAATTGAGTACATAGTTAGAGAGCATAAAAAGAAGATGATTTTGTCTATTATGCATGCACGACAAATGAAGAGAATAGTGAATGCAAGTCAAAATTTTTCTTTGCTAATGTTAAAGCATAATGATGTTTTGAATGAGACCTTTCAAGAAGATTCATAAAATGAAGAATATTATTTCATTGAAGTTTCTAATGGTTATAATAATATGTTTCAGGGCTCTAACATGTTTCCTTTGAAAAGAGGGAAACAAGATGTGAAATATTTGCAGCAGTCCACATCATTGTTGAATAGTGATGGGAACAAGATGTCGGTGCCGAATGGCACAAAAATCAAAGAAAAGTCGCCAAAGAAAGATGAAAAAGAAGGAATAGGTTCCAAAAGTAATTGTTTGTGGTTTAAAAATGGTACATGGAAATGCTGGAAACACTTGGTCAATATTCGTTGCAAGTACAAGGCAAGACAAGCTAAAATTCGCCATGTCGATAGTGTTAAAGGTGAGAAATTTTTTAAGTTATTCAAGTTTCCTTTGATTGATGACCAACATGCTTGTTTATTCAAGGATAGTTTTTTTTTTCTTTTTCTTTTTCTTTTTTTCTGCAAATTCTGGGAAATTTCAGCATGATGGTATCTACAACAACAAAATGGGGCCTCTAGAATCATGGAAAAAGATGAGTTTTCATGAAAAGCTCAAATTGTTGAATTCAGGAAAAATCCAGTGGATTGAGACTAGAAGGGTGAGGGGGTTGTGCCCTCATTCAAATGTTCAGTAATGAAAGAGATTTTGGGGTCCAAAAGCTTCCAGTGGGGAGGAGTGATCAGGTGCTCAAAATTATGCTAAAAAATGAAAGTTGTTGGAATGGTGTGGAACCTAAAAAATCGCGTAGATATCATCGTTCTGAATCTGGTGCAACTCGTTTCACGGAAAATCGACACCTTATGCTCCCATAAACACGTTCTGTCTGCTTTGTCAAATAGGAAATTAAAAAAAAAATTGCAGGACATCCCAATCAACAGTCCGTACAGCTGACTGGGCATGCCTATGTGGCAGGGTGAATGTGCATATGACTATTTTCCTCGACGTGTTATGACAAAATCTGACCCTAATAGGCTGCTCACCAAGTAGACTTCATGTAACTCTTTCAGATCAAACTTTTGGCTGAGGCTTAGCCTCCTCAACCTGAGAGGAATCTCTCAAAGGTTTATGATTTTTTATTAATGAATAGATGGCTAACTCTAAAATAAAAGGATAAAAATGTATAACTGGTTGTATCACAGATTAACAAACATTCATTGGGCTATGGAGTCAAGATAATCTTCAACCAAAACATTGTAATTTGTTAAGCATGGAAGTCAAGGCACTTGGAGTCTAGGTTAATGAATAAAACAGTAACAAAGTGAAAAACACGGTCTATTTGCATGTGAAGGAAGTTAGAGAATTGTCAAATGAATTTTGAGTAACACATACAAATACTACTACAAATAGATATTTGAGGAAGGCCATAGAAAGATGATACACATAAACTCCTTATGAATCTTGAGTTGTAAAAACAGATCTATGTATTAAGTTGAAAAAGACACAGTGAACTACAATAAAACAGTCAATTGCTAATGAAAATGCCCAACCCTTATGAATTCGACCTCATGCTCTATATAGAGCATTTACAATCTAGGATTCCTTGACCCTCCATTAGAGAATTCGAATTCACTTATTTTGACACCTTTCCTAATATTAAACATGCCATTAATTACAAAGTGACAACTTTACTGCCTTTGAAAAGTCCTAGTTCTAATAGGAGTGAAACTCCTAAATATGCTTGCAACAACCTTACCTAAAATTTAATACTTCCTTTGACATTTGCAATCCCATGTATTCAAACTTTGATGATGCTTCCACCTTTGAGGTAATCCTGTTGATGATGCCAAAAAGCTGTCTTAAAAGTCAGGAGACAAGTTTCCTGCTTTTTAGCCCTTAACTTCCATTTTCATCTTCGAGCACTTGTTAACATTGATAGATTAGTTTCATATGTGTCACATGTGTCAATCATTGCCTTGAAACATTTAATCTTCTACCTTTGCAAAGAAAAATCTCCGAAATAGTGTAGAAGGTTATGAAATATGTCTGCACTACGAAAGTAGTCTGTTTTCGTAGTGCAGTTTGTGGGTAATTATAAAAACTTTCCTTTAACCATTTTTTCTCCTATTTTACAATTTGAACCTTCACCTGTAATCTCCATGCTTCCACCAGAAACATTTAAACTCAAAACCCATCAACCTTATCTCCAAATTCATATTTAAAAGTGAAAAAAGTCATCTTTAGCAGTTTCGTAGCGCTCTACAAAACTGCTGTGTAGGCTTATTTCAAAACAGTCTTAAGAAATTTTTAAGTCAAGGATATTTACACTTCACAAGGACTGATATTTTTATCAAAAAACATAGTAACTTAACCTCAAAAAGATGATTGTCATCAAAATTGGTCTTCACCTTAATGAAAAACCGATTTAAAATTTATCATTTTTCTGCACCGTTCCATTACCCTGTTTCACTATTGCTATAGATTTTTCTTGAGATCTTGTTATCTAGATTTCTAAGTCTTCAACCTGTCTCCTTAGTCTCCTGTTGCTGGTCGTCAAATGAGTATTCATAACCCTCACAAATCTTTCTTATTTTATGGATGGTACAATCCAATTGAAATATTGTGCTTCACTGCTAATTACTTCTAGTTTAGAAACCTTATCACCTTCCCAGAGGGCTTTCATCCTCTTGAAACTTGTTTTTTCAATAGCATGCTTTCTAGCTCTCTTCTTTAATATGACAATTTCATGATTTGCTGATTTCAAATTTTCTTCCATCTCTTCATAACTGATTTTTTCTGTTTATGTGGAGAATACTCTATTTTTGTCCTTTTATGGTATAGGTGAAGAAAGATCTATAAATTTTTCATGAACATTAGATGTTTCCTCTGTTTTCTCTAGCTTAGCATTAAGCTCTTGCAATTTCTTTGACTGTCTGGTTACAAGCTTCCTAGCCTTGAAGACAAATGCTACATCCTCATCATTGAAATCCAACTTTTTAGATGAATTCATCTTTTTTTGTTTATCTTCATCAATTCTTATGAAGTCAACATGTACCAAAGGGGACTCTTCTATGTCTATGGCTTGCAATATATCATCTAAATTTCCCTTTAAACCTGGACTGTCACTTTTTCTTGAAAACATTTCTTTCCCCTTTGCTTTTGCAACTTGATTCCTAGTCAGTCTCTGTTGAACTTGTTTATCAGCTGATTGTTTCTGTGCAATTTCTTCAATTTCATCTAACCTTTGTTTTGAATATTGAGGAGTTTCTTTAATGATAACTGATGTCTTTCCTACCCGTTCTTTCACCTATTTCCTAGGTTTTAACTCACAAACCTTTTTGTCCTTGTCACTACAGGCTTGCTGGATTCTACTGGTAGAGTTTCTTTTGCCTTAGGGTTACTGCCTGTAGTTTGAGCTTCTACTCTAAATCCACATAAAAATAAAAATGAAAACCATTCTTTGTTAATATTTTGGAGTTCATTTAATACCATCAGTTTGATTAGACCATGGTGAAATAGAGAATTTTCACACCCTTCAGATTTCATTTGAACCTTGTCTTCCATCTTAGCTATGCTTCTATATAGGAAAAATGGCAAGTCTAAAGATATCATGCCTGTAAAGTGTAATAGAAGTTTAAAATTGTATGAATAAACTTTATGATACCTGCCCTCGCATGTAAAATACCTATGGATATAGAAGAGTAGATTTTCATAGCTATATTTGATGCAGCTCATGGGAATAGCATTGTTTAAATCCATCTCTGTGAATTCTAGATTTAGAAACACCTTGCATGCCTCCATGTCAAATATGAAACCCTTAAACCATGTTTCTTGCCCTCTAGGAATCTCAGTTAACAAGGCTATGGTCTCAGGAGTAACTGAAAAATTTAATATTCCAATCTTTGTGTTTGAACCACTGAAATGCAAGGCAAATTCCTTTGTTACCTAACTGTGTCCTCCTTGCAACTTTTCACAAAAATTCAAACACCCTACCTTCCTGAAAGCCTCTAAAACTGTTTTGTTTTTAGCTAGGGCTACTGTGCTTTCAGGTTCTGACCTTAAGCAATGCCCTGACCTGTGATTTTTCTTTTCTTCTGTCATTCTTGCATTCAAAAATTTCTGTCTGCTTCCTGTAGAATCTGATTATCAGCCTCGCTTGAATTCAAAACAGTCAGCCTCGCTTGATAGAACATTCCGCCTTGCTTGTCAGCCTCACTTGATAATAGATGAGGAAAGCTTTGGTGTAAGATGACCATAAGCTTAACACTTGAAAAAGATATGTTGAAGTGTTTTGCATGAAAACTAGAATAAGTAACTAGCCTTTTCAAATTTGAACTTTCCTTTCATAAATGAGACCTCTACGATTGCAATGATGATTTTGAATGGCTACACACTTTGGAAATGACCCCTAACTGACTCCTAATGATGAAAACCTAACAGATTCTGACTGATTTTATGATTTGATATGACTTCCCTACAAATCCGCGCTTTCGTAGCGTGCTTAGTACATTTTCGGGGATATGCGCTACGAAAGTAGCAGCGCTTTCATAGTGCAAAACTGGTTTTTTCAACTGGCTGCGCTACAAAAGTGCAGTTTCGTGGCTTATTGTAAATTTTTTTTTTTAAAAGGTTAAAAAGATGACTTCTAAATGGATGATAGGACCTTCAAACCATGAAATGAGACTTTTAAACTTTATTTGGAAATGAAAATGACACTTTGAAGACTTCAAACCCTATCACTTACCCCTTTAAGAATGAAATGACTCAAGACACATTTAACACCATAACTAGAAACAAGTAAACTTTCAGAGTTTAGGAATTTTTTTTTATGGTGATAACAGTGGCTCCACTTGGGATAGTGTGCCCCTGTGGTACAATAAGAACCTGTAGCTCCAATGCTATCCATTTTTGATAAAACAATTTTTATTTTTATTTTTATTTGAGTTGACAAGCATCTTCTTCAAACTGTAATGGCCTTCACCTTGGGCTCAAGCTCTCTGATTCAGCTTGTCATTATTAGCAATAAAACTGATAAAGATGAAATATGTACAATGTCATGAATGATTGATAAAACTTCAGCAAGTATAATGCTTTAGGAACCTGCCATTAACAGGCCCTCCAGCATATGATCCTCCATCAATTTCCTGCAATATATAAGTGTTGTTCCCATGAAAAGTAGCTATCTTAAGAGTACCCTTCCATAAATTCTCAAACTTACCATGTTTGCCCTTTTCCTCAATTTTGGCCTCCCATTTCAGCACTTTGTCTTGTATTTGGAAACTGTCTTATTTTATCTTCTTGTCAAATGTATTTTTAATTCTATTTTGAGCATGCTGATGGCTATCATAAACTTCATTTCTCTTTTCCTGCAAAGCTATCAGCTGATTAATCATCCTCTGAATGGAATTTGGTTCCTATTCAAGTCCTTGAATTAATTTCATAACAAGTACCCCAAGTGATGTAAAAAAAACAACTTCAACACGATAAACTAATCATATGGCGAAGTCCCGATTGACCTCTTTGTACATATTATATCAGCCCATAAGGCATACTTAAGCTTCAAATGCAAAGCTTTCTTATTCTCCTGCAATACCTTTTTAATTATTCTTACAATGCTCTTATTTGACGATTCAACAAGACCATTTCCTGCGGATAGTATGTTGTAGAGTGTCCAAGAGTGATGTGGTATTGATCACAGAAATTGATCATTTTCTTAGACTTGAATTCTTGAGCATTACCTGTTATAATCTTCATGGGGCAACCAAATCTAGATAAGATATTATTCTCTAGAAAAGAAATAATAACAGAATCATTAGCTTGCCTTGTTGGGTTCACCTCTATCCATTTGGTGAAGTAATTCGTTGCTATGAGAATCTAGCGATGTTGTCTTGATGATGATGGATGTATTTCTCTAATAAAGTCTAATCCCCACTCTTGAAAAGGTGCTTCCACATAGATAGGAACCAAAGGTAAAGGTACAAGATTTCTTCTTCCTTCAAAAATTTGGCATTCATGGCATGCAACAATTCTTTTGTAAATGTCTTTAAACATTGTTCACCAAAAATATCCCGCTCTTAGAATCTTATTTGCTGTAGCCTTCCAATAATGGTGACCTCCCCAATCCCCTTTATGGAATTCTTCAATTACTTTATCAACTTCTTCTTCAAGCAAACAATTTAGCAAATTCCACCGGTATCCTTCCAAAACAGATTTCTGTCAAATATAAAATATCTCAAAGATTTCAGCTTAACAAACCTTGCTTTGGACTTTGTTAGATTAGCGGAAGCTTTGTGATATTGTAGAACAAAAACTACCTCTTTATACCAATATGAAGTAAGGTATTTCTCATCAATAGGGACTAATTCTTCCTCATCATCATAAATTTCTGATATTTTTGCATTCATATTTATATCAAGACAGTCCAAGTTTGATTGTGTCATTAAATTTTCCAAGCCTTGTCCCTTCACTAATTTTGTTGGTTTGATGTCTATGTCATATTCCAACAATTTAGCGATCCATTTTCCCCTCTTACCATCGGGATCTTCCTGAGTTAAGATGTCTTTTACTACAATACTTGGAACAAGTGCCACAATGTGAGAATGCAGAATGTAAATTCTAAAAACTTTGATAGCCTTCACCAAAGCATAGGAATGCTTTTCTAGAATATTATACTTCAGCTCAAAATTTTCTAATGTTCTACTAAAGAAAGAAATAGGCTGTTCAGTACCTTGCTTTCCTTTTTGTAGCAAAATTCTGACAATTGTATTTTCTGAAGAAAATGTAAAAACCAGAAATTCTTTGGAAAAATCTGGATTGATGAGTACCGGTGCTTGTGTGAGTGCCTTCTTTATTTATTCGAAAGAATGCTTTGCCTCTACTATCCATTTAATCTCAACTCCTTTCTTTAACATCCTTGTTATATTTTTAACAATCTCAGCAAAGTTAGGAATAAAACGCCTAACAAAATTCACTTTTCCAAGAAATGATTGGATCTCCTTCCTACTTCTAGGTAGATCTACCTTTTGAATTGCATTAACTCTGTTAGGATAAATCCTAATTCCATCTTTAGAAATAATATGACCAAGTAATTTTCCTGTAGTTAAAGAAAATATGCGTTTGGTAGGATTAAGAGAGATACCAAACCTTCTACATTTTAGCAGAATTTTCTCTAGGTGTTTCAAATGATCTTCTTCTTTCTTTGAAAATACTGTTATATCATCAAGATAAACAACCACCATCTTGTCCTTTTCTTCAGAAAAAGCAATGTCCATTGCTCTTTGAAAAGTATCTCCCGCATTCATGAGACCAAAAGGCATCTTGGCGTACATGAATGTGCCCCATGGTGTTGTGAAGGCTATTTTTTCCTGATCATTTGGATGTACAAGAATCTGATTGTAACCTAACAAACCATCAAGCATAGACATTATTTGAGAACCAACAATATTTTTCCGAATTGAATCCATCCTGGGAAGGGGATAGTTGTCGTTTAGTGAAGCTTTGTTCAAATTTCTGAAGTCAATACAAATTCTGATTTCTACACTCTTCTTTCTAACCAGTACCAAATTTGCAAGCCAATTTGAGAATCTGATTGGGACAATGATTTTAGCATCAAAGAGCTTCTTAATCTCTTTTTAAATCAATGGCATGAGAAGAGGATTAATTCTCCTCAATTTCTGCTTGAAAGGTCTTTCATTTTCTTTGATAGGAATAGTATGCTGAATAATGGAAGGATCATACTTTTTTAAATCAGCATAAATCCAAGCAAAAACATCAATAAACCTCTTCATCATCTAAATATATTTAAATTTCATATCAGTTGAAAGAAACTTTGAAATTTTGATCATTTTAGGCAAAGCTAATGTACAAATATTACAACTCTCTACTTCCTCTTCATCGGCTTGTCTCTTTGGTGATTTGAAAACATCATTCTGATAAAAAAGCTTCTCAAGGGGAATAAGACCTTTTGGTATTGAATTATTCTTTAGTTTCAAAACTTCAGAATTTCCTTCTGATTCAACAAGCATGTTTTGTTGGTCTACTTGTGTACTTTCAAATTCTTCTTTCAACTCAATAAAATTCTTTGCCTGTTGATCATCCTCAAAAACTTGTCAATTGGTTATATTATCTGGTATAGCTGGTCTATGACGAACTTCAATCTCATATTTTTCAGTAGAATAAATAGGAATTATGAAAAGACTTGTAGAGGCAGCAAGAGAATCAGCAATGGAATTTTTGTCTCTAGTTTTGACAGTGAAAGAATAGGCTTGAAAATTTTCCAACATGTCTAAAACTAGATTTCTCTATGCTCTCATTCTTACATCCTTCGTTTGATAAACACCTTCAATTTGTTTAATAAATAATTCTAAATCTCCAAAAACATAAATATTTTGAGCCCTCATTCTTTTCAAAACATCTAGACCCAAAATCAAAGATTCATATTCAACCATGTTGTTTGTGTAATCAAAGTTCAGTTTGTAGGAGTAAAACTTACTCTCATCATTTGGATTTGTAATCCAAATTCCTGCTCCAGCCCCTTCTTTTCCTGCTGATCCATCAAAGTACAATGACCACCATCTTTCCATATCTTTGTCATTTACTTGCTCATTTTCGGGCTATTGAATTTCAGAGTGCTGATTTTCTATTCTCATTTCTTGTTCGACACTATCAACTAACTCATTGAAAAGAATTGTAGATCCAAGTTTAGTATCAAAGGAATAAATATGAAAGTTTTAAGGTTTGTATTTACTACTTACCATGTAAGCCATTCTAGTCTCTCGATACAATCTCCTTTTCTCACCAAAAACAAGAATAGTAGCATAGGTAAGGTCCATTTGCATTGTGCCTTTGATTTTCGCTGCCCATGATCTTGACAATAACATACCAAACTTTGGCGGAATTTCAGCCACTACAATGTCCATAACAACTGTCTTTTCTAGGATTTGTGTTAGACCAACAACAAAATCCTTAATTAGACCAATGCATTGAACTCTTTTTGAATCAAAAGAAAAAAAATCCTTATATGGTATTGTTATTTGCAACCCCATCCTTTCCATGATTACTTTGGGCATACGATTGTGAGAAGCCCCTAAATCCAACATAGCATTATGTAAAGTCATATCATGAATACTAATGCTTACATAAAAAGGAGGAAAATCTTCATTTTTTTCATCTTCTAGCCTTGGACCCAAATATATAGTAGGATTATCTTCTTGAACATTCAAAATATTAGCAGCTCCTGGTTGTGAATTCAACATCTTAAAAATCTTGCTTCTATATTCATTTACCTTGAGAATCTCACCAAATGGGACTGATATTTTAATCTTTGAAATTTCATTCTCAAGGTTGAAAACAGAAACATATTTTTCAGCTTCTTTGATAGGAGGAGGAAGTTGAGTGTCTTTCTTACCTTCAACAATCTTTGGAGTATCCTTTTTGACTTCAACAACCTTTGGAGTATCTTTCTTAGGCTGCGTTTTGTTTGCAATAATAGGTACATTTCTGTTTCTGAGATTATATTTCTTTTGCATTTCAAAAATAGCATGTTGATACCCCTTAAAATAATCTGATGGTTCTTCTCCTTGATTAGCCAAATCTGACTCATCATGCTCTTCTTTAGTCAAGAAAATTCCTGACATCTCTTCATCAAGACAACTGATAGATTCTTCAGGAATTTCAGACTCATCTTCTTCATCTACCAAATTCTGCTGAAAAGGAGGTCTCACTGGAGGATCAGGCGCTGATTTCTATTTTCTCTTAGCCTTTGTTGATTTTGAGGTCTCCTGAATTGAGGGTTTCTAAATTGAGGTTCATGTTGCACAGGAGGAGCAGAAGTGTTTCCAAAAGCTAACCTATCCATCAACTTCTCCATAGTTTTCATCATTGAGTCAAATTTATCATTAGAAGTTGAGGAGGAAGGTTTCTCTTCTCCTTTCAATTTAGTTTTTCCCATTTTTGACTTTTTAGCAACTATCATGTTTACCTCTACCTTTACTGCATCACTTTTGATTTCAGCAAGTGTAGGTGATTCTATTTCTCTCAAAAATATAGAAAAGTCATAATAAAATGCTTCAGCATATCTCATTTGTGCTAAGGCTTCTAGAGGTTTTAAATGAGCTGGAATTGAATAAAAAGCTTTATTAAATATTTTTGAAAAGTTTTGGACAGATTCATCAACTGCCCTTCTAAGAATGTTATATTCAGTAAGTGCTTGAACTGGATTGGTTCTGTTTCCCCATTTTCTCAAAAATTTGTCTTCAAACTCATCCCAAGTTCGAATACTTCTTGGTGCATGCAAGAGCTTTAAACCATTTTCTAACTTCACTGGTAAAACTTTGTGCAAATAGTCTTAACTTCACATCTTCATCATCAACCTCTTCTCTGTCTATAAAATCATTAAATTGATCTACATGTTGCTCTGCTGTGAGTTCTTCATCACTTCCCCAAGTCTGAATCCTAGCAGCATATTTACTAGGGAGATCATGTAAAACAACATGAAGGACAAGTGGTGCATACCTAGTAGGTCCAACGATGTTTAAAGGATGAAAAATAGTTTTAGGAATGGAAGAAACAGAAGATGAAGAACTGATATGAGAAGGACTATTTGGTTTTTGTAAGCCACTAACAATTGAGCTCCAATTTGGAAGGGGTAAACCAACTTTGGATTTCAGCAAGACTTCAAAAGGGTCAAGTTATTTTAGTTTATCTAAAGACTTTTTTTCTAACAACAGCTCAGAGGTAACAACTTCCCAAAATTTTTCTTTGTCTTCTTGTGTTACTAGGGCTGAAGTGTCAATTCCTCTTTTATGCAAGTCTAAGATAATATCAATGAGTTCATTTTCACTTTCTGACCTAAACAACACTTCAAAATTTTTATCATCAACTCTTTTGTCTTTTAATATTTCAGAGGACAAATATTTCGAATGAGATGGAGTACCTGATATTTCTTAAATTCTTTGATTGCCTTTTGAAATAGTGTTTGGATTGCCCACGATCGTAGGTGGATTGGGATCATGATTTCTCCGTGTGTATCTCCTTTTCGAATCCACCTTTTAAAATTTTGAAAATGTATGGAGTCACCAAGGTAGATGCAGCCTCAAAAATATTTTTGGGCTCCTGCTACCTTCAGAATTTAAGCATCTTGATTTCGGGAATGAGTAATCTTCAGGCTCCTGGCGGATGCACCAAAATGTTATCACAAAATATGACCCTGATAGGCTACTCACCAAGTAGACTTCATGTAACTCTTTCAGACCAAAATTTTGGCTGAGGCTTAGCCTCCTCAACCTGAGAGGGCTCTCTCAAAGGTTTATGATTTTTGATTAATGAATAGATGGCTAACTCTAATATAAAAGGATAAAAATTTATATCTGGTTGTATCACAGATTAGGAAACATTCATTGGGCTATGGAGTCAAGATAATCTTCAACCAAAACATTTTAATCTGTTAAGCATGGAAGTCAAGGCACTTGGAGTATAGGTTAATGAATAAAACAGTAACACAGTGAAAAACACAGTCTATTTGCATGTGAAGGAAGTTAGAGCATTGTCAAATGAATTCTAAGTAACACACACAAATACTACTACAAATAGATATTTGAGGAAGACCATAGAAAGATGATACACTTAAACTCCTTATGAATCTTGAGTTGTAAAAACATATCTCTGTATTAAGTTGAAAAAGACACAGTGAACTATAATAACACAGTCAATTGCTAATGAAAATGACCAACCCTTATGAATTCGACTTCATGCTCTATATAGAGCATTTACACTCTAGGATTCCTTGATCCTCCATTAGAGAATTCAAATTCACTTATTTTGACACCTTTCCTAATCTTAAACATGCCATTAATTACAAAGTGACAACTTTACTGCCTTTGAAAAGTCCTAGTTCTAATAGGAGTGAAAATCCTAAATAAGCTTGCAACAACCTTATCTAAAATTTAATACTTCCTTTGAAAGCTGCAATCCCATGTATTTGAACTTTGATGATGCTTCCAACATTGAGGTAATCTTGTTGATGACGCCAAAAAAACTGTCCTAAAAATCAGGAGACAGGTTTCCTGCTTTTTAGCCCTTAACTTCCATTTTCATCTTCAAGCACTTGTTAACATTGATAGCTTAGTTTCATATGTGTCACATGTGTCAATCATTG
Organism: Pinus albicaulis; assembly: GCA_034641835.2. Lineage (NCBI taxonomy): Eukaryota > Viridiplantae > Streptophyta > Pinopsida > Pinales > Pinaceae > Pinus > Pinus albicaulis. The sequence continues at coordinate 812,758,634 of CM076579.1, read as the reverse complement.
CCTTGAAACCTTTAATATTCTACATGTGTAAAGAAAAATCTCCAAAATAGTGTAGAAGGTTATGAAATATGTCTGCGCTACGAAAGTAGTCTGGTTTCGTAGCACAGTTTGTAGGTAATTGTAAAAACTTTCCTTTAACCATTTTTTCTCCTGTTTTACAATTTGAACCTTCACCTGTAATCTCCATGCTTCCACCAGCAATATTTAAACTCAAAGCCCATCAACCTTATCTCCAAAATTCATATGTAAAAGTGCAATAAGTCATCTTCAGTAGTTTTGTAGCACGCTATGAAACTGCTATGTAGGCTTATTTCAAAACAATATTCAGAAATTTTTAAGTCGAGGGTATTTACACTTCACAAGGACTGATATTTTTATAAAAAAACATAGTAACTTAACCTCAAAAAGATGATTGTCATCAAAATTGGTCTTCACCTTAATGAAAAACCGATTTAAAATTTATCATTTTCCTGCACTGTTCCATTACCCTGTTTCACTGTTGCTTTAGCTTTTTCTTGAGATCTTGTTAGCTGGATTTCTAAGTCTTCAACATATCTCCTTAGTCTCCTATTGATGACCCTCAAATGAGTATTCATAACCCTAAAAAATCTTGCTTCTTTTATGGCTGGTACAGTCCAAGTGAAACATTGTGCTTCACTGCTAATTATTTTTGGTTTAGAAACCTTATCACCTTTCCATAGGGCTTTCATCCTCTTGAAACTTGTTTTTTCAATAGCATGATTTCTAGCTCTCTTCTTTATTCTGACAATTTCATGATTGGCTGATTTTAACTTTTCTTCCATCTCTTCATAACTGATTTTTTCTATTTGTGTGGAGAATACTCTGTTTTTGGCCTTTTCTGGTATAGGTGAAGAAAGATCTATAAATTCATCATGAACAGTAGATTTTTCCTCTGTTTTCTCTAGCTCAACATTAAGCTCTTGAAATTTCTTTGACTGTCTGGTTACAGGCTTCCCAGCCTTGAAGAAAAATGCTGCATCCTCATCATTGAAATCCAACTTTTTAGATGACTTCATATTTTTCTGTTTATCTTCATCAATTCTTATGAAGTCAGCTTGTACCAAAGGGTATTCTTATATGTCTATGGCTTGCAATATATCATCTAAATTTCCCTTTAAACTTGGAGTGTCACTTGTTCCTGAAAAAACTGCTTTCCCCTTTGCTTTTGAAACTTGATTCCTAGTCAGTCTCTGTTGAACTTGTTTATCAGCTGACTGTTTCTGTGCAATTTCTTCAATTTCATCTAACCTTTGTTTTGAAGATCGAGGAGTTTCTTTAATGACAACCGATGTCTTTCCTACCTGTTCTTTCACCTGTTTCCTAGGTTTTAACTTCACAAACCTTTTTTTCCTTGTCACTATAGGCTTGTTGGATTCTGCTGGTGGAGTTTCTTTTTCCTTAGGGTTACTGCCTGTAGTTTGAGCTTCTACTCCAAATCCACATAAAAATAAAAATGATAACCATTCTCTGTTAATCTTTTGGATTTCATTTAAGACCATCGGTTTGATCAGACCATGGTGAAATAGAGAAGTTTCACACCCTTCAGATTTCATTTGAACCTTGTGTGCCATATTAGCTATGCTTCTATATAGGAAAATTGGCAAGTCTAAAGATATCATGCCCGTAAAGTGTAACAAAAGTTTAAAATGGTATGAATAAAATTTATGATACCTACCCTCGCATGTAAAATACCTCTGGATATAGAAGAGTAGATTTTCATAGCTATCTTTGATGCAATTCCTGAGAATTGCATTATTTAAATCCATCTCTGTGAATTATGGCTTTAGAAACACCTTGCATGTCTCCATGTCAAATCTGAAACCCTTAAACCATGTTTCTTGCCCTCTAGGAATCTCAGTTACCAAGGCTATGGTCTCAGGAGTAACTGACAAATTTAATATTCCAATCTTTGTGTTTGAACCACTAAAATGCAAGGCAAATTCCTTTGTTCCCTGACTGTGTCCTCCCTGCAACTTTTCACAAAAATTCAAACACCCTACCTTCCTGAAAGCCTCTAACATTGTTTTTTATTTAGCTAGGGCTACTGTGCTTTCAGGTTCTGACCTTAAGCAATGCCCTCACCTGTGATTTTTCTTTTCTTCTGACATTCTTGCATTCAGAAATTTGTCTGCTTCCTGTAGAATCTAATTACCAGCCTCGCTTGAATTCAAAACAGTTAGCCTCACTTGATAGAACAGTCAACCTCGCTTGATAATAGATGAGGAAAGCTTTGGTGTAAGATGACCATAAGCTTAAAACTTGAAAAATATATGTTGAAGTGTTTTGCATGAAAACTGGAATAAGTGACCAGCCTTTTCAAATTTGAACTTTCCTTTCATAAATGAGACCTCTACGATTGCAATGATGATTTTGAATGGCTACATGTTTTGGAAGTGAACCCTAACTGACTCCTAATGATGAAAACCTAATGGATTCTGACTGATTTTATGATTTTATATGACTTCCCTACAAATCCTCGCTTTCGTAGCGCGCTTAGTACATTTTCAGGGATATGCACTACGAAAGTAGCAGCGCTTTCGTAGCGCAAAACTGGGTTTTTCAACTGGCTACACTACAAAAGTGCAGTTTCGTTGCTTATTGCAAATTTTTTTTTTTCAAAGGTTAGAAACATGACTTCTAAATGGATGATGGGACCTTTAAACCATGAAATGAGACTTTTAAACTTTATTTGGAAATGAAAATGACACTTTTGAGACTTCAAACCCTATCACTTACCCCTTTAAGAATGAAATTGCTCAAGACCCATTTAACACCATAACTAGAAACAAGGTAAAATTTCAGAGTTTAGGATTTTTATTTTTATTTTTATTTATTTATTTATTTATGTTGACAACACGATGAATGATATTATGCTAAGTGTCACCTCATCATTGGTTTGAATTGATATGTTTTAAATGGTTTTTGAGTGGCCAACTGAATTTTACCATGTGACCCAACCAGGGGCCACCACGTGGCAACTCAAGGGCCACAAAAATTGGGTCAAGGTATAAGTAGCAATAGCGAGGGTCGAACCCATGAACTCACAGTCCACAAAACAAGCCTTTACCGATATGCCATCACATTAAGTATTAACCATATAATGTTTTAGGTTATATTTATGTTGTAATGGTTTGGTATTTGGGGGTGGGGGTCGAGGTCTAATCCCAACCCTGGTCACCACGCTTGGGAGTGGGACCATGGGTGGGAGGCTAGCCCCGCGCCACCCCCCCCACCCATTACACTAATTCTAACGTATAAAAATTTTGTGCCATGTGTCCACCACCACATAAACCATGGTTATGTTAAGTCGTTAAACGTTAACGCCAACCAAATCGCTTGTCATCACTGCAGTCAACCGCCACGAGACCACCACTACAACTGTCAGCCTGCTAACTGCTCTCCAAGCCACCCACATGTGACCTCTCCAGCGATAACCACCGACGATTATCAAACTGTTTGGGACATTTTTTTTAATATAAAAATATATTGCGCCAAAACCATAGTTTGGATTTCCAGTTTTAAGGCGTTATTGGGAAAATTAATGCCTTGATAATTTTACTCAGAAATTAGGCAATCTGGTGCTCTGTTAGCGAATTTTGGGGTGAAAATGTAGGTTCGGTATCAGATTTGGAGGAATTTGTGAAGCAATTAGTGCAAAAACTTGGGGAAGCCATAACTTAGTTTTTGACCAAATTCGATGTAAAAGAGGTTACACAAGAATTTTTGGGAATTCTAGAGCCATTGGAACAATTTTTAGAGTTTTTTGAGCATTGAAAATGTATGTAATCACACTTTTGAGCATAACAGAAGAGGGTCAATCCATTGGAAGCTAGACCAAGGAGACGTAGCCTAAGAGGGGTGAACTCCTTCATCATGTGTTGTTGTGTTATTTTTTATGGTGGTGTTCATGTTTGTTAGATGTTGTGGTTCAGTGTTTTGTTTATGTTAATTTTCTCATGAAATTCACATAAAAACTCATGGTTAACTTGAAATTTACCTCATAATCCTCAAACACTTTGTTTATATTCTGAACTGAAATTTAGCACAAAAAACACTAATTTTCCCATTCAGATCAAAATTCTTATGGATTGTAATAAAGCTTCTATTTGACTTTATGGAAATATTTTCCCTAGTCATTCTTGGACCATAAAAGAAATTCTTGAGGGCCTTTTCCAACTTAGAATAGGCGGCCTTAGAAGCAATTGAACATGATGACTAGTAAACACGAATCACTACTAGAGCCTTGATGTAGATTTATAGCTTAGGTGCCAAAGAAATGGTTTAATGATCAACTTATCGATCATATTTTTGGAATATAACCACCGATAGGTCCTAGAGTGACACTTTGAAGGCAAAAGGGATACCCATAAACTAGATTATTATGCCTATATAAATTGTTGACTTTATTTGAAACATTTCATTTTGGCTCGCTAAAATCTCAACCTCAAGCAAACAAAAGGTGTCAAGGCATTCAATGGTATTAATTTATTCAAGAACTATAGTCCTGAAGAATTGTATTAAGGAGCAACAATGCACTTATTACATTTCTTAGCATTGAAGCATGAATCCCTATAAAGTTCACTAATACATAATATAATCTTGTCCATATCGATGCTTATATACTAAACATGCACAAATGTGTTTTATTAAATAGAATGCATTGGTGTGTAACATCAATTTATAATAAACACATCGATGTGTAAAATACACCAATGCATAACAATATTTAAATTCACCTATAACACCCCTAGTACATGTTAGTGATTTTGTTAATAGCATGTTTGAATATCTTATAGCGGATAGTTAATTGTCATGATGCACCTTGTGATGATTGTTTGGAAGATGATGTTTTGGAAGAATAATGATGAGTATTTCCTTGATGATCATTAAGTATCTTCTCTTGATATATGTTTTTCATTAATGATTATCTCCTTGATTGATTATATTAAAACAATTTTAACAACTTAACGATAATTATAACCTAAAAATGAGAACTCAAGTCCAAAAAAACCTCTATGTTTTAGAACAAAAAAAACCTGAAAAAACACACAGGAATCGAAAAGTGTCCTTTTTGGGGTTAAAATTCCAATATTTTTCAACCATGACATTAAAAACCAAAATCATGATCATGGAAAAACTTAAAATTCTAACAATTTTCAACCATGGAATAAAAGATCAAATAGCATGACTCTGAAAAACCTTAAAATTGTGACATTTTCCAACCATGAAATTAAAACCAAATATCATGAGTACAAAAAACCTTAATATTTAAACATTTTTCAACCATGGCATTATAAACCAAATATCATGACTAGAAAAGCCTTAAAAATCAACACCTAAATCAAAGATTAATTCTAAGAAGAGAAATTTTGTTAAAGGATAAAAGTAAAGCTCTTTTGAGATCTTGGCCTAAGACAGCTTGAATCATTTTCAATGTGGCACTAAATTTGCAATATTTTTTAACTATTGATAATAAAATCACCATTAATGTACACAAAATTGTGAAAAATGTCCTATAATAATAATAATAATAATAATAATTAAAATTATGAAAATTTTTAAAAATAATAATTAATTAAACAATTATAAAATATATATGTATTTTCCATCCCTTTTTTTTGCTAGGTTATGTGGTTCCTAAGATTACTAGCATGTCTAACCTATGGCTTGAGTAGCTACGACCCATGGGCATCTAAGCCATCAAAATCACTTGGGGATCGCACCTAACCTGGGCCACACCAACCCTTAGCATGATTGGATTTTTTCATATACAATTTTCAACCAGTGACCTTTACATAATGAAGTGCCTTAACAAAACACCATGCCACTATTTATTCTACGCCACGTGAGCCAAAATACAATTTAAAATAAATCAATAAAAATTGATTAAAACCAAAAATTTAAGGTAATTTTAAAACCAAATTAATTATTTTAAAAAAAGTGAAATGAATTTTAAAAATTATTTAAAAAGTAAATAAAATAATTAAAAAATATAGAGCCCACAAGGTGTAGAAAAGACGGTGACATGGTGTTCCATTAAGGCACTTTGTGATGTAAATGTCACCGGTTCAATACTCTATGGGCAAAAATCCATCCATGCTAAGGGTTAGTGTGGCCCAAGCCAAGTTGTCATTTTTAGCCACTTGTTTGCTTGTCAAAAATTTCATAGGTGGCTAACAGTTATGTTGGGGTTCCTATGTTTTTGCAGATTTGGCAATACAAAAAGATAAGACAACATCAAACCACTTTGGGACCTTCAGGATCTAGCCCTCCTGGGTCCGGAGAGGGATCTCTCCATAAAAACAAAGAATGATATATCTTTGAAGCTCAAAATGAGGTATTAGGCTAGGTATGAAGCACAAAGGGGGGTTTTAAATGATTTGGTTGTTGAGGTCGGAGATCATTAACTGAGAAGGTTATGGAATGAAAGGAACAAAGCAGCAGGATTTTTCAGCCAAAGAAGATAGGTCAAGAAAGTGCCAAACCATTGGGCTATGGAGTCATGAAAGGGAATTACTTGTAAAACAACTAGCCAAGGCTTTCTAAAGGGCAAGTCATCTATATTAAAGGATATTTTAGATAGATGGTGGGATGGAACATTAAGGAATGAAAAGGAAAGACTCAAAGGGTAGCTTAAGATCAGGTCAGAGGTCATCTAACTCTAGGCCCGCTTCAACATACTCTCAAAGGGAAAACACTTAAGATTTAAACACAGAACAAGGCCTAAGATCAGAGAAGGGCTTTTAACCTTCAATGCTTTTGAGACCAGCTCAAAGGGATCTTAGAAAGGAAAAAATATTGGAAAAGGACCCTAGTGGACAAGGCTCACACTAAATCCATAGTATCCCAATTATTCCAGCTTAAACCCAACAAGAACATCTAAGCAACAAACCACAAATTCATACATCAGTAAGCATGGGTTGGGCCAACATCTTAACTGGTTAAATTACATGAATTTTATCTTAGATTCAGTATCAGCAGAAAAATTCAAAGATAAGAAGAGCAGTGGGCATTAGGGTACCATGTAGGGGTATATCCTAAGCCTGATTTACTGATTCTTATCAGAGAATAATGAATAGTATGATTAAAATGAAATCAGACAATTGCAGTAAGAGAAAAATCACATGAAATATAGACCAGGATCCTGTGAAATTTTCTTTTTCAATTGATGTGCAAAACCAGTCACATACTTTGAGCTCAATGGCTTATTACAGTCCAAACATTCTCCTCCCAGCCTACTGAATTACAAACTACTCAGCTACTTCCCCCCCAATAACAGTTCTACAATCGAATGAATCCCTATCAACTAACAACAACAACAACGTATTATTCAGGGGTTCTTATAAGAGAATGAGTGATAGAATGAGTAGATGAGATAGTTGGCCCAATTAAATGAAGAAATTAATGTTTCTCGGCCTCTGAGAGGCTTGATGGATAAGAAATGACATGCTCCATGCTTCATTAAATGGTCCTTTGCTTGTATTTTTACTCTAACTGTCTGTTTTTGACCTTTGAAATAAGTAAGGGGGATAGAAATCTGTAGGTTTCCCATACTTCCATAACTGCTGCTTCTGCTCTTCGAGGCTGAAGGGACGAAAAGGTTGACTTCAGGTTTGTTTTTATCTTTAAAATAACTCTGCTGACAGTTTGAAATAACTATTCAGCTATCTTTATGCAAATATCCTCTGTTCTATCAACAACCAGGTCTTCTTTGTTTTCTGTGAGGCTACAGGTGTCCTTCGGTAGCTGGAGAGGTTGGATTTTGGTGTTGGAGAGGGTTCAATTGGCCTCTGCTGTGGCGGTGGAGGCTTTCTCCGATTGACATATGTCTTTGTATTTTCCTAAAACACTTTTAATTCAATTTTAGGTTTGTGTTTTAGGCTGAATTAGGCCTCGATCTTCTTTTCCGGTATTCATACTGTTTTTCATCCTTTAATCACTGTATTATGTCCTTAATCTTCAATGACAGGCTCTAATCCTTTCGTTTCCTTCACTGATACACTTTTCCGCTGCTGTGATGGTCTCTCTGCACTCTCAGTCACAGTGACCGTGACCGTAGAGACAGAGCGAATTTCTCACTCTGTAAACCCTGCAAAATACAATAACTTGTTATGAAATCTAGGGGGGTGGTGGAAGACTGCTGTGGAGACCTGTGGAATGGTGGCAAAATGGTTAATGCAGGTGAAAATGGGTGGAAGAACCATGCAGAGTGGTGGAAGAATGAACTGATGAAGATTTGGTGTAGAGAGAGTTGTGGACCGTCCGATTAGATGGATAGAGGACAATCAATGGTCAGGAATACCGACGGAGGTGTTAATAGTAAGTTGGGTAGAAGAGATAAGCTTAGTGTTAAAACCAAAATTTTTAAGGTTCAGGTGAAATACAAAGGAATAAAGGGAAAAATGAATGAAAGTCGGGCATTTAATGGTGGGACCCAGAAGGCGGAGGGCGTTGATTGTGGGCCGTTCGATCGCAGGAGGCAATCAACAATGGTGATTTTCCAATGAAAATCTACGAAAGTCTGATGGAAGGGATATGAATGAAATGCGCAATGCAATATGGGCTGTTGATCTGATCATATGGATGGCTGAGATTGATGATGGAGGCTGCGGGAGAAAAAGGGAAGGAAGGTGGTTTAAATGGTAAAACCGCCGATGTCGAGTGCCTTTAGAGTGGTTTTAAAATTTTTCCCAAAAAATGCGATATACGTCGCTGCAAGACACGTGGAAAAATAAAACCGTCCATATCACGTGATTTCAAATCGTTAAAGCTTGGACACCAAAGTTGCACGATATGCTTCCTGATTGTTGGATGTGGGGCGATGAGATCTGACGGTGTGAGATGGAGCACGATATGGGAAAGTGCACGGTCAGTACTATTACACAGTAATTTTTCATCATCCCTGCAATCCCCCGTCCCACACATTGGAGGGCTTATTCCGTGACCTGTGAGAAGTGACATGACTTGAAACCACTTTCATGGCATCCCCCTTGACAAGGAAAATCTTTCCCCTGAAGGAAATTTCCTGTGAAAAGTCCTAAAAATAGCCCTTTTGGCCTTGGCGCGACTAGCCAATTCAGCCCTTGCACCAATGGGGGATATCCACCAAAGAGGGCGCGCCAACCGGCGCTCTGTCCTAGTGTATCACTCGCGCTAGGCTTAGTAAGGATTGTTTTTAAAAAAAAAATGGCTAAATTTTGATTCCAACCAACTCTTGAACGAGTCTCTAAAATGAGTTATGAGGTTTGGCTCCGGATCTCCATGTAGGGGAAGTGATTTTCCACCTATCATGGAAGCTTCCTTGAAGATAGGGCGAATCCCATCATTGTAGGGATCCCAACTCCCTTTCCACCATCTATATAAGCTTGTCATTTTCCCTTTGCAAGCTAGCCTGAATAGAGCTGAATCAATAGTAAGGAGATTATCGTCAGACAACCAAAGAGAGAGAGAGACTTGTCCCATTCTCGACGAGCTTTACCGAGACGTACTCCGCTGTCGACCCGCCGAGGGAAGATCTAGTTTCAAAGCTCAAGTTGTATCTTTCTTTGTTCTAGTTAATAATAAATGACTTCGATTATGGTTCCATTCGGATGTTCATGTTTTATGTTATGAGTTGTATCTTCTCTGACTGATTCATATTTGCATGTATTAGGTTTTACGCTTATTTTTTTGTTGTTTCTTCGTGTACGTGCAGGTGTTCGAATGCGCCTAGCGGGAGAATTGTGATCTACCAAGGCAAGGGATGGAAGCACCATCTTCTCCGCAAATGAAAAAAACGTAGGACTTAAGGTAGGCCTCTTGTCACATCTTGGTATTTTTCAATTAGGAACTTACGTATTAGTGTGAAGCAGTTGTTGCTAGACCCAATTTGGGCTAGTAGGGATTGCCTCTATCTGCAGAGGGGATTTACCTCTCCAACAAACTGGTGACTCTGCTAGGGAGACATTGATTGGAGTTTGTCTTGTATTTTTGGTCGATTTTGGTCTTTGCTTGCTTGATCAACTCTTTTGGTTCGCTCTTTTCTAGTGTGAAACTTTTGTTTAGCTTCACCATCCCTGATCTACTCCTTGATTTCTCTTTTTCATCTTTTGCATTAGTAAACTCAACTGGTGCGGTTTTTTCCCTGACAGTCGCGCCAGCTGGCGCATGTTTCCAGTTTATCCCTCGCGCCAATCTTGTTCTGGCGCTAGCTGCAGCCTGACAGTCGCGCCAATCCTATGAGGTGCTAGGGTTTTCTTCTTTTTTGGCTTTTTGAGCTTGGTCTGTGGTTTTGGTGTCATTTTTTCAATTTCCTGAGTGTTTTGGAGCCTTTTTTGACTGAGTGTGACCTTCATCCTCTGGTTGTTTGCTCTCTACTATCGGTTTTACATTCTAGCCCTACGACATCTAGGTTCTATAGTGTGTCGAGCCTCCCATGGGATTTTTTGGTCCTTGTTTGATCAGTCAATTTCATTATTGCTTCTCTGCATTCATTTGGTGGTTGTCCATTGTTTTTTTGCATTATTTGAGTGATTGGCTTCTTCCTCACTCAAATTTCGCTTTGTCTCACCTTGGGCCTAGATTACACAGTTCATTTGAGTCTTCGGGATTCCTCTTTGATTTGAGGGACTTCTTTGTCAATTTGAGTTTTGATTTGTGTGTTTGGCATTGAGTGACTCGCTTGTTTTTGCTCTTTTTCTATCACTTCTCAGATTGTTCTTTTCATCAATTTTCATTTTGTTAGGCGCATTTTTCTCTTAAACATTGAAAATACAAAAAAAAATCTCTTTTTCTTTTGATTAGTTAATGTAAATTAAATATTTTATGTGTTATTAGTGATTTATAACTCTGAAAGAAAAGCTTTTAGTTTCCGTTAGCTTGCATTATAGACACTAGTGGTTGTTTTGTGATCATTTTGTTATTGTGTGAAAGCTCTCAACCTTCCCATAGTTAGCTATTCATCAAACGAAATGATACGTTGTGGCATGCAGTGTGCATTTAGAGGATTTTGAGACATAACATTTGGTAGGGCCTGGAAATTGAATCATAATTGAAGATCAACACTAAAATTTATTCAATTTACCTTAAGGTAGCATTGAAACGTTAACGAAACATTTAGAGGTCTAGGCTAGTGACGTGTTCCAGCGTCGTTAAACCTAGTAGCTGTCGTTCACCTCTTGGCTTTAGACAATGCTAGTACGGACTTGTGCTCCCCGTATCGTCACATATATAAAAGGAGACCTCACTAGGTTGCTATCCTTTATCCATAGGAAGCCGAGTTTGCCGCCTTATACCCTTGATACACCAGACACAACATTCGGGGAGATTTCCTGCACGTATGTCAAGTCCTTGGTTGATTTCTCTTTCATTTGGAAACCAAGGTGTATATTGCAGTTCATGGATATCTGGTACACCCTTTGCCTAGAGTTCCAGAGTATTCATTTTGATCTTTTCTGACTCATTAAATTTGAAAGGATCATCAAGCGCTTGTCCTTTCACGCTTGTTTTAAAATTTAAAGAGATAGAGTCACCTTTAATCCATTTCTCGACTCTTAAAACATGAAACGATGAAGTTTCTAAGTTTCAATGTGGTAAAATAAATCACCTGCGATCACACACCCTTTTAGAGTTTGCTTGTAGGCTGTTTGATTATGTGCCTTGGTTTTCTAGCCCGTGTGTTTTTTTTTGATCTCTTCCTCTTGTCATTACTGTCACAGTGTCAGAACCCTCAGTTTCGTCTACTGGTAGTCCTGACACAGATGATTCATCAGAGGTCTCTCAATCCTCTGCTGAACCTCAGCAGCCCATTGTCTCCGAGTTTCCCGACGGGGGACCGGTTTTATCTGAGCTTCCCTTTGGAGGACCAGTCGAGTTCAACTAGCCCTTATCCAATGCTTGGTTTGGATTTGGAGTAGGAGAATATTTCCCTCCTCTTACATCAGGTTCGCCTTTTATAGCTGTTTTTATTCCTCCTAGTCCTCGCCGTCTTCTAGAAGATCTAGCGGCAGGCTCAAATATGGGCTCATTCAGTCCTTCTGCTAGTGAGGAAATCCCCACGTCTGGTGAAGATTACCAGATGTTCCCAGAAGACAACCCCGAGTTATTCGTCATGTCTTCGCCGAGTCCTTCGCTTCCAGTAGGGTATAGATCTTTAAGTCAGATTATGACCGCTGTCGCCTCTATGGGAGTATCAACTCCTTCTACGAGGTCGATTATTCCTTTGTTGGGGATGTCTCCAAGGACACCCCTCACGTCATCTCTTCAGGTCACATCAGTACCTGTCAGGCCCACTGTCTGTGTGGCCGTGTCTACACCCGCTGTTACTACTTAGTCCGTAAGAACTGCATCACTTCCCGAAGACGTCTACATAGCATCTGATATTCCGGAGAAAATTTCTCCTAAAGAGTATCGGTTGTCCCTACATAAATCGAACTCTTAGGTCGGTCAATCCTCCCAAGATCCCAACCATCCTTATTTTTTGCATTATGCACAGGATGGTACACCCATTTACTTTTTTCCATATCAATATGATGAGCAGGGAAACCCTCTACATTTTCCTGCTCCAGAGGCTTATCAGTATGTTTGAGGTTTTCTGTCTGCCCAGCTGGGCAACCTTCCAACCCGCAAGGACAACCCTTTCAGGGCCAACCTTTGGGCCAACCTGGTTATCTTTATGACCTGCAAGGAAAACCCTTATAGGGCCAACCTTTGAGCCAACAAGGGTTGTTTTACGGTCCGCAAGGACAATCCTACAATCCTCAAGGTCAACCTATGCAGCCTCGCCCTGTGATCCAACCGGGGCAACCTCAAGGACCCACAAGTCATCCGGGGTACCAACCAGGGCCGTTGTACGGTCATGGGGGGAAAATCCAACCCTCTCAACCTATGGTGCAACCTCTGCAACCTCAATTTCCTATTGGTCCGAATTTTGCACAGCCAAGGCCCTCTTATGCTCCTTTTACAGGTCAAACTGGTTATAAGGCACAACCTGGCCCTATCCCACCACTAGGCCAACTGGCCCATCTGGGAAAGCCTGGTGTTCCTCACCAGCCAGGTCAACTTGTTCAACCAGTGCAACCTGTTGACCCGGGTCAACCTGTTCAACCAGGACAACCCATTCAGCCGGGTCAACCTGTTCAACCAGGGCAACTCATTTAGCCAGGTAAACCTATCCAACCAGGCTAGCCTGCACATCCTGACAACCCTGCTCAACAGCTGATTTAATCTATGCCATAGAAGAATCCGCCTGTGCGCCCCACTTATCAGGCTCAGCAGGGCCCCACTTATCAACATCCCACTCAACCCCAAGGCGATTATTATCTTCTAGGTCAATCTTGATCAGTTTACAACCCGCCCCAAGGTTCTAATTATTATCTTCAACAACCAGGCTATACCTATACTCGGTAGTCAAATCCGTATACTGCTCAAATGGGGCCGACATATAATCAGGGTCCAGACCCCAGTTATCAACCCCCATACACTGGTTATCAACAACCATATTAGACTAGTTATACGGCCTATACCCCCTATGGTCAGAATCCTCTGGGACAGAACCAATGGGGGCAAGGTTATGCTCAACTAGAGTGGAGTATAGGTATAGGTCCTTATTGAGGGCCTAGTATGCCTTTCAATCCTCAGTTGCCATTATTGGCCACCTTGGAATTACCGGACGTTTCTAAATTAACCAATGATCCGATTCTTCACAATCCTTATTGGCCTCCGGTTCCGACCAAGGTGCCCGACGACTGTCCTAAGTTTGAAGGTAAAGTTGGAGAGGACCCCCAAGCTCATGTAATGACCTACCATCTATGGTGTTTGTCCAACTCTTGGGTGGATTATTCAATTCGTCTACGTCTCTTCCAGCGCACTCTTACTGGTGCTGCCACTAAGTGGTATATAGAATTACCCCGCGGCATATTTAAAGACTTCAATACATTAGCTATGGATTTTTTGACGCACTTCCAGTTACTGGATCGTTACGAAGCCGGGATGCATCTCCTAACTTCTTTGAAGCAGGATAAAGCCACCCACATATCTGATCATATTCATGAGTGGAAATGTCATCATATATTGATCAATTTTGATATACTTGATCAGCTACTAACTCATTGGTTCACCACATCCTTCGTTAACAAAATCGCTTAAGATATTGCTATGGGGGCATGTGTGATTGAAGAACAAGCCATTGCGCGTGCCCAATACCTTGATCTAGTGTAATCTCAGTCTGGCATGCTTTATGATATTCTGACTGATGCTCCGCGACTAGGGACCTCTAAAGCACCATGTACCCCAGCAGTGGATGGTGTTATTAGTTCCATTTCTCAAAATTCTTGAAAATCCTCTAATGGGAAGCAGAAGTTCAATTCTTCCAATAATTCTGCTCTTCCCACCCCTCTGGATTCTGGTAAGACTGCGGAGGTCAACGCCATTCAGGCTAATCCTACGGAAAAGGCCTCCAAAGGAAAGAAGAAGGGCAAAGGAAAATCCAAACCTGATGCCCCGAAACCAGAGTCTTCTAAACCTCGTACTGATGACGGTTCCCAACGTAAACCGAAGTACCCCTGCCTTATCTGTGAAGGAGACCATTATACCAAATATTGTCCCTGAAGATCTGAATTTAGTCAACTTTTGAAAGGATCCAAAGGGACTCTGGCAGTTCTCAAAGAACCATTCCCGTCTCAGTAGATCCTGAGCAGCCTTCACCATCTGCACCATTTGGGTCCCAGGTCTTTATGATGAATGGTGCTGCACCTATCTCAATTGCTACGTGTTCGAAGGATTATCTTGGATCACGCCAGGCAGCTGGGAAGGAATTCGTGGATGGCCCACCTCCCCCACCTATCTCTGGTCCTTTGGAAATTGAGAAGCCTAGCACTAAACCTGTTATGAGGCCACCTTATAAAGGTGTTCTGCGAAAATATTCCTACAACCCAAATTCCCATGCCGCTCAGCACTACAATGTTATTGAGGATTTGGCACAGACACCTTCTGCAATGTCTGCATTGGAAGTGCTTAAAATTTTCCCATCGCAATGGAAAGCTCTGTTGTCTGCAATTGGTGGAATCGATCCCGCCGATTCTAATATTCTCACCTTCGACCTAGAAAAATTTGTCCCCCGACTTCCACATCAAATTTCTCTTGTTATCCAAGTCGGGATCAGCGACCTCAACATCCATAGGGCCGTTGTGGATGAAGGTGCTTCCACCTGTGTTATGTCATCCACTTGCTGGAAGGCCATTGGCTCTTCGGCTCTTACATCGTCTCCCAATGCCCTAGAGGCATTCGATTGTTAGGAATCTAAACCCCTGGGTGTTATTGAGAGTTTTCTGATCATGTTACAGGGGAAGACAATCAACGTAGAAGTAGAAGTGGTTGACGCCAAGCTTAATTACAATCTTATTCTTGGCTGCAGTTAGACCCACGCCATGTTATGCGTTCCGTCCACCCTCTTTCGGCTTCTCAAGTTCCTTCATGAGGGAAAAATCATCACTATGGATCATTTGTATTTCTTCACCTCATCCTATGAGAAAAACATTCCGTATGTGGATCAGATCCCCAATCCCCCCGACAGTGTAGGACCCAGTCTCTTCAAGGACCCCGTTCTCATGGGTATTTTTCCTGCGCCACCACTGCACACCGTTCAAGTTAATATGGTCTCTAGTTCCGACGACCCTTGGATCATCCCTTCATCTGAACATGTGACCTCTTTCGGAGAATCGATGCCGTTAACTCCGGTTGAGATTAATTATTGCAAAATTGTCGCTGCATCTGATCCTCCTCTTGAACATGCTCCTTCGAGCATGGATCTGGATATATATTCTTAATCCCCATGGCTTGGCGATGCAGATTCGCCCGACCCTTTAACAAAAATTTTCCCTTCCGATGAAGCTATTGTTGAAACAATGTCTCTTGAAGATATGCCATGGAGCGAAGGACATCATCGTTCCTCGTTCATGCCTGGCCTGGGGGCAATGTCTGATTGTCTAGAGCGCTTTGCATCTCAGGTTCCCACTCCGCCTCTTCAAACACCGATATTGACTCATGAGGTCCTTTTGGAGGGAAACCTGAGTAATATCACTCAAACCATGTCGATCGACATCTCCGTCAAACCAGGGGTAGTCGATAATATTCATGTGGGAGTGAATTGTTCTCCTAAAGAGATACAAGTTTATACAAATATTTTTCACGAATTTAGAGATGTTTTCGCATGGTCCTATGAAGAGATGCCTGGGATTGATCCCAACATAGTCATGCATGATATTCCTACCTATCCAGGTGCAAAACCAGTGCGTCAATGCCTACACCCAGTGCATCCTCGAAAAGCCACAGCTATAAATGCAGAAGTTGAAAAAATTCTTAACGCGGGCTTTATCTATCCTATTCCCCTCACAGAATGGGTTTCAAACATTGCCCCTGTAGATAAGAATCAGGGCACTATACGGGTCTGTGTTGATTACCGAGACATCAATCAGGCCTGTCTTAAGGAAAATTACCCCACTCCCTTTATAGATCAAATAATTGATGAATGCGCGGGAAGTGAGATTTATTCCCTTATGGACGGCTTCTCCGGGTACAATCAAATCAATATTTTACCCGCTGATCAACATAAGACTGCCTTTATCTGTCCATGGGGAACCTTCGCTTACAAAAAGCTCCCGTTCGGTTTAAAAAATGTTGGGGCCACCTTCCAGCGTGCTATGTCTTATTCTTTGCATGACATAATTCACATTGTTCAAACATATCTGGATGATTTGCCGGCCCATTCAGCTCGGCGTGAGGACCACCCTGAACACCTTCGCTAGATTTTCCTCCATTGCAGATGCTACAATATCAGGCTTAATCCTCATAAGTGCGTCTTCTACGTGGATTCTGGCCATCTTTTGGGATTCATCGTCTCCAAAGACGAAATTCGCCTTGACCCTCTCAAGGTTGAGGCCATCGTAAACCTCCCATCCCCTTCCTCATTACATCAACTGCAGATTCTACAGGGAAAAGCTAACTTCTTACGACGCTTCATTCCGAACTATGCAGAAGTGGCTAAGGGCTTTACACGACTTTTAAAACAAGACGTTCCCTTCCATTGGGACGAGATTTCCCAATGATATTTTGATAAGCTTAAAACGTTGCTCGTTAACACTCCGCTGATACATCCTCCCAACTATCATCGCAATTTCACCCTTTATTTTGCCGCTGCTTTTAGCACGATAGCTATGGTTTTAGTACAGGATGACGACGATGGAAATGAACACGTAGTTTACTATCTATCTTGGAAGCTTCTCGACACAGAAACATGCTATGCTCATGTTGAGAAGTTGGCGCTCGCTGCGGTTCAGGCCGTTCAGCGATTCCGCCATTACATCCTGTTGCGTACCATAACCGTGGTTTCTGACTGCAACCCCATGACATATATCTTGTCTAGAAAATTGCTGGGGGGCAAGTACTCCAAGTGGATTGTAATCCTGCAGGAGTTTGATTTAGAGTTCACAATTGCTAAGTCGATGAAATCATTGGTTTTTGCTGATCTTATCTGCTCTCTCCCAACAGACTCCATTCCATCCAAATCCGAGGATCATATCCCAGATGAAACACTCTTTCTCATCAGCACTCGTGACCCATGGTACGGTAACATTATCGTGGATCTTCAAAAATCCATGTTCTGGTCTGAATTGACAAAAGATGCTTGAGGACGGATTCGACATCAATCTCAACCATACCGCATTGTAGGAGATACCTTGTACCGTGTCGGACTTGATTTTGTGCTTCGCCGGTGCTTGACCCTGGAAGAGGCTGAGAGAGTCTTGAATGACTGTCACAGTGGCACCTATGGTGGTCACATGTCCGGATATGCCACCGCCCAGAATATTCTATGTGCGGGTTACTTTTGGCCGTCTATATTCAAAGATTGTATTGTTGCAATCTGAAAATGTCATGCATGCCAGGTCTTTTAGTGCAAGATGCAAACACCACCCCTACCCTTGCATCCTATCATTACCGTAGGCCCTTTTGCTAAATGGGGCATATATTTTATGACATGTAACCCTCACTCGGCCGGGGGGCATGCTTATATAATCGTTTCCGTAGACTACTTTACTAAGTGGGCCGAAGCGATGCCTACATTAGCTGCCAACGATAAGATAGCTGTCCAATTCCTTTTCAACCATGTTATTATGCGTTTCAGAGTCCCTCAGGCCATTGTCACTGATCATGGCACTCATTTTCGGGATTACATGATGGCTAAGCCGACACCAAAGTTGGGCTTACGCCATGATAGCTCAACGCCATACTACCCCCAGGCGAATGGCCAGGATGAGGCTGTGAACAAGGTTTTGGTCACGATGCTTCAATGAACGATTGGTATCCATAAATCAAATTGGCATCTCCAATTATTCTCAGCTCTCTGGGCTTATCGAATGTCTGTAAAGAGCACAACTGGATTCACACCTTTCTAGTTAGTGTATGGTATGGAAGTGACTCTCCTGGTTGAATGCAAAATTCCTTCCCTGAAGTTGGCTATGGAATTATTGCCTGCCACTTCTCCGGAGGAAGAACGTCTCTTGTATTTGGAATGAATAAATGAAACCCACCGCTTAGCTGCCTTGGTTATTGAGGCACAGAAAAAGCGAGTCAAAGCCCACTTCGATCAATCAGTTTCTCCACATTCTTTCATTGAAGGGGACCTCGTCCTCCTATATGACCAAGCACACAATAAAATTGGAGTGGGAAAATTCCAGCCCATGTGGCATGGGCCCTATATAGTTAAACGAGTATTAAAAAATGGGGCCTATGAGCTTATCGACTACGAAGGAGTTCCCCTGGCGCAACCTAGGAATGGGTTGTACCTCAAAAAGTAATACGCTTGAGTCATTCTCGTGTGGTGTGTGTGTACATAAGTGAGTGTTTTCATTTTTGTGCATGTGTGGTGTAGTGTGCTTTGTAAGCGTCTTTCTGCCGATTGGGTCTTCCTGATTGTGCACATGTCTATTACTCCTTTTGTCGGTTTCGCGGATGGTGCCTCTCACAGTACCGGGAATCTTTCTTCGGCAGCCTGGGTAATCTACGATCCTGCTGGTGAGTTGGTTAATTTGCAAGGTGTTTGTCTAGGGCCTACCACAAATAAATTCACAGAGTATAGTGTCATTTTAGAATTATTAAATGAGGCTTTTAACCTCGATATTCATGCATTACTTGTGTATCTGGACTCGCAGCTTGTAGTACTACAACTCAACTGTCATTATTCATTTAGAAACCTATCCATTTTATGTCTGTATCTACGTATTCGTTTACTGGAAAGAAATTTTGATTACATTACATATCAACACATACCCAGACATATGAATGTGTTAACAGATGCAGTGGCTAATTTGGTTTTAGATAGACATTTGCGCAACTTGAAAAAACATCATCACATGTAAAAATATCCATCCATATATATATATATATATATATATATATATATGTCGAAGAGTTTGCAGTTTCTGTACATCAAATAAAATCAAAAAATATACATGTTTGTTTTAATAATAGCTGGAGACAACATGTCTCTCAAAAATATGCATATAAAATCCCTAGATGACTAGTCAGCGTGGTGCTCGTGGTAGCATGTCACTGCGCGCACCAATCGCCTCAGAAATTGATGGAGGTGACTAGGCACCCCCACAGTGTGTTTCTGGTAAGCCATCGAGACGTCTGATAACCGTGCATAATCTGGGATCCCCCGAGCGATACCCTCCAGGTTCTGGACTAACTCACTCCCTTCGCCACCCTTAACTTGAGGATCATGTGTGAGAGGGGTCCTCCGTGCAATGGGCGACATGTCGGTGGGCCTCTCTGGGCCAACATCTGCATACACATATAACTGTTGTTAGAATAGGCATGTATAAAAAAAAATCATAAATACATAAAAATAAAAAAGTGTCTTACCCAAATCCTCGTCCCAGTCCTCCCCCTTTGGGAGTGGAAGATCTGGGTCTCTCGTGAAGTCGGTACCGGCATAGGGCCAGTCCTCAACGACGATCAGTTGACGATGTAGCCATATAAAAAACTCGGGCCTTTAGGACATCTGATGGCCCCTTCTTGATCTGGGCATAAGTGCTACCCATCGAACCATCCTCGGCCTCCTCAATGACGGTTTGGCGACTATCTCCCCTTGGCCCTGAAAAATTAGTAATCGTTCCAGAATAAATGACACCAGAATGGAACCGTACCCAAACTGTTTCAGTTTGGCCTTCTTGCACTTTTTCAGCTTCCGTTTGATTTTTGTTGTTATGGCAGTGGCCCAATCAAAATGTGTGGGGTTCATGCATTCAGAGGCTCGTAGGAGTTGTGCTTTGGTTGCCTCATGTGGTGCCTACGACCCTGCAGCCCGCGTAATGGTGTGAAGCACTACTCAGAGTGATAGATCTCGGACTGTGTGGATGTCTAATTTCCCATTGCCCAATCTTGTCTGTGCCCCTGGACACACTCTCACCATTACCATCTCCATTTTTTGAACAAAAGTTCTACTACCTGTCATGATTGGCACTGAGCCTTTGTAGGAAAATCTAGTTATGAAATAAACGTCAGAGACCTCAAGTTCTAATACTTTGTCTCGGAGCCTGAACACTTCTTCATTCTCATCCCATATGCTAATCAAATATTGTAATAGCTCAGGTTGAGCTCTCAAACATGGTGTGAGGAAGAAATTCTGGAGACCATAGTTTCGGAGGGCAGTCATGCAAGCTTCATTTTTCATGGCCATTTCATCCTCTTCACCATGCTCCCTCTCCTTCCACCCAATCACCATTGTGGTTGGGTATCTACACCAACATGGTCAAAAACACCTTATTAGATATCTGCAACACTCAGAAATTCAATTGTTTGGCTCACATTTTGATAAAATAAGGCGGAAATTTGAGTTGTGCCATTGGCGCGACTGTTTTTCTAACAGTCGCGCCAACCGGCGTGACCCCTTTGCAAAAAGGAGCCAATTGGCGCAGGTCCATGCCCGATACCCGCGCCAATCGACCGAGCCCTAATTTTGAAAAGGGTTCCCCCAGAGATTAAAAAAACAATGGAAACCTACAAAAAATGAATCAAAACAAAGCTAAGGGGAGCACCTTTTACCTGGAATGAACAAGAACCGAAATGATGTACTGGATTGGTCACAATCGCTGCCGCAAGTTTTCACAGCAAAAGCTCACTTTTGCTCTCCAAAAGAGGTAAAAAGTAAAAGTGAATATGTTTTACTATTTTTGGCATATTTATAACTTTTCAAAGTCAAATTAGGTTTGAAAGTCATTTTTCCCAATGTTTTGCTATATTTTGTCGAAAAATGGATTTTACGCTCGCTTTCATGTGCAACAACTGGTTTTTACGCAGCTTGGACGACGATACGAGTTGTATTTTATACTTTTTCGGACTCGATAAAAACACAAAAAAGTCATTTCTGGAGTCATATTTCAGCTCTTTTCTGACTCTCTAAACATGAAAAGATTTCCGAGTCGCTTGTCGTTTTGATCTCGTTAAAGTGGCTGCAAAACGACATCTACCCAGTATACGTTTACCCCTTTTTCGGGCTGGGATAGATTATTTACGAAAAAGGAATACCCTAGCTTATCGTGACTAGGAGGTTTTCTCAGACATAGTTTTCTACCTTTTCGGATCTGAGGAACTATTTATGAAAATGGACTGTTGGAGTTTACTATTCTGTTGTCTTTTCAAACTCTCTAAACATGAAAATACACTGAGTTCTTCCTTTTTCAGACTCGTTAAACCCTGATGACATCGGATTCAGTCATAATGATGATATTTGAGTTCCTCCTTCCTAGGGCTCGTTAAATGTACTAGGATGGATTTGTCTAAAGGATGAAATTATATTACAAGCATATGCTATCCCCTTCAAGATTTTCTTCAAAAATAATTGGGGTACTCGCTAGAAATGGTGGGGAAAAATAGAACCAGTATCATCATCGTGTCGACAGTATGTCGCTGTTGAACATGGCACTTGTCTGCATTCGTGTCAGGTTGGGGACATCTCATCTCATTCTCCGCTTGCCTCTGTGGGTTTGGGTAATCCCTTTTGACCTCTCATCTGTTCTTTGCCTCGACAACATGACCTCTGATCTTTTGATGTCAAATACTTCCAAATCCACTGTTGTGCCACCGATATGTTCAAGAGAAGTTGACCTCTGCAAGTTTCAACCTTCCTCTGATTCTCATCTGATCCTGATTCACAAACATTATATTCCTCTGTCTCACGTCGATGATGTGGGAAACACTGTGGCCCACCTTCGATCAAGGTCAATTCCTATCAAATTCAACTCATTATCCAGGAAGCTAATCTAGAGACTCCCTTCCGGTACCTTGGAGCCTGCATGCCTCAATGGCAGTTTCTTCACATTCAACGCAAGGTTTTCATCATTGACCTTCGACTGGATGATTCTGTGGGTGTTTGACGCCAGCTCACTGTTCACATTCCGTGGATTGTACCTATAGTACCTTGAGGGCCATTGTGATTATTGGTGGTTCCTCTCGCGTCTGTTAACAACTTTCATCATTGGCTGGTAATCAGACGATGTTCTTGCATGTTCGACTTCATCTCACTTATTCACATGCTAGAATTTGTACTCCATTTGGGTCGAGATGGAGCGCAAGACCCTGCATTTTGTCTGTTAGAATCTAGGTTGCGATTTTGTGGATTATTATGATTGGTTACATGACTCATTGATTGTATGGCTGCGACCATGCCTGAGTCTATTTATCGATCCTTACTGCATGGTTGCGTCCATGCCTTGGATCTGGATTATTGTATACTTTGTTATGGATGGCTGCGCCCATACCACATATATCATGTATTTGAGATATCAGTTGTACTTGTCTACGCAAGTTTTCTGACGACAATGTTTTCAGTTGGACATGTTCTTGTAAAGCATTTCACCCCTCTCTCTCTCTCGGGCCGCATGCTTTAGGGGGCATCTGTTACACAGTAATTTGTCACCGTCCCTGCAATCCCCCATCCCGCATATAGGAGGGCTTATTCTATGACCTGTGAAAAGTGACATGACTTGAAGCCACTTTCATGGCATTCCCCTTGACAAGGAAAATCTTTCCCCTGAAGAAAATTTCCTGTGAAAAGCCCTAAAAATGGCCTTTTTGGCCTTGGCGCGACTAGCCAGTTCAGCCCTCACGCCAATGGGGGAAATCCACCAAAGAGGGCATGCCAACTGGCGCTTTTTCCCAGTGTATCACTCCCAATAGGCTTAATAAGGATTGTTTTAAAAAAAAAATGGCGGAAGTTTGATTCCAACCAACTCCTGAACGAGTCTCTAAAATGAGTTGGGAGGTTTGGCTCCGGATCTCCATGTAGGGGAAGTGGTTTTCCACCTATCATGGAAGCTTCCTTGAAGATAGGTCCAATCCCACCATTGTAGGGATCCCAACTCCCCTTCCACCATCTATATAAGCTTGTAATTTTCCCTTTGAAAGCTAGCCTGAATAGAGCTGAATCAATAGTAAGGAGATTATCGTCTGATAACCGAAGAGAGAGAGAGAGAGAGAATTGTCCCATTCCCGACGAGCTTTACTGAGATGTACTCCGCTATCGACCCACCGAAGGAAGATCCAATGTCAGAGCTCAGGTTGTATCTTTCTTTTTTCTGGTTAATAATAAACGACTTTGATTATGGTTCCACTCAGATGTTCATGTTTTATGTTATGAGTTGTATCTTCTCTGACTAATACATAGTTGCATGTATTAGGTTTTACGCTTGTTTGTTTGTTGTTTCTTTGTGTACGTGCAGGTGTTCGAACCCGCCTAGCGGGAGAATTTTGATCTGCCAAGGCGAGGGACGGAAGCACCATCTTCTCCGCAAACGATAGCAGCATAGGACTTAAGGTAGGCCTCTTGTCACATCTTGGTATTTTGTAATTAGGAACTTGCGTCTTAGCGTGACTAGGATGTTTCTAGACCCGATCTGGGCTAGTAGGGATCACCTCTGTCCTCAGAGGGGATTTACCTCTCCAACAACATCACTGCAAGACACGTGGAAAAATAAAACTGCCCATATAGCGTGATTTCAAACCGTTAAATCTTGGATGCCAAAGTTGTGCGATATGCTTCCTGATCGTTGGATGTGGGGTGATGAGATCTGACGGTGGGAGATGGAGCGCAATATGGGAAAGTGCACGGTTGGTAAGGTGGGAACAGGTCAAAAGCAGTATGAGTGTGGGTCGTCGAATCAACACAATGGACGGTCAGGATCAACGATAAAGCGCTAATGTTTCAAAGGGGAACATAGCATAATGAATGGGTGGGAGGAATCCTGACCATTGGATAAAATGGGATGGACGGCTGCGATCTAATCGCACCAGAGGGTGGCAGGGGCCAAAATATTCGATGGTTTGAACTTGTGATTACATGTAGACCGTTGGATCGGCAGAAGATCGAAGGTCGTGATTGGATTGGGGATGGCCAATCGGGGAACACGGGGCGGTGAGAGATCAAATCCTGGCCATTGGTTCTTATGGATTCAAAGACCAGGATGCAATTAGGGGTCAGCCAATCGGGGAGACGAAAAGTGGCACATTTAAAAATTCATGATTGGCGATTGGAGTGGTGGTGCGATGGCCGTTGGATTACTTAAGGATCAACGGTGGAGACCTTAATCGGAGGTTGACAAAGAGATGGGGAGGGGCGCGATGAGTTTTGTGCGGACTGTTAGATCTTTACAGATCTATGGTGGATATTGCACCCGCGGTCAACAGACCAAAACCTTTCTCGCATCGGAACTTTTCCATATAACAAAGAAAATGCGCTCACGTCCAATCTTCCGATTGCGATAAGCGCTCAAGGGCTTAGCGCCTAGTCTTGGCGCCAATTTTCATGGAGGGGAAGTGGTTAGTGGCTTAGCCGAAAGGGGCTAAAGCCTATAATGCAAAATGGGGGTTTTTGGCTTAATTTTAGTGCTTTTTATGGCCAAAAGAGGGTATCGGTAGAGGGAATAAGGGGGTTTTAAACCAAAGGAAGGAAGCCATAAGGTTTAAAGGAAGAGTTAAGATGATTTAGAGGGTTAATGAGGGATTTTGGAGGAATATGCAAGGCGAAAAAGGTGATGAAAATAAAGGCTCAGTGGGAATGAAATTAAGGGGAAATGGAGGTCTTCTGAGCATTTTCTTCCATAAAGAGAGAGACTTTTTAACTAGAAATAGAAATGAGGATTCCTCAAAGGGAAAAAGACACAAGAGGCTTCAATAATGATATGTTTTCAGAGGAAATGTATTTCTTGAAGGCTCAAAAACATTTTAGCGACCTGTTTTCTTGTAAAAAATTTCATAGGTGGCTAACAGTGGCTCCACATGGGGATGGCATCTTCTTGAAGGTGTCAAGAACCTCAGAAAATAGTATTTGAGAGGTAGGCCAGATGCCTAGTATTTGACTCATCCCTTTCTCTTTGATCAGCTGCCACAAATCATGAAGACATCATATCAGCATTAATATTCTCCCAAACAACTACCTACCCATACTATTGTCCTAACATTTTTTCTTCTGGGTTCATCTGGACTTGCAGACCCTTTACATCATCAATTTTTAACAAACAGGAAAATAAATCTATTCTATTGCTACCATTATTACTCCATGAGACCAGATTAAACTGTTGCCCTCATAGCTTCTCTACCTAACTGTTATCTGCTAGGATTAAACTGTCTAGCAGCTTTCTTCTCTAAATTCTAAGACAAAAATTGAAAAACAATCAAGCCAAGATTAGACTGTCTGGCATGCTGTGGGCCATGGCATAAAGACAAAACTGCTCATGGACTGAGACTTTGCAGAAATTTAAAACAAGTAACTAAATGCTCACAGGGTGAGCTTTATTGAGCTTTTCCTACCTACTCTACTCTACTTGGAAGTCTTTGATGCTCTAGGTGATACAATATTGCCAGTGCAGCCAGTCAAGCAATAACAAAAAAGGGCGGAAGAACTGACTGCTTATCAGAGACAACCATGGGGTGCTCTGCATGTGGGTATTCAAAACTGAGGCCACTGCCAATGATGGCCACTTCTGATGTCTCTGGCTCTTGCAAAGGATCAATGCTCGGGAACTAGAGCTAATCAGGGCCTCCATATACTCTGCCACACGATCAATGAATGCATGATGTAAACTTTCTTCCTTTAGGCCTTCCATGATTGGCAGGCTATCTATATCCTAGGCAGCTTTGATCATTGCATCTGCAGTGTAGCATCTGTACTCACACTCCTTCCTTTCCAGGTTGGGAGTATTTGGTAGATGAGAATCAACCATGAATACCTCTTCTTCCATTGGATCAAGACAAAGATGTCTGTGGGAAAGAAGATCTCCCTCATCTTCACTGCAGCCTGAACAGGAGGACTCATCATGTATGGCGAGGCTGTCCTCTTCTGACCTTGGCAGGTTCTACTGGAGTGAACTGAAATATGCGAAAAGACTAACATATTCTTGAGCACGGGTTTCTGTGATTACCTTAACCCTTTCAGGAGAAGGCTCGGGATATACATATTGCTCAATATTTCCTTCATTTCTTTCTTCCTCATCCTCTGCACTAGAAAGCTGTTGACTTCCATCTTCATGGCAAGAATTACTGATGATTTGATATATAACATAGTGAAGATTCATTGAATCTTCGTCTGCTCTCAGGCTTTCAACGATTTCCTCATCAGTATCATAGATCGGCTCATCAATTTTTTGAAGTTGCTGGCCCTGATCTTCCTCCCATGAAGCCACTGATTATGGTCCTGCAAGCTCAGTTTCCTTTTGGAAAAAATTATCATCAGACAGATCAATGTTAGAGAAATCATAATTATAAGTAATGCCACCAACCGAATCCATCGGATCGTCAGCAAGCCTTTCTTCACAAAAATATGCAAGTTCGTCTTCTGATTCCACATCTTGTTCATCATACATGCTTTGCATGTAACCCATGTCTTGCAGCGATCAGGTTTGTTTTTCCTGAGGAAAAGGCATAGGTCTCCTCCAATCATCATTCCTGGTTTCAACCTCATATTCTTCCTCCTCTGTGTCTAGCAAGGTGTTGGCTGTCTCTATCAGTCTTTCCAGCTTGTTTTCTAAAGAGATCTGCCTTTTTGCTCTGCTTGGTCCTTCTTTATTTCTTTTAATCTTTCCTCCCTGCACCACAGGTTGTATTCGACAGCAATTTCTATGTTCTTCATTTCCTCCAGGCTTGAAGGCTCTCTTTCTCTTATATGGAATTCCACCTCAGGGTCAAAAGAAATTGGATAGTGCAATAGGGCCCATCCCAAGGGTGGTTTTATCTCAGAAGGTATCGCGTTATATACCTTATTGAACCTGGCTGAAAAGTTATGTACTGTCTTTCCTGGTTTTCTTCTCAAATTTTGGTATTCTTCTAGGATGAGGAAGACATTTACCGGGACTATCCATCTATCAAGGAAACTTGAGCAAACTACTGAAAATTTATGATGCTTGCAGTTGGAAGGTTTTTAAACCAACTCTTAAAATTTCCTTGTAATGACAAGGCAAACATTCTAATACACACATCGTCTTCTTCTACTTCATATAAGTCAATTAGATCCTCAAGATTTTGAACATGCTGCTCAACAGTTATCTTTGTATTCTCTCCATCAAACAGGGGCAACTTATTGGTATGTCTTGCAGGAAGGGGTTGGAAGATAAGAGGAAAAACTAGGGGCTTATATCTTTCTATGACCTTTGTGGGTGTAGGTGGTGCAACAATAGGTTCATGGCTGCTTGAAGTTTCTTTAGGAGTGAGAGATACACCATGAGGCTCTTGTTACACCAGGTCTTTCACAGGAGTATAGGTTTGCTTATGGTCTGAAGACTGAGGCTTGAGATTTTTCCCATGCTCAATGTGTGTCTCATCTTTGTACACTTTCTCAGGCTTAAAGTAGGATAGAACTTAGTGGTAGATAAAAACAATGAATTCTTTAAACCAAATCCAACCTAAATGTTCTATCCTTCTATGAGGTCTGGCCATATTTCAGGTTCTTCCTCTAATGGAGTCTTTGATAGTTATGGAGTGTGGAGTCGTTAGGTGGATGAATTAAAGTTTTTCAAGGAGGTTTTACTATCCACCGCAGTGATTAACTACCAAATCTAGGCTATTGGTCTTGTTTGAGTTCTTAGAAGTGTTTAAAGGTGCGTTTTACTCAAAGAGTCCCCAGGGGAGTCACCATTATGTTTGGGTTCCTATGTTTTGGCAGATTTGGCAATACCAAAAGATAAGACAACATCAAACCACTTTGGGACCTTCAAGATCTAGCCCTCCTAGGTTTGGAGAGGGATCTCTCCATAAAAACGAAGAATGATATATCTTTGAAGCTCAAAATGAGGTATTAGGCTAGCTATGAAGCACAAAGGGGGGTTTTAAATGATTTGGTTGTTGAGGTTGGAGATCATTGACTGAGAAGGTTATGGAATGAAAGGAACAAAGCAGCATGATTTTTCGGCCAAATAAGATAGGTCATGAAAGTGCCAAACCATTGGGCTATGGAGTCATGAAAGGGAATTACTTGCAAAACAACTAGCCAAGGCTTTCCAAAGGGCAAGTCATCTATAGTAAAGGATATTTTAGATAGATGGTGGGATGGAACATTAAGGAATGAAAAGGAAAGAATCAAAGGGTAGCTTAAGATCAGGTCAGAGGTCATCTAACTCTAGGCCTACTTCAACATACTCTCAAAGGTAAAACACTTAAGATTTAAACACAGAACAAGGCCTAAGATCAGAGAAGGAATTTTAACCTTCAATGCTTTTGACACTAGCTCAAAGGGATCTTAGAAAGGCAAAAATGTTGGAAAAGGACCCTAGTGGACAAGGCTCACACTAAATCCCCAGTATCCCAATTATTCCAGCTTAAACCCAACAAGAAAATCTAAGCAACAAACCCAAAATTCATACATCAGTAAGCATGGGCTGGGCCAACATCTTAACTGGTTAAATTACATGAATTTGCTCTTAGATTCACTATCAGCAGAAAACATCAAAGAGAAGAAGAGAAGTGGGCATTAGGGTACCATGCAGGGGTATATCCTAAGCCTGATTTACTGATTCTTATCAGATAATAATGAACAATATGATTAAAATGAAATCAAACAATTGCAGTAAGAGAAACATCACCAGAAATATAGACTAGGATCCTGTGAAATTTGCTTGTTCAATTGATGTGCAAAACCAGTCACATACGTTGAGCTCAATGGCTTATTATAGTCCAAACATGCTCCTCCCAGCCTGCTATATTACAAACTACTTAGCTACTTCCCCCCCAATAACAGTTCTACAATCGAATGAATCCCTATCAACTAACAACAACAACAACGTATTCTTCAGGGGTTCTTATAGGAGAATGAGTGATAGAAGGAGTAGATGAGATAGTTGGCCCAATTAAATGAAGAAATTAATGTTTCTCGGCCTCTGAAAGGCTTGATGGATAAGAAATGACATGCTCCATGCTTCATTAAATGGTCCTTTGCTTGTATTTGTACTCTGACTGTCTGTTTTTGACCTTTGAAATAAGCAAGGGGGATAGAAATCTGCAGGTTTCCCATACTTCCATAACTGTTGCTTCTGCTCTTTGAGGTTGAAGGGACGAAAAGGTTGACTTCAAGTCTAATTTTATCTTTAAAATAACTCTGCTGACAGTTTGAAATAACTGTTCAGCTATCTTTATGCAAATATCCTTTGTTTTGTCAACAACCAGGTCTTCTTTGTTTTCTGTGAGGCTGCAGGTGTCTTTCGGTAGCTGGAGAGGTTGGCTTTTGGTGCTGGAGAGGGTTCAATTGGCCTCTGCTGTGGTGGGGGAGGCTTTCTCTGATTGAGAGATGTCTTTGTCTTTTCCTAAAACAATTTTAATTCACTTTCAGGTCTGTGTTTTAGGCTAAATTAGGCCTCGGTCTTCTTTTCCAGTCTTCATACTGTTTTTCATCCTTTAATCACTAAATTATGTCCTTAATCTTCAATGACAGGCTCTAATCCTTTCATTTCCTTCACTGATACACTTTGCTGCTGCTGTGATGGTCTCTCTGTGCTCTCAGTCACAGTGACCGTGACCGTAGAGACAGAGTGAATTTCTCATTTTGTAAACCCTGTACAATACAATAACTCGTTATGAAATCTAGGGGGGTGGTGGAAGATTGCTGTGGAGACCTGTGGAATGGTGGCATAATGGTGAATGCAGGGGAAAGTGGGTGGAAGAACCATGCAGAGTAGTGAAAGAATGAACTGATGAATATTTGGTGCAGAGAGAGTCGTGGACCGTCCGATTAGATGGACAGAGGACGATCAACGGTCATGAATGCAGACGGAGGTGTTAATAGTAAGTTGGGCGGAAGAGATAAGATTAGTGTTAAAACCCAAATTTTTAAGGTTCGGGCAAAATACAAAGGAATAAAGGGAAAAATGAATGAAATTTGGGCGTTTAATGGTGGGACTCAGAAGGTGGAGGGCGATTGATTGTGGGCCGTTGGATCGCAATAGGCGATCAATGGTGGTGATTGTCCAATGAAACTCTTTGAAAGTTCGATGGAAGGGATATGAATGAAATGCGCGATGCGATATGGGCCGTTGATCTGATCAGATGGACAACTGAGATTGATGATGGAGGCTGCGGAAGCAAAGGGGAAGGAAGGTGGTTTAAATGGTAAAACCATCAGTGTCGTGTGCCTTTAGAGTGGTTTTAAACTTTTTCCCAAAAAATGTGATGTACATTGCTGTAAGACACGTGGAAAAATAAAACTGCCCATATCGCATGATTTCAAACCGTTAAATCTTGGACGCAAAATTTGCGTGATATGCTTCCTAATCATTGGATGTGGGTGAGATCTGACGGTGAGAGATGGAGCGCGATATGGGAAAGTGCACGGTCGGTAAGGTGGGAACAGGTCAAAGGCGGTTTGAGTGTGGGCCATTGGATCAACACAATGGATGGTCAGGATCAACGGTAAAAGTGCTAATGTTTCAAAGGGGAACATAGCATAATGAATGGGTGGGAGGAATCCTGACCGTTGGATCAAATGGGATGGATGGCTGCAATCTAATTGCACCGAAGGGTGGCAGGGGCCAATCAGAAGATCGACGGTCACGATTAGATCGGGGATGGCCAATCAGGGATCACGTGGTAGTGAGAGATCAAATCCTGGCCGTTGGTTCTTGTGGATTCAATGGCTAGAATGCAATCAGGGGTCGGCCAATCGGGGAGACGAAAAGTGGCACATTTAAAAATTTGCGATTGGAGATTGGAGCGGTGGTGCGATGGTCGTTGGATTACTTAAGGATCAATGGTGGAGATCTTAATTGGAGGTTGAAAAAGGGATGGGGTGGGGAATGATGAGATTTGCGCAGGCCGTTATATCTTTACAGATCTATGGTGGATATTGCACCCGCGGCCAATAGACCAAAACCTTTCTCGCATCAGAACTTTTCCATATAACAAAGAAAATGTGCTCACGTCCAATCTTCCGATTGCGATAAGTGCTCAAGGGCTTAGCGCCGGTTTTCATGGAGGGGAAGTGGTTAGGGGCTTAGCTGAAAGGGGCTAAACCCTATAATGCAAAATGGGGGTTTTTGGCTTAATTTTAGTGCTTTTTATAGCCAAAAGAGGGTATTGGTAGAGGGAATAAGGGGTTTTTAAACCAAAGGAAGGGATCCATAAGGTTTAAAGGGGGAGTTAGGATGATTTAGAGGGTTAATGAGGGATTTTGGAGGAATTTTAAAGGGGAAAAAGGTGATGAAAACATAGGCTCAGTGGGAATGAAATTAAGGGGAAATGGAGGTCTTCTGAGCATTTTCTTCCATAAACAGAGAAGCTTTTTAACTGGAAACAACAGTGAGGATTCCTCAAAGGGAAAAAGACACAGGAGGCTTCAAGAATGATATGTTTTCAGAGAAAATGTATTTCTTGAAGGCTCAAAAACATTTTAGCCACCTATTTGCTTGTAAAAAATTTCATAGGTGGCTAACAATGGCTCCACATGGGGATGGCATCTTCTTGAAGGTGTCAAGAACCTCAGAAAATAGTCTTTGGGAGGTAGGCCAGACACCTAGTATTTGAATCATCCCTTTCTCTTTGATCATCTGCCACAAATCATGAAGACATCATATCAGCATTAATATTCTCCCAAACAACTACCGACCCATACTATTGTCCTAACATTTTTTCTTCTAGGTGCATCTGGACTTGTAGACCCTTTACAACATCAATTTTTAACAAACATGAAATAAATCTATTCTATTGCTACCCTTATTACTCCATGAGACCAGATTAAACTGTTGGCCTCATAGCTTCTCTACCTAAACTACTATCTGCTAGGATTAAACTGTCTAGCAGATTTCTTCTCTACATTCTAAGACATAAATTGAAAAATAGTTAAGCCAGGATTAGAATTTCTGGCATGCTATGGGCCATGGCATAAAAAAAAAACTGCTCATGGACTGACACTTTGCAGAAATTTAAAACAAGTAACTGAATGCTCACAGGATGAGCTTTATTGAGATTTTCCTACCTACTCTACTCTACTTGGAAGTCTCTGATGCTCTAGGTGATACAGTAATGTCAGTGCAGCCAATCAAGCAATAAAAAAAAAGGGAGGAAGAAATGATTGTTTATCAGAGACAACCATGGGGTGCTCTGCATGTGGGTCTTCAAAACTGAGGCCACCGCCAATGATGGCCACTTCTGATGTCTCTGGCTCTTGCAAAGGATCAATGCTCAGGGAACTAGAGCCAATCAGGGCCTCTATATACTCTGCCACAGGATCAATGAACGCATGATGTAAACTTTCTTCCTTTAGGCCTTCCACGACTGGCAGGCTATCTGTATCCTGGGCAGCTTTGATCACTGCATCTGCAGTGTGGCCTCTGTACTCACACTCCTTCCTTTCTAGGTTGGGAGTAGTTGGAAGATGAGAATCAACTAGGAGTACCTCTTCTTCCACTAGATCAAGACAAAGATGTCTGTGGGAAAGAAGATCTCCCACATCTTCACTGCAGCCTGAATAGGAGGAATCATCATGTATGGCGGGGCTGTCCTCTTCTTACCTTGGCAGGTTATGCTGGAGTGAACTGAACTCTGCGAAAATACTAACATATTCTTGAGCAGGGGTTTCTGTGATTACCTCAACCCTTTCAGGAGAAGGCTTAGGATATACCCCTGCATGGTACCCTAATGCCAACTGCTCTTCTTATCTTTGATGTTTTCTGCTGATAGTGAATCTAAGAGAAAATTCATGTAATTTAACCAGTTAAGATGTTGGCCCAGCCCATGCTTACTGATGTATGAATTTGGGGTTTATTGCTTAGATGTTCTTGTTGGGTTTAAGTTGAAAGAATTGGGATACCGAGGATTTAGTGTGAGCCCTGTCCACTGGGGTCCTTTTCCAACAGTTTGGCCTTTCTAAGATCCCTTTGAGCTGGTGTCAAAGGCATTGAAGGTTAAAAGCCCTTCTCTGATCTTAGGCCTTGTTCTATGTTTAAATCTTAAGTGTTTTCCCTTTGAGATTATGCTGAAGCAGGCCTGGAGTTAGATGACCTCTGACCTAATCTTAAGCTACCCTTTGAGTCTTTCCTTTTCATTCCTTAATGTTCCATCCCACCATCTATCTAAAATATCATTTAGTATAAATGACTTTCCCTTTGGAAAGCATTGGCTAGTTGTTTTGCAAGTAATTCCCTTTCATGACTCCATAGCCCAATGGTTTGACACTTTCTTGACCTATCTTCTTTGGCCGAAACATCCCGCTGCTTTGTTCCTTTCATTCCGTAACCTTATCAGTTAATGATCTCCGACCTCAACAACCAAATCATTTAAAACCCCCCTTTGTGCTTCATACCTAGCCTAATACCTCATTTTGAGCTTCAAAGATATATCATTCTTTGTTTTTATGGAGATATCCCTCTTCGGACCCAGGAGTGATAGATCCTGAAGGTCCCAAAGTGGTTTGATGTTGTCTTATCTTTTGGTATTGCCAAATTTTTGAAAACATAGGAACCCCAATAGTCATCCTCGAGTGATTTTGATGGTTTATATGCCCCCTAGATTGTGGCTACTCAAGCCATAGGTTAGGCATGCCAATCATCTTAGTGCTCACATAACCTAGCAAATAATAATAATAAAACAAAAAAAACCTAGAAATATAACTATATTCTAATAGAAAACATCAATATATATATATATATATATATATATATATATATATATATATATATATATATATATATATATATATATATATATATATATATAGAGAGAGAGAGAGAGAGAGAGAGAGAGAGAGAGAGTACCTTTTCTAAGAAAAAAAAGTATAGATAAGAATTTCTCTTATAATACCTTAGAGTTGGATATTCATAGTATAAGGAATGAAGGTAATATCCTCTTTTTAGGATACATTAATGTTATAACTCCATCTAACTAATTATTCTTATAAGTAATGATACACTTCCTAATCCTCTCTAGCTAGATGAGGACTTTGATTAGCTAGTAGATTCAAGAAAAAAATTGAAAACCTAATTGAGAAATTATTTGGTACTGATCGATTTGGATCTTAGGGGATAAGATCTGATAGGATTGAATGCCAAGATGCCTTCCATGACATTGAAAAACATTGAAAAGAAAGAGAGAGAACAAGAAAATAAAAACCAGACAATATGATAAATACGCGATTCTTTATTAAATGGGAAGGAAAACATTTTTACATCTATATCATGAAATCCCCCTTGTACTTAGTATTTTCAGTTCTTTCTTTAGCTATATCATTCAATACTTTGGTTAGATACCATAGGCAGATACCATGGGTAAATCCATGGGTGGATACCACTTTCCATCTAAATAAATCATTCCCTATTAGGAAGCAATGTCTCCATTGCATCAAGTTCCCTCATTAGAATCTTATGTTGAAGGTGGCTCTTGGTGAGCTAGTTTCCTTGATGAAGAAGATATGAGCCAATGAAAAGAATATTTTTGTGTGGCTAAACCATAATCGTGGGTTTTTGGATGACCTATAACCAAGCAATTATAATGTGCCAAGTGCCAACGAAGAAAAGGGTTTTTTGTGGTTGACCCATAATCGTGGGTTTGTAGATGAACTAAAACTGAGTTAGTGATGGCATGCTTAGAGAAATTTTTTTCATGGTTGGCCCATAACCATAGTGAACAAAGGTTCGAGGATGAAATCACCATGCAATTATTGTGGTCCAACTATGATACTAATAGTGTATGGCCAAGAAAATGGATTTTGAGATAGTTCGCCTACAGGTGTGCCACAGTGGCATGCGTAGAGCATGTTGAAAGACATAGGGAGTTGGAATGGCCATTAGATCTCTTTTTGGGACATTTACTGAATTTATCTCTAGAGAAATTATGATGAGTAGTGAAGCCTTCAATAGGCATTGTAAGCTATGAAATTGTGTAGTGTGAGGTGTGCCAAGGTGACATGGGTAGAGCATGTTGCAATGCCCATAGGGAGTTGGAATGACCATTAGATCTATTTTGAGACATTTATTGAATTCATCTCTAGAGAAATTATGATGAGTAGTGAAGCCTTCAATAGGCATTGTAAGTTATGAAATTATGTAGTGTGAAGTAATTGATGTTGTATTGTTGAGATAACATTTTGATGAAATAGTTTGAACACCTAATTTACAAACCTATTTTGGGTAAATATGCTATCATTGTACTCCATGAGACTGTAGTTTTCCTTTTCCATCAAGGAATCATCCATCCACCCATTTTGGGCATATATGATGAGCATAGTGTCGACGAAACAATGTTTCATTCAAGATTTTTTTCAAACACTTTGCATGATTTATCTACATTTTTATTATCTCTTTTCACCTTTTTTAACCTAATAAATATAATTTGAGTCAAAAATAAAGTTACAAGAACTATTGTATTCCCAGAATCTACAATCTCATGGCAAAAGAAACCTACTATTGACATCCTTATAATTAATACATCAAGTCCCTTGCAAGAAACTTGGCATTGTCTACAATCTCATGCCCAAAGAACCGTACTATTAACGTCCTTATAATTAATACATCAAGTCCCTTGAAAGCAACTTGGCATTGTTTACATTTGTGACCATGTAGTAGCTCACAATCTATTTGTTGTGTTATTGCTTACATCATCATTGACTTGGAGACCATGCATACAAATGAAGAGAAGAACGATTCTATATGGGATGACCTGGAGACCAATGGGGAATGTTTTGAGGGTTGTAGTTCAATTTTTTTGTTTCCATTTTCACTGGGAGTTGACTTCATATTTAAAATTCCATAACATTGAAGATAATTTGATGTGTCTTTAATAGATTGTACTAGCATACATGGCACACAAAATAAAACTAACAAAAATTCTTATTGCAATTACAAATATGGAAATGCTAACATATTTGTATCCCAAAGCAAACCCAAATATAACATTAGTTTTTGTTCCAATCAACAACAATTCCAATAGTAGTTACTACTATGGATAATGGATAATAAGTGGTTTTTTCAATGATAGTCAACGAAATCATAGAAAATGACATATTCCACTTATTGAGCCTAGCTCTACAGTTCGGTATAGGGTAGATGTGTAGGCATTAGATGTAATGTAAGATTGAATGTAAACAATTTTAATTTCTGCTTAATTATAATCAATATATTTGTAATAATTATCCTTTCCCTTTAGGGGCGTTATATTTACAAACACAAAAAAAAGGTATGGTAAATAAAAAATAAATATAAATATTAATAAATTGAAGGTAGGGTAAATAAATAAAACCATTTTTTATACTTACTCCAAAGGTATGGTAAATAAATAAAAATATAAATAAATTAGATGTATGGTAAATAAATAAAACTTCTTTTTTTTATGTACTCCATAAATATTTTTATAATTACAAAAACTCAAAAAATAAGGTTTTATTAGGTGAAGCCTATGGGCCAAATAACATGGGACAAATTATGATTAATACCATGGGCTAAAAATCATGGGCCAGATAACATGGGAAAAATTATTATTAATACCATGGGCTAAAAACCATGGGCCAAATACGATATTTATAAAAGAGGTATGGTAAATAAATAAATATAAAAAAGGTTTAAATAGGTATGGTAAATAAAAGCAAATATATCAAATAGGATTAGAAATCAACATATAATTATATACCACTTAAAATCTGAGCATGCACACTACATTCTATTAATCAAATAGAGTTACATATATACATGAAGTATTGTCTCAAGATAGGGAAACTATCTTGGTTGCACAATAAGTTGGTTGAGATAATATCTCAACCACACACCAAACAAGGAACCTAGGTTTAGCTAACTCCTGTGGAATAGGAACATACTCTATACATAGAAAGTCACAATTGAGATAAGTAGGAGTTACATATTCTAACACACCCCTTTAATGACTACTTGTCTTGATATCAATTTGCAAAATCTAGTTGTGGTCAAACATAACAAAAAAGGATATTTCGATGTCCATATAAAGGAGAAAACATCCACCAAAATGCATGGGTGCCAACCGCTGCAAATGCCAATCTCGTAGGATGTCCTTTGCATACAGGGTTTTGTCAACCACTATCACTGCATACATGTACCTGTATCTGCAAACCCCCCTCCAACGTGGGTTTTATCAGATTACCCATATCCATGCTCTTCCTTCATTGGTGAAAATTCTCTGGTAGTATATTTATCGGATTACCCGTAACCATTCTCTTCCTTCATCGGCGAACTTTCACTGGTAGTATATGTGTCTTAGATCTCTTCCTTCATTGAAAAACTTTTATCGGCAGTAGATCTATCTCAGATCTCTTCCTTCATCGGCAAAATTTACCGATAGTAGATCTATCTCAGATCTCTCTTTCATTAGTGGGTTAACATTGGCACATATCTATTTTCAATCCACTTCACTCTCACACGTGGTTTCTGGCTTACCACAAACCGACACTGCAAATGGTTTCTGGCTGACCACAAACCTGTAATTACAAAGTGGTTTTGAGATTACCACGAACTTCACGGGGATACATATGCTTCATTAGGATTAAATTACACACTTCAACTCTTGGAGTTACCAGGTACATACTCTACAAAAACCACTACAAAAACATCCTACACATGCTTAATAATAAATGTGAGTGACCATCAAGGGTATATTCCACAAACTCACACAAACTCGATTGTCCATCATCCAATTTATGATGGTTCCATCTTCATTTTCATGTCTTCATCATATCTGGTAGTCAATCATTCCTGCAAATAATTTTGTTAATTGATGGAATGGCCAGTTCCAAAAAAACACAAATGTGTGACAATAGTTGGCCAGAATGATTTTCAAACATTCAATCCTTTCGACCAAAAATATATGAATGACTTGATTTTTATCGGACATTATTATCAAGATGCCCCATCACAGAAATAAGGGGCATTGGAACTTCAATGACCACCGGATTTAGACACATGGACTTTTTTCAACACATCGAATATTGTGGTCATTAGCCAACCTTGGAAAAATTTTCTTCCATCAACGAAAGTATTACATACACTCCATTTCGAGCTCAAATCAAATTGAGCTAAAAAGTTAAATTCATAACTATAGTTGAAAGTGAACTTGCTATGTACTCCTTTTCTATAAGAGGGCATGGGATTTTTGTCATATCCACACCTTTGAGGAACTTATATGGAAAATTAGAAATTTCCCCAGCGAGGAACTTAAACTGATCCACTCACCTGGAGGCCTTGATCTTGATTTGATCGGCTTTGATTGTATTTATGGCACCAGCCTCGACATCAACCCTCTTTACAAGATTATTAAGCTAAGGAAGCATGCAGGTGACACAGACCTCTCTCAAATTCTATGAACTGATTGGAGCCATGACAAGAGGATGAAACGACATTATGGGTACCAGTGCTAGTTATGCTACCATTGTTGCACGTATCGTGTTTTCAACAAAAATTCCAACTATTTTCAGCCACCCACAACCATCATCAGTCCACCATCAACATCAATAGAATAATAACATTGCCACGACTCAGGTGTTTTCCACGACCCTATTGCTAAAAGCGGCCCAAATGGGTGCCACCAACGCTAGTAACAACCCTTGCTACTTAGAGGCATCGACAGCCTAGCGGTCCATGATAACGCGTGGAAATCATAATGGAGGAGGAACGTGATATGAAGGAGGGTCAAGTTATAGGGAGGATCAGGTTATGTAGGTCCTCGTGGTAGTGGTCATTGCATCACAGTAGGCAATCTCGGTGAGTCCAACCCAAATGACGGTGATGTGATTCGAACCTTTGCCGAGTAAAACCAACCACTTGCAGACATTGATGGGTATTTCTTAGCATATGGGTGCCATAGAAAGTAAGCCCGAACCAACACTCAAAATATGGACACATCTACACAAATGTATTTATTTCCCTCGGTCTGGGAGGGGCCAAGGCCAGGCCCAAATGGGCTCTGATACCAACTTAAAATTTGAGCATGCACACTACATTATATTAATCAAATAGAGTTACATATATACATGAAGTATTGTCTCAAAATAGGGGAACTATATTGGACACACAATAAGTTGGTTGAGAGAATATCTCAACCAAACACCAAACAAGGAACCTAGATTTAGCTAACTCCTATGGAATAGGAACAATCTCTATACATAGAAAGTCACAACTGAGACAAGTAGGAATTACATATTCCAACAATACCAAGTCTATGGGCTAAATACCATGGTAAATAGAAGAGGTGTGGTAAATAAATATAAATATAAATAAACCAGAGGTATGGTAAATAAATAAAGCATATTTTTATATTTATTCCATAATATTATTTGTATTTACCAACACTCAAAAAAGAGGTTTTATTTAGGTGAAGCCTATGGGCCAAATACCATGGGTCAAATTATTATTAATATCATGCAAAAATAAACATTATTAGCCCTAATAATAATATTAAAATATTAATACTAGTATTATTATTAAATATAATATTCATATTCATATATCATAATATTAATTTTTTTTATATTATAATATATCATTATATATATTAACTCTAGATATATATGGGAGGGAAGAATAGAGACATAAAGTGATAGAGGTGGAGAGATAGGGGGAGTGATAAGGGAGAGATGGAGATAAACTAAAGGATAGGGGATAGGAGGAATGGAGAGAGAGAGAGAGAGAGAGAGAGAGAGAGAAGCATAAGAGAGGGAGAGGGAGACACAAATATGGAGGGGGGAAAGAGAGAAGGAGAGAGGGAGAGAGATAGTGAGAGGATTGGAGGGAAGAGAGATGTAGAGAGAGATATAGAGTGATGGGGGAAGAGATAGGATTGGAAGGAAAAGAGAGAGAGGGAGATGATTGGATGGAAAAGAGAGAGAGGGTGATAGGGGAACAGAGAGGGAGGTAGGAGAGAAAGGAATAGATAGGAAGGATGAGAGAGAGGAGGAGAGTTATGGGGGACGGAAGAGGATTGGAGATAATATATATAGTTATGGGGGAAGATATAGGGAGGTAGGAGAGAAAGGGAGAGATATGAATGACGAGAGAGAAGACTTGAGAGAGAGGAGGAAAGAGGGAGGGAGAGAGAAGGATATAGGGATGGATAGAGAGATGGAGTTGGAGGGGAGGGAGGGAGGGAAGAAGAAATACATAGAAATTGAGAAGTGGAGAGAGAGAAGGAGTGGCAAGGGAGAGATGGAGGGAGAGTGTATATGTTTTGGGGTGAGATAAAGAAATGAAGAAGGAGAGATGGAAAGATAAGGAGAGAATGAGGGATATAGTAACATAGATTGAGGGTGAAGAGAGAGAGGTGGGAGAGGAAATAAGAGAGAGGATGTGAGATAGTTGAGAGAGGGAGGTGAGAAGAAATACATAGAGATATGTTGTTGGAGGGGGAGAGAGAGGGAGGTGAGAAGAAATACATAGAGATAGAAAGGTGGAGAGAGAGGGGGAGTGATAAGGAAGATGTAGATAGAGGGAGAAAGTAAAGAAAGAGGAAAGAGAGATAGAAGCGGGGGGGGGAGGGAGAGAAGGGGAAGATAGATATATATATATATATGGAAGGTGAAGAGAGGGAAGAAGAGAGATATGGAGAGAGGGAGGGAGGGATAGAGATATTGATAGATATGGAGTGATAGAGCGTGTGTATTTTGGGGGGTGAGATAGAGAGACAAACAAGGAGAGATGGAGGGAGATACATAAATAGATGGAGGGGGTATAGAGGGAAGAATATTTATTGCACTAGATACATTGATTTCAATCAGTAGATGGTGATTTATAAACCTATTTGACTGTTTGAACTAGATGCATTGATTTTAGTGTAGCTATTGATTTATAATGATATTTGATTGTTTGCACTAGACGCATTGATTTCAATGTAGGATATTTATAATAATATTTGATTGCTTGCACTAAATGCATTTATTTCAGTGTAGATGGTGATTTCTAATCCTATTTGATTTCTTGCACTAGATGAATTTATTTCAATGTAGATGCTGATTTCTAATTATATTTGATTGCTTGCACTAGATGGATTGATTTCAATGTAGATGTTTTCTAATCCTATTTGACTGCTTGCACTAAATGCATTGATTTCAGTATAGATGGTGATTTCTAATCATATTTGATTTCTTGCACTAGATGCATTGATTTCAATGTAGATGATTTCTAATCCTATTTGATTCCTTGCACTAACTGCATTGATTTCAGTGTATACGTTGGTTTCTAATCCTATTTTCTTACTTGCACTAGATGCATTGATTTGAGTGTAGATGTTGATTTCTAATCCTACTTGATTTCTTGCATTAGATGCATTGATTTCAGTGTAGAATATGTTTTCTAATCTTATTTGATTGCTTGCATTAGATGTATTGATTTCAATGTAGATGTTTATTTATGATTTGATGTAATTGGATGTATGATGGTACATCAATTTTAAAGTGATTGGATTAACAATGTGCATTTATTTCAGCATAATCACAAAAAAATATTGACAATGTACATTGATTTTTGTGTTATAGTAGTTCAACCTATTAATATTGGAGAGCAATAGCGACAAGGTATGATGTTTGCTACAACAACTTGAGATAAATATTTAAATTATTTATAATTTCAACTATCCTTTTCATATAAT
Source organism: Pinus albicaulis (assembly GCA_034641835.2). Taxonomy (NCBI): domain Eukaryota; kingdom Viridiplantae; phylum Streptophyta; class Pinopsida; order Pinales; family Pinaceae; genus Pinus; species Pinus albicaulis. The sequence goes on along the minus strand of CM076579.1, from coordinate 812,716,511 downwards.
AGATATGAAAAGATGATGAAACTAACAAGGGTGACAATAAGAATAGTAGAAGAAAATAGTTTGAGATTGTTCACAATGAAACTATTTGTAATTGAATACATTCTTATTATTCACATTTTTTATCATTCAACACTATTTTTTTTACTTTGCATTCAAAAATTTATATCACTTTTCATCATTAAATTTATTAGCAATATTAATCATCTCAACAAACTAAGGTAACTAAGCAACTTTAAAATTAAAATGACTAGGCTAATCTCAGACATATTTAAAATATTTAAAATGATTATATTAATAATAGATATATTTACATATTATTGATAAAATTAATCATATCTTCGATAGATTTTCCGTAGTCGCACCCGACTGAAACCAGCCTAGGTACATCTTAACATCTATCAAGCACCGAGAAGGATCAAATCTATCGAGGTGAAAACCTTTCCTCAATATTTTCACTCGAAAAATAGGTTTGCACCTTGAGAGATTTGATCCCTCTTGACGCTTGATAGATCCATATTTAAGATGGATCTAGGCTAGTGGTTAAAAAAAAAATTACAAATCCCTCCCCAAATGCTCGAGTAACTGGCCAAGAATGAGTTGTTCCAAATGATAAATGATGTCAGGTTTCTCAGGTCAACCATCCCTTCTAGCATGGTTCCACTCATTTTTTTGTACATGAGGCTTAGTAATATCAGCTTCTTGAGTTTTGTGAAGCTCTCTGAAATTGGGCCCATGTGAATATTTTATGTTAAATATATTGACTCTAGCCCGTTGATATTGCTCAGTTATGGAGGGATAAAGCCTCTCATGAAATATCTAAAGAGAAGAAAAAATTCTATGAGACTCACCCTGATGATTTCCAAGTACTTGAGCATCATCATTTTGTTGATATCCTGCAAAATCCTCTGAAATAATTATTGTAACCAAAATCCATGTGGTGGAGACTTTGCAGCCTACCCAACTCGGGAGGTATATGTCCCGTGATCAAATTCCTAGCCAAGTGGAGAATCGTAATATTAAAGCCAAACGATCCATAACCCTCGAAGTAGTTGTGTATTAATAACTTTCACATAGTGTTTTTGGTTGTAGAATACAATTTTTTTACAAAGGAAAAAACACTTCTTATCATTATAAAATAAAAAAGAAAGTACATTTTCATACGTCCATATTTCCATCGAAATTTTGTGACCCATCCCAATTACATATAAACAACCATTTTCTCAACTTTATTTAACCTATCTGTTGCCCTTATATCTTCTATGTAGCCATGCATGCCTGGTCTCCATGCACATATGGAGATCCTTGTTTAAAATCTTTGGTCCAGCTTTTTGCGCCTTTCATTATTCTTCCAAAAATGAAATTGAACACCCTTTCTTTATCTTTAACCATACTAAAAGAAAACACAAAGTTCTCTTACAAAAACGTGACACTGTTATCCTTGATTTTTACATGATTACAAAAGGAAATACATAATACTGTTACATAAAAGTGACACTCTCATCCTTAATTTTGACATTATTTTCAAAAGTTGCATAAAATATCTTTCCAAAAACCATCTTTATACCTCTTTTGGACAAAAGGATGGCAGTCATATTTTGTTCTATGTAGAGATGCTTAAATTGGATGTACTGGAAGAGCTTAACAGGTAGTCATAATCATAGACAATGTAGCCATTCAAATTCCAAGCACCTATCATAGTGCCTCTAATAAGTTTCTTATTGGCACATGTGGGGATGTCATTGACTTGATTGCGAGAGCACATCACATTGGACACATTTCCATCTGGAATTTTTTTTTTTAATGACGAGTTGTATGTGCCCTCCCCTAAAGATACCTTTTATTGGTAACACGTACCCTTTTTGGATTGATCACCAAATCGCCTAGATTTTACCAAAACATGCTTCAAAACCCTAGTTTCCATGGAGTTGTAACCTTATTTGAAACAACTAATATGGTTCTTGGGGGATAAGATCTAGGAAGCTTGAATGTTTGTATGTTTGTCATGAAACTGAAAAAACATTAAAAATAGAGATAACAAGACAATATAAACTAGAAAATATGATAAACACCTGATTATTTATTAAATGAGAAGGAAAATGTTATGACATCTACATCATGAAATTATACATGTCCTTAGTAAAGGTGAAGCCCTTTATTTATAGTATTTTTTATGCCTCCTTGAGTTACATCATTCATTACCATGGTTGGATACCACTTTCCATTCAGACCATCGAGCTAGTCAAAATTTGTAGTTTTCAAGACTTTATAATTCGAAATGGTGTAATCAAGTGGCCAAACTCTAACCATATGACTTCTATTCATGGGCTTGGAAGTAGTGTTGTGGATTATGTGATATATGATATCCCCATTTCCAAGAAAATTGTAAACTTTGACCTTTTATATGACCATGTTATTGACTATGATTATATACCTTTAGCCTTAACTGTAAAGTTTGTCATGCAAAACAAGCACATGCATGAGAATTGTGAGAGTCAAAGAAATCTACTTTTTGAAATGAGTAAAATGGTTATCTTCTTAAAGGATTTAAATAGGTATTTACACATATTAAATTATAAGGATAACATTGAAAACATCTATCATAATTTTCCTACAACTGTATTTATTACTATTAGGAATTTCTCTACCAAGGTGTCATATAAAAAGAATACCCAACCCTTGGTATGATAATAACAACAAAATTGCTAGAAATTCAATTACAGATGCTCCTAACAAAACCTTAAATCTTGATCAGATAAATACGTACAAAACACTTATTCAAAAAGGAAAGATACAAATGATAAGTGTAAAGCAAGAGTATTTATCGCAACTCACTAATTTTGATCCTAGAAATTTTTGGAGGAAAGTTGTAAGTCATAAGACTAAAGAGAATCATTTTATTCCCTGGAAGAACTAGAATATTTACCTTAAAAACTTTTAGGAATCCCCAAACACCACAGAAACTATTTTGAATTCCCCTATAGAGGATGATATATTTTCTTTGGAAGATATTGAGTTAGGGATTAAGGAGCTCACTAATGGGAAAGCGATGGTTATTGAATGTCACCATGCTAAACAATTTAAAACTAAAGAATCTATCCGCATCCCACATATACACAAGCTCTTTATGTTAGTAAATTATATATTACAGAGCAATGGAGCACATAAAAATATGCAAAAATAAAAACACAAAAAACATATAAAACAAGAGAGACATAGATATATGTAGTTCACCCAACTTGGGCTACGTCCATGGAGAAACAACCAGTCCTTCCTTTATATTATCCAGCAAAATTAAGAGACACAATCTACAACACATCCACTGTAATATCCTCTACTCTCTCACATAGTCCCCCTTTCTCTTTCTCGCTCAGAATACACGTACCACACACGACCATAATACAATATCCTCATGTCAACCGAGGGGTCTCCTTCTAGGGCATGTTAGTGTCTAAAATTTTAGTGATCAAATATTCTCTTTCAGGTTTATTTGGTATTGGTCTTTGGTCAAAATTTCATGTTTTCAAACAAATTCTCAAATAAAATTTTGTTCATTGAAATGTTGTCTAGGTCTGATATTGCTCCCTTCACCCATTCATGGTCATTATCAAATTCAGTTTCATGTAATTCATCATAAAATATGGTCATAGATAAGTCAACATACCCTCATATAGGTCATGGTCTAGGTTTCTTTTGTTTCGCCATCATAATGCCAATCATGTCGTGTGAAGAAGGCAAATAAGAGTCATTTTCACCATTTGAATCACCTTCATTGAGAGTTAGAAAATTAGAAAAAAAAGCCAAAGGAGAAATTAGAAGTGTAAATTCAACATTTCTCAAGGCTCAAGTGCTCCTAATTTAGTAAGTGATCATCCCTCACCTTTCATTCAGCTCAATTTCTTTTAGCAAAGGGTGGATTCCCTCTTCTAGGGTTTTCAACTTTGTTTTTGGTTCCATTGATGTTTAGCTTGTTTCAATTGGAAAACTGCTAGTTTCATCACATAAAAACCTTCACACATCACTTTTATACCTTACCAAATCACTACATATCACTCATACCTCTCATAACTATCATTTTCACTCAAACCCTAGTTCTCACTATAATTTGCAAAAATACTAGGTCAACTATGTGTTTAGGCACTTTTTCCCTCTTTCCCTTATCCATTTCCAAAAATTCCACTTATATTGTGTTCCTAACACATTACCCTATCTCCCCTATTTTTTAAATATTTTTCCCTAACTCATATCCCCTCTATTTCCCTCCCTAAACTTGATGCCCCATTTTCCCCTGTTTTCCTAGTTTTCACCCTTCTTTTCCTTCATATCAAGCTAGGGTTTCTTTCTGCTGACAAAAATCATGGAAGGTGAGAAGAGAAAGTATAATAAAGGAGGTCATAATTACAATTTTGATCCAACTTGGGCCCATGGCATCATTTTTAGATTTTTGTGATCAAGCTAGGGTTTACATTGCACATAAGGACAATCCTACTTCAAATTTACTTTATGAAGTAATGAACATGAATTTGAAAAAAGTGAAAGATTTTGTTATCAAAAATAAACAAAAAAAAAAAACCTCCATTTTATGCACAGGTGTTGTAATTTTAGATAAATTCTCAAAATTCGATTGCTCTAGATCATTTTCTGCACTTTTGGACAAGTTGTCGTCAAGTCAATTTTCCAGGGGTTTGGAGCAGGGGTTTGCAGTTATTGATGACTCCATTGTGTAGCAGGCATCCTAATATTTCCAAACATACCACCTTCAGCCCAAAACCCCTTTGGAAAGGCCCCAAAACTCCCTCTCAAAGAGCATGTGACGCTTCTGCTGAGGGCACGCTACACTTCTGCAATTTTTAGCGATCAGCTTCAAACTTGGATTATGAACAAATGGGAAAGTATTTTCGAAAAATGGAGGTTTTTGTTCATAACATACCATAGAACACAAAAATATCTCTTTTTTTCAAAAAAATTTATTTTTAGAGAGATATTGATCCAAATTTGAGCCACATTGTTGCAGAAAATTTTTGGAAATTTTTGGATTTTTGGCAATTTTGGCAATTTTGGTTGTACAGAAGCGTAGCGTAGTTGTGCGATGCTTTTCCTCAGAGCCTCCAAATGAAACTTTGTCTACATGGTTGGATTTATATTGCAATTTAAATTCCATATATGGTATTATTTTTTCATGGACACCTCTCAGTTTTTGAGAAAAACCCAAAAAACACCCTCTTTTTCATGCTTCTCCAATTGTTTTTCCCTGCGCACAGTGCTTCTGGAGTAATCTTGGAAAAATGGAATTTTGAAGGAATTTCAGGTGTTTTTTTATTTTTATTTATTTTATTTATTTTATTTTTTTCAGTTTCAAGGTTGGGTTGAATAGAGGACATCCAAGGCTACCTTTCCAAATCTTCAGATCAACAGGAGGATGCTTTAAAGTCAACTAAATTCACCCTCAAAATGGCGCGATGCTTCTGCTAACTGGCGTGACGCTTCTATCCTGGATTCTTTTTGGATAGGTGTCAAGACAAAATGGTCCAAATCTCAAGGTTGCAGTTGGCCTATGAGGTTTTTTTTGGATAAGAGAGTTTTTTTTTGCCCCTCATTGTTGAGTAATCATGTAATTACTCAAGGAGACAAACACTTCTAGCTATTAGCTAAATTTGGGGGGATTGTTTCTAACTTCCCTAAATTTTAGGTAATGACTCATTAGGTGAATTATGATGTATTTGGATCATGTTTCGACCCAATGAGGTGGCATATTCTATATTTTCTATATGTAGTCCAACTCAAGTCATTTTAGAGGTTAGATAGCTATTATTTGCAGTGTGGAGCTTATGTACAAACTTTTTCAGTGAAATCAAAGACACGTTGCAGCTATAATTTTGGGACTCCAATGGTATTCTTATTAGCATTTTTTTTCTCAGTAACACCATCAAATTGAATGTTTATGTTTTCTTGCCATCACATGTATGCTTCTATATGATGATCTTATGAGTCTATGAAAAAAATTCTTGCTTTTTTTGCTCTATTTTATAAGATTATCATGAATGTGTTCTAATTCTTCTAATGAATCAAATCATGTATCATGTTCATTTTGGCTCTCTTTATTTTTTCAAACCCTATACACAATTACAATTTAAGTATGTTCTTAAGTATACGTACCTGGCCTCATCTTCATTTCTGCAACTGTAACTTTGAAAGCATACCTAAAACCTAGACCTAGTTCCTTTACTGACATTCCTATCCAGCGAAATTCAAAACAAAAAGCTAATTCAATTAGCTTATATCTAGCCTAATATTATTACATATACAGTCTCCTCATTGACTGTAAAAGTGACATTGAGAGATCCATCTCTGGTTTTGGTAGGGATAGCTACCAAACCTAAAGATTGTTTTGAGATTACCTCCTTCAGTCTCCATTCTCAGCCTTTAGAAATGGAGGGAGTGATAACAGGGGAAAAACCCCTAAATTAAATAGAACATCTACTTTCAGATCATGTGCCTTATGAATGGCCTAGATTGACTACAAAATTAAAATATTTTACAAGGAAATTTTACATCTATTTTTAGCTTCAGGGGCGTTTCCCCCTTCAGGGGTGGGGGCTCATAAAATCATCATCACCCCCCCCACTGGACCCACCTGACAGTGATTAAACGATGGGTGGAGTTTTCGCTCCATTAAGAACAGGGGTCCAACGTGACGATACATCTAAATAAAGAAGATAATCAGGCTCCACACCCAACAATCTCCCACTTGGAGACTGATTGTAGCAATTCCACCGCTGCCTTATTTTTTGGTAAATTACTCCACTTTGGACTTGGTTGTTTTTCATATTCATCATCATACTTGAAGACAAATTGAAATTGATTAGAATATCAGTTTCTCCGTGGTTACAACTTTTGTCAACATGTTTGTAGGATTCTGGCTAGTTTCTATCTTTTCCAGCTTCAACTGTCCATCTTCCAACACTAACCGTATGAAATGGTACTTGAGTTGTATATGTTTAGACTTGGAATAAAATGTTGAGTTCTTTGCAAGATGAATGATGCTATGGCTGTCATTGTATAACCTACCCATCTCCTGCTCCTTACCCAATTCATCCATAAACCTTTGTAACCAAATCATTTCTTTAGTAGCCTTTGTAGCAGCATCAAATTCTGCTTCTGTTGTTGAAAGTGAAACAACAATTTTCATTTTCAAAACCCAACTGACGGTTGTTCCACCTACAATAAATGCATACCCTATAGTGCTCCTCTTGTTATCTTTATCGACCGCCATATATGCATCAACATATCCTTGTAGAGCAATGTTTGAACCACCAAAGCATAATTCTTGATTTGTGGTACCTCTCAAATACCTGAGAATCCATTTCACTTCCATCCAATGTTCTTTTCCTGGATTTTTCATGTACCTGCTTTCAACTCCCACTGCATGTGCAAGATCGGGCCTTATGCAGACCATTTCATACATTAAGCTTCCAACTATTAATGCATATGGAACTTTAGACATATAATCTATTTCTTCTTAGGTCTTGGGGAACATATCCTTACAAATTTTGAAATGGCTATCCCCCTGACGGTGATCAAATGACGGGCGGCATTGTATCTTTGTCAAGAATAGGGGTCCAATGCGATGACACATCTAAATAAAGAATATAATCAAGCTCCACACCCAACACTTTAATTTAGTTGTGAATCAATTTGACATATAGCCTTATTAAAGTGGCGATAAAAGCATTTTTTCTAATTATAGGGCCATTATGATTAACCACAATTAGCCAAGTTGTACGCACTTATTTTGGAAAATAAAATTAGGATTTGGCTTGAAATCCATGGTAAAAGAGCTAAAGGCCTGATGATGTGTAGACATGACCACTTGTCAATAGGAGGAAACATCCTGGATCAAGGTTCATTAATAACCCAACCCATTTGGGATAGCTATGCCTGATGGGTTATGATTGATTTCGTTATCCAAATATTTCTTTTTCTTACGAAAATGAAATCATTAAAGTTTGAATAGGTATATTATGTGTGAAATTACAACTGGTTAAGGGAGTTAACAATTATATACAAATACACAACCTAGAGGATCACCGAAAGAATAACTATAACTAACATAAAAAAATAATATATTATAAAATTTCAAAGAATAAATTATATTTTGTACAGAAAGAAAAAAATATTAATTATAAAATACAATTGACTTTTAATGTAAAGTGAATTAAAATATAACTAGGAAGGACACAATTGTGCTTGTTATTACTTTTAAACAAAATGAAATAAATTTTAATTCGTTTTAACAAATTTTACATTAATAAATCATAGTCACCGAAATCGTTGAAATCCCAAAAATATAACAATGAACTATTGAAACAACAAAACTCAGTATTATATTAAAGTCATTCAATATAAAACTTACAACACATAATGCAAAGTTTTAATGTCATTAAAATATTTAACTATGTCCACTACAAGGAAAATACCCTCTAGCAGAGGTTATAAAGGAGGTTTTTAGTGTTATAAAATTGGCCAAAATTGTCAAAAAAACATTTTCTACAACATTCGTTTATGGTTACAGAGGTTTTGGTGGAGCTTTTAACGGAAATTCAACACAACTAAAAAAAATGGGCGGCCGGAGGTTATTACGGATGTTTTTTTTCATCGGTGCACTACTCTGGCTTTAACACATTGGTGCATACATGTAGAAGGTGCCTCGGGGTAGTCGAAGGAGAATGCACCGGGCCGTTAAGGTATAAAACCGCATCGGGCGTAGTGTTGGTTATACAATGCACGGGGCCATTCTAATTGGTCTTGGGATTTGTGCGGTGCCCATAGGTCGTATCAACGCACCGGTGCGTAGACTTATAGAAATGTACTGGTGCGCAGTTTCACACAAATGCACCGAGATTTATTATTGGTATCAGTATTCGTGCGGTGCCCATAGGTCGTACAAATGCACCGGTGCATATAGACACATAAACGCCTTGGTGCACAGTATCACACAAACACACCGATATTTATAATTGGTATTGGTATTCGTGTGTTGCCCATAGGTCGTACAACAACACCAGTGCATATAGGCACATAAACGCACTAGTGCACAGTATCACACAAATGCATCGAGATGTATAATTGGTATTGGTATTTGTGCGATGCCTAGAGGTCATAGAAATGCACCGGTGTGCTTCAGAATACAAATGCACCAGTGTACAATAACTGACACACACCGGTTTTCATTTTTTATTGTTTAGAAATATCGACCCGTGACAGTGCAATTATTGTGATTTTTTAAAATTCATTATTCATCAAAATTCGACACATCTTATAACAATATTCATATTAATTAAATTTTTATTAATGCATTTGAATGTGATGTTTGGATTAATTTGTTATATCATATCATAATTATTGTGATTTTTAAAAATTCATTATTCATCAAAAGTCGACACATATATAACTTATAACAACATTCATATGAATTAAATTTTTATTAGTGCATTTAAATATGATGTTTGGATTAATTTGTTATATCATATCATCAAATTTCACATCTCTTCATTGTAATATTTAATCATCCATAAAATTAGTCAATTGTGTTATATTTCACAGCGACAATGGAGAACAAAATAGAATAAATTAAAATATATATATATATATATATATATATATATATATATATATATATATATATATATATATATATATATAAGACGGTCTTTGTCATACAAAATGGGACAATTATTGGTATCCCTTTGTCTTTCAATTGGGACACTATGTCCATTACATTAAACAAAATGTTTGATTTCACATGATAATATTTCAAAAAATACAATTCCTTGCTTTGATATCCAAACATAGTGATCATCATTCTTCGCTTGAACTGCTGTCACTGCTAGAGCTACTTACATGACTTGGGTTATTTTCAGGAATGTTTTGTTCATTGTGTTGATTGTTTTCTTCTTCTTCACCTTCCATCTACAAACATAAAAATAAACTGTAACGAGTGTATATACATTGGCAATAATAATGAAAATTGCAATACTAAATAATATACATCAATGTAAATCGAAAGGAAATGACGTACCATTGCAACAATTGACTCATAAACTATACACATTCTTTCAAAACCATGTAACATGCCATATTTCAAGATTTCATCTATTGGCGCAGTTCCATACTTTGTTTCCTGCAAGTTTTATACCCCATAACAAATCATATATTTAATATAACATATTTTTTTGTTCTATTAATTATAGACGGAGCTAAGTAAAATTTAAATAGAGTAGATGCTTACAAAATCCACAATTAAGTTCTGATATGCCAACATATACTCACAACCCATATTTAACCCAATTTCAATCAATTCGTCTCATGGTTCTTCTTTGTATGTTAGCACCTGTTTGAAGACATTCAATGATGATTTTTGTAAAAAAACTTAAGAAATACAAAATGAAATCTAGTTAAGTTTTTATAAGGAAGTAACAATTACTCACAAACTTAGATATCAACCCTTTTCTTCCTTGTTGTCCTACTTTATGTGGTGAATGGGTTCCATTTTCTTTTTTTTTCTGCAAGAAAATTCTTGAAAATTAATATTTTATGCTAAATTGTTTATTTATTGTACCTAATGATCGAAAAATTCAATGATTACATATTACATTTGAAACATGTTGTTGTTGAGATGGCTCCTCCTACGATGCAATTTTGTCCATTTGTTTGACGATCTCCTTGTACACCTTTTTGGACATTCCTACTGACATATTTATGATATCAGCTCGTTTATCTTTTGAGATTTTCATAATTTTCCTGAAAATGTAACATGAGAATAAACTATTTAATTTTATATTGATATATCAAAAGTAAATATAACAAAAGTGATATTTATAAATAATTATAGACAAACATTTAAAGGAATATTATTTTTTCATTCCTTCTTTTTTGTTGTTGTACGTTTTTGTTATTAAAACTCTAACATGTCTCATTGACGAATTCTTTGGAAACTCTTCCTGTAGTTTAGATAAAATTTGGTTCTTGGAATCACTCGATTGGTTTTTGTATTGTAAGTGGAAAGAATGTCTATACATTCATTCCACTAGATCCATCAAAATTTTGTAAAATTTTTCCCCCTTTATTTAACCTCCAGCACCACTCCATATGAGTTAAGGAGCAATTCATTTTCATTTAAATGTTCTAATATTTCTTTTCTTTTCTTAGAACAACATTCATTTTCTGAGTTGTTTTTCCTTGTAGAACATTAAATATATGTGAATTAATAGACTTTTTGACACATGTTATCTAATAATTTTAAGTATATTATTAATGAAATTTAAAAAAAGAAACTCATATTGGATCGATAGTATTTTTCATTCACCTGATTCATCCTTTTGCAATTTTCCCATCAAGATTTTAAGCTCTTCTAATGCTAGATCAGAAATAATCTTATCAAGCTTCATCATTTTGTGGCTTTGCATGATAAACAGTAAACAATACATATTAGTTAAACTTACATATAGTTCAAAAATAATATTTTTTGTAAAGAAATTACAAATAGCTTGCCTTTTTTTCTTTTCTTGATTTGTTATTAGTATTTTTGTTACTTGATCTCTTGTTAGTCATTTCTTTATCAATCTAAAATCTGTACCATATCATTCATTAATATATTTATAAATAAATTGTCAACTTTTCAAGTAAAAAAAAATCTCAAGAAACCGGTGCGCCATTCATGGTTTACGCACCGACGTTGGTGCGTGGGTGTCTTAGAAACGCACCGCACAAATAGTATAATTGACCGTACGATGCTCTATGTAAACAAGGAGCATCAATGCGTTACATGTCAATAACTGCACTGATTAACCATGATAAAATAATAAAAAATGTCCAGTGTTAGTTTTTGTAGCATAAACCGGTGCCATATTTTACATATGGCGCACCGATTAAAAAGTTTTATTTTTTAATTTTTTATCACATTACTTTCGCGGTGTGCTTGTACAATACAGAGCACTGGTGTGCTAGGTTATGTCGGGTGCACCGATGAAAAAAAATCTATTTTTTTTTAATTCACGTAAGGGCCCACATGGATTGGGATTCGACTATGCTAATCGTCCCGTTGGTTGGATGTCTTAGGTCTATATTTAGCAATACAAATCCTATAAATCTAAATTGAAAATCCCTAATTCTGAAATCACAGAAAGAGAGAGAAGAAAGGGCAAAAACAAAAAGAATGTAAGGTTTGTATTTTTTGAAAGTTTTTGTTTTTGTTTTGAAACAAAACGTTTGTGGTGCGCCATAATGAAATGGCGCATTGGTGGCATATTTTACATACACTACTACATTTGGCGCAAATTCCGACACTTGGTTCCGACGCTTTTGACCAAATGTCGGAAATTGACTTTTTTCCATAAGAAAAGCTTAGTCTCTATCACAGCTACTACATTTGGCGCAAATTCCGACACTTGGTTCCGACGCTTTTGACCAAATGTCGGAAATTTCCCCAACTTTTTTCCATCCCGCCCGAAACCGTCTCTATACCGACGTTTATAGAAAGGTGTCGCAATACCGACACTTAAAAAGTGTCGCCACTGCGACGTTTGGAGGAAGACGTCGCACTGGTGACACTATGTCCCAAAGCGTCGCTGACACCGCCCGCGTGCGATGACACGTTCAAGTGTCGGACTGCGCCGCTCGGGGAGACCCTCTCTCTCTCTCTCTCTCTCGCGCGCGAGCGACGCCTTTCGCCGTCGGTATAACGACACTGATATGCGCGCTAAATGCATATACGAAACTTATATGCACGCTACATAAAAATGATTTTATTTTTTCGTATCCGTGGCAATAGCTAATATCACGCGCGCATCCTCCCTCCGCTCTTGCATAACAGCATTCGCCCTGATCAGCTCTTGCATAACAGAATTTTCCCTCAGCATTCGCCCTCAGCGTTCGCCCTCAGCTCTTGCAGAACAGAATTTGCCCTCAGCATTCGCCCTCAGCTCTTGCAGAACAACATTCACCGTCAGCTCTTGCAAAATGGTAAGTTCTTAGGCCTTCCTCCTATAGTAAGTTTTAAGGTGTCGTAATACCGACACTTAAAAGTGTGGCCACTGCGACGTTTGGAGGAAGACGTCGCACTGGCGACACTATGTCCGAAAGTGTCGCTATTGCGACGACTACAAGTGCGACACAATGTCTAAGTGTCGTAATTGCGACGTTTGGAGACCTTCGTTGCAATAGCGACGCCTTTTTCGCCGTCGGTATAACGACACTGATATGCACGCTAAATGCATATACGAAACTTATATGCACGCTACATAAAAATGATTTTATTTTTTCGTATCTGTGGCAATAGCTAATATCACGCGCGCATCCGCCCTCCGCTCTTGCAGAACAGCATTCGCCCTGATCAGCTCTTGCATAATAGAATTTGCCCTCAGCATTCGCCCTCAGCGTTCGCCCTCAGCTCTTGCAGAACAGCATTTTCCCTCAGCATTCGCCCTCAGCTCTTGCAGAACAACATTCACCGTCAGCTCTTGCAAAATGGTAAGTTCTTAGGCCTTCCTCCTATAGTAGGGTTGACTCTATTTGGGGTTTTTTTGGTCAATTCCATTGGATTGTGTTAGGCTGTAGGGTTCTCTCTAGATGTCAAGAATCAAGATTCATTACCCTCTATTATCTTCATCACCCAATACAACATTTAAATTTTTCCCAAAGAAACGCTTATTAATTTGGCAGCCATTATTTCTCCCTGCTTAAAAAACCCTACATTTAAATGAAAACAAGCATTTCATTTCAACTACAAAAATCTATTAGTGTTCAAATGTACATGTGTGCTACATTAACGTCTGATATCACGCGCGCATTCGCCCTCCGCTCTTGCAGAACAGCATTCGCCCTCAGCATTCGCCCTCAGCATTCGCCCTCAGCTCTTGCAGAACAGCATTCGCCCTCAGCTCTTGCAGAACAACATTCGCCCTCAGCTCTTGCAAAATGGTAAGTTCTTACTGCAGGCCCTTCCTCCTATAGAGGGTTGACCCTACAGCCTAACCAAATAGCTCCACTTGAGAAAACTTTTCATAATCTTGGGGTTGGATATACTGCAGAGCAAACAATTGTAGTTATCATTCGTGCTCCAATATATTAATATACTTTTTACATTGAACTGAAGAAAGGGAAACAAGAAAATGCTAGCCATCATACAATGCTTTGACATAAGATTTTTGAGTGACATACTTGAAAAAATAACTCATCGACTGATATTTATAATCATTTGAGTTATTCAAGTTAAACACAATGTCAAGAATCAAGATTCAACACCCTCTATTATCTTCATCACCCAGTACAAGATTTAAATTTTTCCCAAAGAAACGCTTATTAAATTGGCAACCATTATTTCTCCCTGCTTTAAAAACCCTACATTTAAATGAAAACAAGCATTGCATTTCAACTACAAAAATATGTTAGTGTTCAAGTGTACATGTTTGCATCACTTGTGTAGGGTATTCCTTTTGCACTTTCACATTATCCAAGAATCTGTGCAGTATAGTTCATATTTTTTGTGATTTAGATTATCTTGAAAAAGGAAAGGTAAATTATTTCCCATGGAAAAAGAAGGTTTTCCCTTTTTACTACTGGAAATGATACAAAAAAGTTCCATTTATACGAGAAACTCCTATGAAACAGGAACCAAATAAAGGCCATGTCCTCAATGGACATCATTTGGCTTTGAAAATGGCCATTGCACAGTGTTGTTACTTATATTACAGCACGATAGTTTCTTAGGTCATTTCTTGTTTCTTGAGATGAAAAACAACCAAAGAAATCATGAAGATCCTTTTAAGAAATAAATGACCATTTCTCAATCATATCTCAACTATTTTTTATTTTATTCAGTGGTTGCTTACTTTGAGAGAAATTTGACACTTTTATAAGGAATATAACATAAAAACACATGGGAAGGAATTGATGATGTAGATGACCTTTAGTTGTTGTCAATTAAGAATTTATAATACACGATGCATGTTCTGTACTACAAACTAGATTCCTTCCTGGAGTTAGGACACAGAGTATTGAATCAAAGTTGTAGTTTCTAACTTCTTGTATTGGTTCATCAATCTTGAAATTCAGACATCGCATGTCTTCATTGCTTCATGTTTGAATAATTTGCATCATATCGTACAATAGGAAATTAGGAATTATGATTATTATTACTTTATGGATCTGTTAAGTTACTTTTAAGTTTGTATGGTTTAGTGTGAAATTATTCTAGTCCCCAAACACATATAATCAAGGAATTATAACGTGATTTCAAACATTAAATATCAACAAAATCGTTTAAAGGATATTGAAAGGAAAAAGGTGATGGAAGATAGAAAGTGCCTTACTTAAATTCTCTAAGGATTTTTCAATAGTTGCTCCAAAAGCTTCACTTCAAGGCCCTTCAAGATCGTCTCCAACAATGCTATACCATCAGCTTCAACAATGTTGCTCCAAAAAATGTCCTCAAGGTCTTCACAACAAGTTTACTAGAAGTTGCTCCAACAATATATTCAATAAGGTCTTCATTGTCAACTCGTCTCTTGTTTGGGTGCCTTAATGTGCAATGACAAGTTTCCAGGACTGAATTCAATGCAAGGCATATTTGAAACTCTAACTTTGTCGTCCGGTGTCTTATTAGAAATTATTTCAGTTTTCATTTTGTGTTTTTAAGTTAGATATTGTTTTCAAGTTTTTACATTTATAATTTTATTTCAATGTGGCAGACTGATGAGAGCAGTGCAGGAACAACCCAGAGACGGGATGATCGCGGAAAGAGGTCAGCGGAAGAACATGTAAAGTGCCAGAATTGCTCTATATTCAGGTATTTTAGTTATTTACATAATTGAAATAATATTAATTTTGTTCAAATATGCAGACACCTAGCCATGGTACGCCTGATGATTCCCTCTTTGAGGAAGAGCTTTCTTCATCCCTATCTCTAGTGCTCTTGTTGCGAAAAAAGGCACGAAATGCAAGGTCGGAATTTAATACTTTGATAGACGCGCCTCAAACACCTGAAACAGAAGAGAAGATAAAACAACTTATGAGCCAGCTAGAAAGATATCAGGTAATAATAAAAAGTCAAAAGGATATTTTTTTTGTTCTGCATGAGATGAATTGTGATAGTTTGATTTTAATTTTTACATTGACTAAACTAACAAAACGTTTTTTTGTATGTAGCGTTTTCTGGCACTTGCTGAATCCGGTGTTGGTGGTAGTGGGACATAAGGGCAAGAGATTGCCCAACAACCCTCTTGTACACCTTCTACTCCTTTAGGTGCCAGGCAAGAAACACACCCTGCCCAAGCAAACACCCAACCAACCGTTGAACGTGTTGGCAATGATGAGGCTGATATGGCCAACTACATTATTGCGTTTCCTGGAGCTACACGTGTCAGCTCCACAGGGACCATTAATGGCACGTTGTTGGTGAACGATGAAGGTGTCCCTATAAAGCATGTACAATTCCCAGGTAAATTTTAATATTTTAACTATTTCATGTACTTTATCTAAAACATATTTATCACGATTTTTATTTTTAAATTAATGATAATATCTTTTTTTTTTTTTTTTTAAATCTGTGTAGGAAACAATGAGTTCTATAGGTATCTGGAGAACCATGCGTTGGTAATTTTTGGCCCAACCATACGCACAGGGTGGAATTCCCAGAGTTCCAACCTGAAAAAAGAACTTCTAGATTATCTAGAAACCCTTTTTGGGGTCGGCATATTTGATAGAACAACGGTGGCTCGGGTTGCCGGCAAATATTTGAAATATACCAGGGACACCTATAGGACGCAATTGCAATTTAACCCTAGATATGAGCGTCCTCTCATAGTTCCAGAGAGTGAGTGGAGAGCACTCATCCATGACGGAAAAGAGAAAAGGGCAAAGAAAGAAGGAAAAATACCAACTGGACCCGCAAGGTATTACAACTTTAATTCAATAGCTTTAATTTTCTCATGTCTAAAATAAAAGTGTGCCACGTCATATCTGACTTGAATCTATTGATGCTAGGTTGCCTGACACCTCAAAGGCAACCAAAGCTAGGATTGAAAAAAAGGGCCATCACAAGCTAGGCCAGGGCGGCTACTTGAAATTGGCCGCAAGAATTGTAATTAAGTAGCTAAACATCTTATAATTAATTGTATCGCCTTCCAACGATTTTGTAATCCTATCAAATATGATTAAAAATACACAGACATATGTAATGTAGGGTGATGACTTCGGAACAGAAACAACAGAGGAAGATAAAAATATCACTTTCCATTTCAGCTATCAAGCCGTAGTTGAACGTCGCATAAGCTTGGGGCAGGTCCCAAGATCCAGAATGCCTGATAAGGTAAAACATTAACCTTTCAATATGTTTGTTTTCATCCATAAATTTAATGTCTAACAACTTTGTTTAAATCAGGGGAGCAACAGTACAGACGACGCAAATAACCCAGTTTTAGAGCCAAATGTAGATGATCCTCACGTGCAACCTGATCATTGTAGTAGGGACCAGGCCGACAATGCTACTATCAATGAGGGCCATGACGGTAATTAATTTCCACTTATAATTTTTTCTAATTATACCTTGATGGTTGTCCTTATAAATTTTTTTGTTTAAATGACAGAGAATGTTTCCCTTGAGGATCTTACCACCAGAGAGGAAGATAGGGCAACAGTCCCAACGGCGACAACTGGTGCACCAGGTAAATAATCTCATTACAATTTATTTTATTAATATTACCGAACTAGTTCAATGATATTTAAAAAATGACAATTAAAATTTAATATTATCTGTTTTTGTAGGCGATGCCCCGTCACTGGATGAGACCAGACATCGTGACTACGCAACTAGGTCAGCGGCGACAACTGGTGCACCAGGTAAATAATCTCATTGCAATTTTTTTTATTAATATTATCGAACTAGTTCAATGATATTTAAAAACTGACAATTAAAATTTAATATTATCTGTTTTTGTAGGCGATGCCCCGTCACTGGATGAGACCATACATCGTGACTACGCAACTAGGTCAGCGGCGACAACTGGTGCACCAGGTAAATAATCTCATTGCAATTTTTTTTTATTAATATTACCGAACTAGTTCAATGATATTTAAAAACTGACAATTAAAATTTAATATTATCTATTTTTGTAGGCGATGCCCCATCACTGGATGAGACCAGACATCGTGACTATGCAACTAGGTCAGCGGCGACAACTGGTGCACCAGGTAAATAATCTCATTGCAATTTGTTTATTAATATTACCGAACTAGTTCAATGATATTTAAAAACTGACAATTAAAATTTAATATTATCTGTTTTTGTAGGCGATGCCCCGTCACTGGATGAGACCAGACATCGTGACTACGCAACTAGGTCAGTAGTGTGGGTCGAAAGGCACGAAACAGGAGTAGAGCATGATGATATTGATGATGTAATTAGGAGCTTTAGAAATAGGAAGAAGAAAAAGAAAATTCGATAATGTAAAATATTGTATTATACTTGGAACGTTACCAATGACCATACTTGGAACGTTTTTTGCGTTATATAAAAAACTCATTTATCATACTATTTTTATGTCAAGCATTAATTGCAATGTTTCCTTGCGTACTTTTTGTTGAATTGTTTTTTATTAGTTATTGAATTTTTTTTTTTATGCTCATGAAAGTAAAAAATGAATTATAGATTGGGTATTGGGGAATTGAGAGTGATGTGAGGGCGGGGGGGAGGGGCCATAAGAGCTTCCACCTTCACGTGGTTGGCCCTGTTTAGTAGAGAATAATTTATTGGAGCGATTTAATCTTGGAGCAAACCTCCCTCGATCCAGCGTAGCAACAAAAAAGTCACTGTTGACTTAGTTGCTACTCTTTCAGATCATGGGAGGCTTGCTCCAAGTTCATGCGACTCCAATAAATTGTTCTTGAAACGAAGAGGAGCTTATTCAGGTATGTTTTGACATTTTCAACATATGTTCTAACATTATCATAAGAATGTATCTTAGAGTAAAAAATACTACATCAATTACTTGTATTTATTGTATAGATAATGATGGATTTTGATTGACTTGGCAGTGCAGGTACAAATCCTCTTGCATCATGAGCAATACAACTTGTCAACCAGGGTCATGTCTAGGATATTTTTGCTTGTGCACTTGACTAGGTTTGTAATGTCACATTTTGTAAGTTCCTTTACAGTTCATAATTCAATATTAAGCTTGTTCATGATTATTATCTAGGTTTTTTGTATGTGTTTTTTCATCTATTTGATTGTAAGTAACTCTGCATGTTTCCTGTTGTTCACTATGATTTATCCCATTACCACTCCCAGGATGAATCCGACTTTATTGTTACATAGGCTACTTTATTGTTACTATGGTTTCTCCATTTACGATTTCATAGGTTACATCATGTAAAGTTGTCAATCTCGGGTTGGTGATGAGATTTAGTTCTCCAGATTTGGGGCTTTTCTGATATTTTCTCCCTCATGTCATTCCTGCATCACCTCGTTGTTTGAGCATGCCAATTGTCTACCACTTGTACCAATTGGCACATGTCAATCCCCGAGTGGTGCCACATTTCACCTATTTTCAATGAGAGTTTAGGGTTTCTCTAACATATCTTCAGAAATTCGATTCAGTGCCTGCTTGAATATTGTCACATAATACTCATGGTTTGGATTGATGAGCATGTTCTGAATGGTTGGTTGATTCATAAGAACCACCCATATAGTCATCTTGAGATATTTCAGAAGTTTTCTCCGGTTTCCTTTTTCACCGTTTCTAGTGGGTGGGATGGTGTGGGGTGATCCATCAATACTGGTGCTCTTGTAGTAGGGAATTTGTTTTTTGGGATATAAAGGAGCATTTGATGTAGATATCCCATTGGATGCATTCATAGATGGGCACGAGAGGTCTAGAATTTAAATTAAAAATATGCAACCTCTAGCATGGCAACCTGAAGGCTGCGAGAGACACTAGTTAAAGATTGTTTTGTGGTGGCCTTAATATAGTCGTGATTTCTTTCTATTATCTTAATGCAAATATATAGTCCGGTCTCATTAAAATGAGGATTGTGGTTGTATTTATCTTTGGTTGTTTCTCTCTTAATGCTCCAGAAGTTGCCAAAAGTTGCGATAGTTGTTTAGTTTGCCTGTTACAACTTAAAAATGGTTTTTAGCAATGGGAGTCATGTTTTTTAAGGTTCATACTAATATGAAGATCTTGTAATTCTATATTCAGCATAAGAGAAGATGGCCTCTGCTTTGGGCGGTATGACAAAAATTGCCACATCTACCTCATTGGGTAACAATGGAAAGGGGAAGAAGTTGGGTGCAATGTTTGATAATTATGGCAGACAATTGTCTTCTCTTTCAGCTTTTTTCACCCATTTCCTTTAATCGCTCAAGCAGAAGAGGGACTCTGAGATTACGCGACAGAGAGAAGGTAGTTAATACAAGAGCTATGGAAAAGGATTTGTACTTCAACAAGGATGGCTCAGTGACAAAAAAATTGCAGGTCAGAGAAAAAATTATGTTTAAAGGAAGGTCCCCTGCACGTGAAACTTCACTGCGGTGGATCTTTCCTTGTCCACTTATATGAAATTTTAATGTGTTATTTTAATTTTTCATGGAGGGTTGTTATTTTATATGTGTGCTCTGGTTTTCTTTTTAACGTTGTATTAGTTCCCCCTCTTAAATGTCTTAGATTTGGTTGGCATAATTTGAAAACTCAAAGGTGAAAGGAAACATATTTGTTACCCAGTGGTCTAAAAGGAAAGGGTTATGGCTGAGTCAAATTTTATTGTTATTGACAGTGTAATGAAATGTATCTCAATGCTATGGTTTTGGCCTTTTTATTGGTTGAATTAGAGGACCCAGTTGAAAATATCGAGGCCAAGTAGGCTGGTTTTCCTTTTTGCTGATGGTTTGGTGTATCTAATTGAATTAGTTGCCTAAGGTATTTTTGGTTGCAAACTCCTTTTCATTTTTCATACAGTATTGGCCTTGTGGAATACATTTGATTGTGTGGTCTTGTTAGATATACAACATTTGTAGTTGTCTAGTCTTATGGCCGAGGTGCACTTTTATTAGGGAAATAGTTGATGCAATATTGTCATTTAGTCCTTACTGCAGGGTAGCATGTTGAGAAGTTTCTTGTGAAACATTTGGTATTCAAAATGACACTTGATCCTATACAGCATCATGCACTTGACTTCAAAATTCATATTCAAAGTGTGCCAGACAATTCTTGCGAAATTTCAAATATTTATGTTGTTTTAAACCATTATCTTTTTCATGTATTGGATGCTGAAAATGTGAAAAAGACTTTGGTATGAAACCAACTGGTGAATAATTTCCAGCAAAACAACCACTTCCAAGACATGATTTAGAAGTAGAACATATGTACTTATGAAGCATAGAAAGATATCCTCGATGCATTGTCAATGTTTGGCTAGGGTTATTTTTGGAGAAAATAACTCCTTATTCCTAGAATAGTGATCTTCAATACAAGTAAATGCCAGAGAAGAGAGATCATCGTGTGACGCAACAAAACTGAAATTGGACCCCTAAGGAGAGCTGGTGTGTCTACAATCGCTCTGTCAACATTTTCCCCTAGTTTACCCCGTTCTTTTCCTCCAGCTTGGGTCTTCATTGACTTATTCTTTCTTCGGGTTTATTTATCAAATTCGTAGAATTTGATAAATAAATACCATCCACAATGGTTGGACTTTAATTTATATTCCCGACTTTATATTATCTCCAAGCCTTATAACCAATGTTTAACTTTCACTTTGTATTTATACTCCACGTTTCTTTTTAAATAAATAACTTGTAATTAACTTTCGGCTCTATATTTCACCACCCAGCCTTACAACAATCATGCTCCAGACTTATGCTAATTATCCGCTAATCGTTTAATTAAACAATTTCATTATACTCCGGCCCCACCTATATATATCAATAACCAATCAAACACTCGTATTGTACCTGGCTATCCTCCGCACACCTTAGTTAACCTCCGGGCAAGTTCAACGTGCGACCACCGTCCGATGGCCCTTCTCCAAATCAACGACTCTTGGCAATTTCACTCGGCTTCCAACGTCGGACTTTAACGTGCGATGGCGCGGGTTAAACGGTGGTTTTCCGGGGGTCACTTCGCCACGTGTCGCTTTCCCTATGGAATCGCTCGCGAATAGGAAATACCGCCTACTCCGCAAAAGCGGTGCGATATGGGTAACCCGCTTTTGTGATTCCGCTCGTGGTTTTGGTACAGGCTTGACCACGGGTGCAAGTCTGGTTCCGCTTTCCTTTTGTTTGTTAACTCATGTCCAATCCTCGGGTCAAGTTCCGAAAGCACAACAATCTTGTCTCTTTATTAAGCGGGATTTTTATATTTGAACAGTGTTCACGACCCCGGTTCTCTTGAGTCGAGCCCGCCGGACTTCAAACGGCGATAAACCATAATTCAAACCAAATTCGCGTTCCAAAATAGCCTGCTGACGTCGGCCAATTTTGTGACGCGAAAACCAAATGAATTCCGCCCTAATCTTTTTCGAGTCCGAAGTTGGCTGGCGTACGGAGGGAGAGTTGTGACGCGAATTTCTTATCAAATTCGCCCTAATCTTTTTCGGGTCATTTTCATTGTTCCCCGCCACCCTTTTGACTTTGTAAATAAAACAAATTGCGTATGCATCATTTTCATTGTTCCGTGCGCTAGCCAGTCTTCCATGCAACAAAATTCAAAAACCAACTGTTAACGCTTGCTGACCGTTACCTTGCTGAAGAGAATTGAAGCCGAGTATTTCAGGGTTCTTCTGTCATAACCAGCGCCTGTTTAAACACGTTTCATTTCTCATAAACAGGTATTTATTCCAATTCCCTGCTAAACTCTGTAAAAAATCCCGGTTTTAGTTTTAATTCTGCACTAAGGTCTGAAAAGAAGTTCAGTTTGGTCTTTTTCGTTCCCAGAACTGCAATTATATTCCCAAAACTGGTAATTGTGCCCCTTTTCCACAAAAACCCAGAAATTCCATTTCTGAATCCACAAGAACCATAAATGGAAGTTCCTGTAGCTCTGAATGTCGTGCCCATCAATGCCCCTCACAAGGACTTGGATTATTTTCCTTTAGCCGATATGGATTTTCAAATTAAGGACTTGCGTCTCTGTGAGAATCCTCTTCGAATATTTTTCCGCTGCAGAGACAATTATTTGAATGGTTCTGACATCTTTGGACTTTGGGAATCAAATCTTCCTATGTACTTTCTCCCCTCAGTCCATATTTTTCCTGAGTTAATCCATTATTGCTCCGCAAAGTATGATCCCAACTAACGAGCAGTTTTATCCCCAAGTCAAAATGTCCTTTTCCCAATAACTGCTCAATCCATAAATGAAATGCTACAATTCCAACCTGGTCAAGCTCTCACTCCCCTGTCCATGGTTGAATTACTTGAGAAATCTACTAAGTTATCCCATGAAGAGTTAAACCGCCTATGCCAAACCTTTATAATACCAGAGCATCAGCCTAAATACCCTCCCCCTTATGGTTATCCTTTCTTTACTGATGAGGGTAGAGTTATTTTAGACATGATATCTTCCATAATGGGCTTCAATACTAGTGAGTGTGTTGATCACTTAACCCTAGTATTGTTATCCATTTTTACCCCCGGACAGCCTCCTGCTGTCAAGTACGATTTTGCATCTTATATTGCTGACAAAATCCATGATCAGTTCATGAGATTTGAGAATGAGAGAGTATTTAAGTATTCTTCTATCATATATCATCTCATGATTTACTTTCAGTCATAAAATTTCCCTTTTTATGTTAAGAAACTTGATGCCAAAGGGAATCCTAGGTCAGTCATCTTTTGGTCTGCCATTACTCACAATTCCTCTGATTCTCCTTATTCCTATAATGAGTTTGTCGACCTTTTTTTTCATCCTACAACTACCTTGTTGACAGGAGTCTCTCCTCCTAGAATTAACAATGAAATCAAGAAAATCCTTCAGCTCTCAAAGCATTACAAGATAGGTGACTGGTACCTATATAAAAACTACACAGAGATCGGAATATATGGATGTGAATTATGCCCATTCAAACTGCCCAAGTATGTCCCAATGAGACTCTTTGCATTAGAATATTTCAGGCAGATGAATAATTCAAATATAATTCATTTTTGCAATGCAAATAAAAAGGCTCAACTCAGGATCAAGAGCCAATTAGGTCCCTTCATTTGTAACTCTAGGGAAGCTGGACAGGAAGCCGAAAGGATTTTAGAAGACCATCTCATACTAAAAAAGAGTTTCTACTGGGTGCCTTATGATCCAAACAACTTTATCTGTGATAGAAGAATGAAAAATAAACAGTCACCATACATCCATCAAAGAATCCCAGAAATAGAACAATATGCTAATATGGATGAATGGACAGAAGGGACATTGGTTGAAAATGATAGTGAGCAGGTCAATGTTGAAAATGTGATGAAAGATCTTGAAAAGATACTTGACCTAGAATCTTTTGGACAGGTGCAGGGATCTTCTTCAGCCAGGACTTTACAACAAAATTTGCAGGAGATTAGTACAGTAGCAGTAGAATCTAAAGGAAAAGAAAAGGAGCTTGATATACAAATAATTGAAAAATTCATAATGACAACGCAACCAGAGACTTATAAAGAACAAGGTCAAGGACAAATTCCTCCTACTCAGATCAGTGAGCCAGAAATTTCTATTTTACAAACTCCTCTGAATATAGAAAAGGGAAAAAAGAGAGAGGCCGAAACAACTACTCCTATTGGTGGCTCTTCTGAACAGCAAGATGTTAAAAGGCATAAATTAACTCCCCTTCTAGAAGATGAATCATTTCAGGAAATCCCTGACAGCCAGGGAAGAGAAGACAGTCAGCAAACAGATACAGGTAGTGGGACATCCACTAATTTTCAAAAACAGGGAATACAGAGGCAACAAAGTGCAGAAATATCTTCTTTCAAACCTCCAGTAAAAACTGCCTGGGACATCAAAAGAACATTCACCAATATAAAGGCCAGGAACGATCCACTTATACTTCAAGTATACAGCCAATATTTGAAGATGGCTCCGAAAAATCAAGAAAGATTGATGTCAGCTTATGACATCCAACAGGGTAAGATGTTAATGAGCCATTTGAAGCCCAAGGTGTGGCAGCCTCAGACAGCTGCAGATTACGTTAGGACTAATTTTGAAGTCTTAGTAAAGGATATCCATCCTTTAGATCAAATTGAGCTACACAAGCAAATAGGTGAGATGATTTATTCTACTCTAACGGATAAATCAATGATGACCCATAATTTGCAGGATTCTTTGGATAATACTAATACACAGCTGCAGCTTGAAAAAGCCTCCTCCCAGGCTAAGGATAATAGAATCAAAACTTTAGAGGAAATAATCATTGGTTTGGGTCATAATCCTAAAGATGTGAAAGGTATTGAAGCTTTGATCAAGAGAAAAGATGATGATATTGCAGCTCTGAGAAAACAATTAAAGTTACCGGCCTTAAGACATCCACAGACTGCAGAAATCATCAAACAAAATTCTGAGGAAGAACTAATGGATTTTCTCTTAAAATTGAATGAGCAACTTACTGCAACTGAAAAAGAGCTCGAGAATGCATTAAAAGATAAGCAGGCAAATATTCTAGTATCTACAGCAGGAGTAGTGACAGGTACAACAACAACAGGTCAGCCAGCAGAATTGTCACAGAGCAACACTGCAAATTTGAACACTGATGAATTAACAAAGTCAATGGAAGATATGAACATTCAGGCCATAGAGCTTCACAAAGCAAAGGAACAATTGGCCACTCTAGAACATAAATATGATCTTTCAGAGGAAGAACTAATGGATTTTCTCTTAAAATTGAATGAGCAACTTACTGCAACTGAAAAAGAGCTTGAGAATGCATTAAAAGATAAGCAGGCAAATATTCTAGTATCTACAGCAGGAGTAATGACAGGTACAGCAACAACAGGTCAGCCAGTAGAATTGTCACAGAGCAACACTGCAAATTTGAGGAAGAACTAATGTACCTGTCAAAATTCTGAGGAAGAACTAATGGATTTTCTCTTAAAATTGAATGAGCAACTTACTGCAACTGAAAAAGAGCTTGAGAATGCATTAAAAGATAAGCAGGCAAATATTCTAGTATCTACAGCAGGAGTAGTGACAGGTACAGCAACAACAGGTCGGCCAGTAGAATTGTCACAGAGCAACACTGAAAATTTGAACACTGATGAATTAACAAAGTCAATGGAAGATATGAACATTCAGGCCATAGAGCTTCACAAAGCAAAGGAACAATTGGCCACTCTAGAACATAAATATGATCTTTCGAAAATGAGTGTTGCTGATAAAACAAGAGAAGTGAACAAATTAGAAAAAAGAGTCAAAGCATTGGAAAAGGATCTCACATTGGAGAAACCTTTAAAAGAAATAAATGATATTCTTTGGGATAATATCATTCAATCAATAAAGGATGTTTGGCCCTCAATTCAGATAATGGATGAACATAATAACTTAGTTAAATTGGCTCTGGATGAGATTGAGAGATCAAGAGAAGAGTTGGGAAATATGCCAGAAGAGGCCAATAGACTTATACATTTTTTGAATACTCACACTAAGAATCAACTTGCAGAAATTAGTATTCAGGACAGGACCGGAACAATTCTGGAAATAAAGAAAGTTTTTACTAAAAGAAATCTGGTACAGAATTTAGAACAAAGGTGCTCAGATATGCAAGAAGAAATCATTGCCTTAAGAGAAAGATTGAATATTTTGTTAAATAGAGGATTTCCCAGTCCTATAGTTGCAGAAGATAAGCTAATGGACCTTGATAGTTATGTTGAAAAATTGGACAAATATGCTGATAATCAAGCTAGTTCTTCAACTAGTTCATCAACAACAGCATTGCCTACAGGGAAAAACCTTCATGACAGATTGGAGAATTTATTTTATCTTGAGCATGAAGTAAATCATTTGTTCCCAAATCAACCTAATTACTTCAGACATACTGAGGCTGATGAAACACTAAGAGAGTTGCAAATGAACAGAGTGCCAGAAGTTCAATGGTGGGAAGAAATGATGGAACTTTTGTAAAAAATTATCCTTACATAAATTTTTGCCTATTTACCACAGTATATCATGATAAAAAGGATAAAAGGATGAACAAAGGTCAAAGAGTATCAGAGCAGTTAAAGAGTATCAGTGAAATGAAATAATCAACATAGAATTACTAAAGAGGACAGCAGCAAACCAAGATATAGGGCCTGCCTCTAGCACATTCTTAAAAGAAGGAAACAACACAACATCAGTTATCATTTTTCTTATCTACGAGACAATCTGTCTCTATATTGTTGTAATGACTTCATGGACTATTTTACTTCATATAATATATTAAAAACAACGTTTTTTCTCCTGTGAAAAAAAAATGATTAATGTTTATCACTCTGCCTTCAAAACTAGCGATGTTGGTCTATGTTGTTGGTTTATTGATATGGTCTGATGGTCTTCCTCACATGATTAGCGTTTTTCTCTGTTCATGGATTTTGGGTACTTTAATTTGTATTTGGAACAATGGACGTCGGTATTCTATCTGTTGCTTTACTATTCTACATACTGCTATTTCACTTTCTTATAGATGCCTCGGGCATATTTGGATGCTTTCTCGGATTGTCGATAATCTCCATGTGTACCGTTACTGGGTTTAATATCAAGTCCCTGTATGTGACATGGGGTATTTTTCTATCACTGTCTGGGGTGGGACTTCCACATTTCGGGATGGATATTTGGGTTCCAATCTTCAGATGTGAAAATGTAATGACTTCATGGACTGTTTTACTTCATATAATATATTCAAAACAACGTTTTTTCTCGTGAAAAAAAAATGATTAATGTTTATCACTCTACCTTCAAAACTAGCGATGCCGGTCTATGTTGTTGGTTTATTGATATGGTCTCATGGTCTTTTTATATTTGGGACATATCTTACTCCTCACATGATTAGCGTTTTTCTCTGTTCAAGGATTTTGGGTACTTTAATTTGTATTTGGAACAATGGACGTCGGTACTCTATCTGTTGTTTTACTATTCTACATATTGCTATTTCACTTTCTTATAGATGCCTTGGGCATATTAATTTGGATGCTTTCTCAGATTGTCGATAATCTCCATGTGGACCGTTACTGGGTTTTATATCATGTCCCTGTATGTGACATGGGGTATTTTTCTATCATTGTCTGGGGTGGGACTTCCACTTTTCTGGATGGATATTTGGGTTCAAATCTTTAGATGTGAAAATGTAATGACTTCATGTACCGTTTTACTTCATAAAATATATTCAAAACAACATTTTTCCTCTTTTAAAGTTTCATTTTTTTAAAAAAAAAATTGAACTCTCCGTCGCAATTCCGACGTCCTTTAAGCGTCGGAATTGTGACAGTATACAGACGTCGAAAGTGCGACGTCCAAAACGTCGGACCATATTTCGTCGTAATTGTGACAGTTTACAGACGTCGGAAGCGCGACGTCCAAAACGTCGGACCACATTTCGTCGTAATTGTGACAGTTTACAGAAGTCGGAAGAGCGACGTCAAAAACGTCGGACCACATTTAGTCGTAATTGTGACAGTTTACAGACGTCGGAAGAGCGACGTCAAAAACGTCGGACCACATTTTGTCGTAATTGTGACAGTTTACAGACGTCGGAAGAGCGACGTTTAAAACGTCGGACCACATGTCGTCGAAAGTGCGACCAGTTTTAAAGGTCGGAAGTGCGACGGATTAGGAGACGTCGGAAGAGTGACGCTTGTTTGGAAGCGACGGAAAAGTGTCGATACTGCGACACTTTTTAGTTGTGTCGGAACTGCGACGGTACGGTAAACCACGGTTTGCCCGCCCGCTAACTGTCGCTCCTGCGACGATAATGTGTCGGAATAGCGACGATTTGGCCGTCGGAATTTCCGCCAAATGTTCTAGT